>JAXQQM020090320.1:0-366417 GCA_034641835.2 Pinus albicaulis | reverse complement strand
AATCAAACTAGGTGGGCTAAATAGACCTCCCACACTAGTGTAGCTAAAATGGGTGAAAAACCGCAAGACTGCAAAATGTCAGAGCAGCTGCTGAAGAGACTGCGCAGTATAAGAGAGGGTTTACACATAAAATGGTAGTAGAATCATATATATACTCATTTATTGATAAATAATGCTGAATTACAAAGATCTAATCTCCTATACAAAATACAAGATAACCCGACAAGGGTTTCTTGTCAAATTCTCTGCATACAAACGTGATCTTCAGAAAATAACTGAATAATCAATGCAAAAGTGAAGCATAAGAGTATACAAGGCTCAAATATGTATGATATGATTTATATCCCTCAGGGGCTTCCTCCCATGAAAGGATGAACCTCTCAATCATGAGGAAGCTGAACAATGGAGCCACCAAATCATGCAATGAGCATTGCCACTAAAATAACGCACTCCCTAAAAGAAACAACGTTGGGAGGGTATGAGAAATGTGTGGTATGATACCAAAGATCTGAAATATTCTCTGGAGCTCTCCAAACAGATCTCTCAAGTGAAGGAAACCTTCCTCCAATGAGAAACTAGCTCAAAAGCTGGGATTCCAATCCCTTCCACTCCTGCACCCAGCAACACTGCACAATCTCCGGCAAAGATGTGATGATATAGATGGCTGAAGCTTGGACTAAAAACTAATGTGGAATGATGAATACAAACTCTCCCAATGAGCTACTCAAAGGAAAGAGGTGGGATTCCCGCCTGGGAACACCCAGTGCTAAACAACACTGCAACTTTGCTAAGCAGTAAAGCAGCAAAAATTCTTGGAATCCAAGAATAATAATAATATACAACATAATTAATAATGCTGCCATACTTTTCCTTATATAAGATGTGATTTTTCTTTCCCTTGACCCCACTCACTTAGGTTTCTTCTAACCCAAGTTACATTTCCCTCCAAAATTGCGTTAGTCATCCTAGGATTCCTCCTCCAGTAAAACTGCGTTGTTGATTTGGTCAAAACAGCTTCATTTTATCTTTGTCCACACATGGAGGTGTCTTATTGAGCTATAAAGAGTGTCTCCTTTCACACTTGGAGTGTTATTATCCTCCTTAGGAGACTTATGGGCTTTTATACCCATTTATTGACCGGCTACAACTGTTGTTAACTCTAATGTTCCATTTATCTTGGAAGCTAAAATTTTGGAACATTACAACCCAGTTATAAACAAATTTGCTAGTATTTTTACATTCATTTTTTTAATGAGAAATCGAATTCCATTTTGACTGTGTCTCATTTCTATTATGTGTTGAGTGATCCATAATAGAAAGAATTCAATATCAGTGAATTGATTCAAGCTGATTGTATAATTATTTCTCAATGATAAAGGACTTACGACTAGTTAGAATCTGAGAAGATTCCAGTTTGGGAATTAATTATCTAAGAATAAAGCTTATGGAAGTAAATTTGCACAGATAAATTATGTACAGTCGAGTAATTATTCTTCGGAGAAATAAGACCGAGAGTATTATGTATTCAAGTTCGAAATGGTGTTAAAGAAATAGAGGAAAAGCTAAATAAAGACTCACATTAGAGAAAGCTAAACGAGAAAAGGAGAAGCAGCGTGGAGAAGATTGTGTTGTAGATAAATGAAAGTATAAAGAGAATAATTTGACCAAACAACGAAGAATGGAGAAGAATTCAAAAAGAGATTATTTCTTTTAAGGACAAAGAAAAATCACAAGAGAAATTCACATTGAAGAAACTCGAATTATCTAAGGAGGAGTCGCAGAAGGAGACAAAGCAACAAAGCGACATAAAATAGTGGAGTCGAGGGAGGCATAGAAAACTTAGAGATTTCCAGAGAGATGAGTGGATGGTCATAATTAGATCAGAGGTAAAAGGGGAATAGATCAACTGTGGACAGTGAGTCACGATTTCACACTTCGCAAAAGATAACAGATAACGTGAAGGATTTCATGAGATGAAGAAATTTGTTTGCGATTTGATATGGATAAGGAAGGGTAGATGTGATGTGATGTGTCAATAACACACAATAGTGCACTACACAAGAATTAAGGTTTGGTGTTAAAGAGTTCGCAAGGAAAAGGGTTTTGATTGTGACGCTGTTGAAGCCTAGAAAATCTCTGCTTCAAACATCGGGGAAAACCACCCGGTCGGGACCTTAAGGCAACTCCTTTTCCGTTTGGTATGGTGGCTCCGACTGGATTTAAAGGACCAGTTTCCTTGTGACTAAATGGATTGGATTTGATGGCTGGAAATGGGACTAAATTAACTGAATTGAAACTATCTAATTTAAGCTAAATACTAATAAAGAAATTCTAACACTAACCCGGGTAATTATATGTGAATACAACTTAAGATTGTTCCAATTCAACAATAACCATGAAAATGTATTATTAATTAAATTGAAATGTGCAGAAACAAATAAAGATAACTCTGTTTAAGAAATTAAAAAGAGTTATATTAACATATTGCATTCATCATTGTATACCATTTACATGTAACTATGAAAATTAACATTTCAATTATACTCAGAAATGATATATAAAAGGAAGCGTTGTGAAAAAAAAAATACATATAAATGATAGAAATTTTAAAACGAATATCATAAAACAATAGAAATCAACAGTGAATAGATAGAAATACCTTGTTCATCTTGAGGACTTTCAAATGCAATCTGATACTCTATCCAGTAACTATGATGCAAAATCAAATTCCAAGGTACAGAAATGCAACACTTCAAAGATAATTCCGCATGAAAATCACCAGATGTGATCCTTTTCAAAAAATATATAAGACAATGGAGTACAAAAATGCAATCTCCAAGTCCAAAAATATTAAGATCCAGGACCCCCCTCTAAATGCATGAGAGGGGTTTAAATACTACTTAACTAACTCTAAAAATAGTTTATTACAAAAATTAAGGATTCGGTTCAATGACCGTCCTTTTCCTAGGCTAAAATACAGTGAAATTAAAACTAAATCTATCTATCTATGAATTTGATCTTTAAGCTTGCAGGCATCTAGCATATTTTTGAGAAGATGCGGTTGACCGACTTCGGAATTCAATTGTCCTGAAAAGACAGAGTCGGCAAGCGTAGGAGCAATCTTCTCTGTAGCATTGATGATACAATTGAGCGCACTGTGCTGACTGTGTGGCTTCACCAAGTACATCCAGTATGAGTCCCAATTAAATCTTGTCAGCCCTTGGATGGATTTTGCTCTTTCTTCTGCCTTTTGCCTCCATTCTGTTTGCAGTTGATTTGCCTGTGGGAGATATCCTGGAACAGTTTCAGGAATCAAATTATCTTTGTGTAAATTGTCATTTAAACAATCAGTGAGAGTGATTGCTGCTATAGCTGCCTCCTCTGCTGCCTTTTCTTCCCTTCTGATTTGTGCATCCCAGTTATTGAACAATATTTCTTTATGGTTTTCATTAACGATGGGTGCACCAGCTTTTCTGCCTTCTTCTGTCTTTTTCCATGCCAGATAATTATTGATATTTTCATTAATCAAATCATAAGCATTTCGTAAATCTACGACATGATTTTTGATTTTATCGCTCTCTTGGCACAAAGAATTCCATTGCAAGATTTTTTGGCAGAAAACTTCCTCTTGTTGTAGTAGTTGATTGTTCAAAGAGATGGTTTCTGAAATGAATTCTGGAAGCTTAGGATCATCTTTATGCTGATCTTGGATAATCTGTATTTGTTTGTCTTTATCAGCCAGGCTTTTTTGATGTCCTATTTGCATTTCTTGAAGTTTTTGTTGTAACTCTTCAAGTTTCAATTGTGCTTCCTTATTGGCCTGTACCTGTTGCAATTGCTGTTGCAGAGCTTTTACCTGTTCTTCTTTTTCATTCAACAAAAGTTGTATCTCAACTGCTTTATCAATTTTTGCAGAAGCATAAGCTCCTGTTATTTGAGATAACTTAGTGAGATTATGAGTAGGCTCTGTGGCACGATCTTTCCACAAAACATCTACTTGTTCTGCTTCAGTAGCAATTGCACTTTCTATTTTTATTTTTTTTCTCTGTCTCTTCACTACTGCTTTGTATTTTGGGCTGTAGAATACATCCAGAGGAGGAATGTCCTCTACATTAAGTACAATTTCAGAGGAGGGTGTGATTGGTATGTGCTCTGTCACTGCGACTGTGCTGCTTGTTCCTGTGTTCAAAAATTTGGTTGTCTGGACAGGGGTCTGTACATTCTGTCCTTCTACATTAATCAATTGATTAAAGGTTTCCCATTCTTTATCTAACTCAATGGTGACTGGCTGTTGCTGTACATTGGGTGGAGGAGGATTTGCTTGTTGAGAAGTCAAAATTTGCTGTTGAGTAAGCTCTTTAGATTGTGCAGAATCTTTAATGGATTCTTCCATTTTATCTTCCTTTTCTTTAGACTTATTGGAGTGTTCAGAATCTCTGTCAGATTTTGATTTAGATTTACCTGTACTTGAACTGCTGTTAAGACTAACACTAGGAGTTTGTTCCCTTGCGGGCTCTAAGCGTAGATTATCCAAAGGAATAGGAATTAGTCTCCTTTCTCTGTAAAGCTTGAATTATTGGAATTCCTCTGGAGATAGTTGTGCTTGAGCTGAATTCAAAACTTCTTTGAATGAATTTGTTGCTTGGAACATATCATCAAAAAGATCCTGTTCCCCGGAAAATTCCCTTACTTTGATTGCATTGGTAAAATTCTTAACAATATCATTTGGGTCGCTTCAGACGTATTCTTTGAACCTGGTGTAGCTGCAACTTTTATCACCACATGGTTTTCTTCTTCTAATAGATTATACATTCCTTCCCAAGTGGATATACCGGCATCCTTGTTACAGGCGGTGTCTGCATATAGCAAAGCCATCTCTTTGTTTTCAGAATTTGAGCTCTTCTCCTTCTTACCCATAGTGTTTAGCGGAAGCTTTGTATAGACGTTTGCTCCTTTGTGCCTGCGTTTTATGAGTAAATGAGAGTAATGGTATAAGAAAGGTGATGAGACTGTTTTAAATGTGAAAGCGGATGAAATATAATATTTTAATTGTGAAACGACTTTCAATCTAAACACAATCTCATTTACCATTAATAATCAATCCAATCATTTAATTTAATCATTAAAGCGCATAACAGATTTGACATATGGGAAGATTGCCTTGGGATAGCGCGCCTACGTGAATCTGCGACATTGCGATCTGCGATTTGCTGGGCAATATTGCAATATCGCAATGTCGCAATATCGCAAAATGAAGTCATCACAATTATGAAAATAGCGCAAAAGCGGAAATTGCGCAATAGCGCAAAAGCGCATATCGCAAAATCGCAAAAGCGCATATTGCAAAATCGCAAAAGCGCATATCGCAAAATCGCAAAAGTGCATAATTGAAAAGAGCGCAAAAGATATTCATTAATCATTTCTATTTTCTGCGCTATGTGATCTGCGACCAATGCGTTTTATAAAATATATATACCATTTTCTTATGGATGCGCTATCTTGTTTAAAGAGTAATTTTATTATAATCTATCATAAACTTAAGTGTTTCTTAATATTCTTTCAAAGGGATTTCTATAAGTTTATGATAGAAAGTTTTATTTTAAAAGGCAAACAAATCCTAATTGATTTTTTGGATTTTTAACTAAGGGTCCTCATTTATTTAGTATTATTACCAATATTAAATAAAAAGGGGGGTTGTTGCTGGTCACAACAATTGGCGATTCATTGAAAGAAACAGTTATCTCTAAAAAAATAAAATGAACATTCTATCTTTAGTAAGTAAAGATTTTTAAAGATAATGAAAACTATCTTAGGATAATTCAAATAAAATGTAACTATGAAAAAGAAATAAAAATCATTTCATACTTTCTTTATAATTCCTTAAGAATAAAAACATTTCGGGTTATCTCAAGCTTTGATTGGTGTTAATAATGAAGTAAGTGGATCTCTCCAAGTTTTGGTTTTATAATATACTCTATTGCCATAGGTATTGCCTCTGCTGCTAGCAAACGTTCATAATCTCGACAGGGTTACCTTTAAACCATTAACCATTCATTGTCCCATCCAATTAAAATTATGACCTTTTAAAAGATAAATTCATAAGACCTATTATCTCACGTTTTTGTTTTTTATTTATTTTTATTTTAAGAGCCATTGTTCAGGTTTGGCAGCCAGTTAATAACAATGCCATTCACTAGTTATAATTAAACTGAACAAGCTGGCTCGTGATGAGACCCCTTGTCTTATATTTATAAGCCATTACCCTGTTTTGGTATGCAGTATTGGTAATGTCAGTTTTATTATTCCTTATGAACATGGTAAGTCAGCTCGTAATGAGACCTCTTATCTCTTTAAATTTTCATATAATTTCTTAGAATTACATTCTAAAAAAACACAACTTAAATGGATGGGGTGAAATAGTTTTATCCTTAAGAATCAATGGATGACAATTTTCAGAGTTTTTTGAAGTTTCAAAACTTTGAAAAAAACTTTACTTTGATAGATAACCTTTCTCTGCTTAATAAACTTATGATGATTTACATTCTTCTCAAGTTTTCAAAAGATCATGCAAATGATTGGAATAATCTTTCAAAGTTTAACATTTTATTTTAAACTATCCAAAAATTGTGATCATTACTCTAAAAATTCTTATTTACACAAAATAAATATTTATAATATTTTTCCGAAGAAATTTTCTTAAATAGTAAACAGTCAATCGAGGAGACTCATAAACAACCTTTATTTGTAAAAACAAAAACAATCAAAAACTTTGCAGAAAGAAATATATACAGTCTAAGAAGGGGTTACCTCCTTATGAAAAGAATTTCTTCAAGATAAGGCCATTTACAGGAAGAGACTCTCTCTTACCGGTTAGATCTTGGAGTATGAATGCATTTGAGCTTATCTTCTCAACGATCTGGAATGGTCCAAGCCACATTTTCTGAAATTTGGTATGTTTACCTTTTTCTTCGTGTACTTTATCATTCAAAACGAGATAACCAATTGACAAAATTTTTGAGCGGTGAGAACTTTATCAAAGAAGATTTTGTTGTTGATGTTTTTCATGAGTAATTTTTGCTTTATCCCCTATCTTCTTCTAATTTAAGGATTTGATCATATCTCAATTGAATGGATGAAAGGGATTTTCTTATAAAAAGCACTAGGGCTAATGATGGAAGAGTTAAATTTGATGGTATCACAACTTCTTTTCCATAAACTAGATTGAAAGGTGAAGTTCCTATTGAATCTTTATGAGTAATACGATCAACACATAGTGCAAAGATTAAAGATTTGTGCCAATTCTTTTCATTTTGATCAATGGTATTTTTAATGATTTTGATGAGATTTTTATTAGTAGATTCAGCTAAACTATTACCTTGTGGATAATAATTTGTTGAATATTTCAATTTAAAACCTCTTTTGATTGCAAATTCCATTATACTCTTTCCAGAAAAATAAGATGCATTGTCAAAGACAAGAGCGTTAGGTACACCAAACCTGGTAATGATGAATTGATTGATAAAATCAATAATTGCATAAGAATTGGATACCTTTAAAGGAATTGATTCTACCCACTTTGTGAAGTAGTCTGTTGCTGTAAGGATGTATTTGTGTTGTTTGGAAGAATGAGGTACTATTTCACCAATAATATCAAGCCCCCATTGTTCAAATGGTTGTTCAATGTTTACTGGTTGCAAAGGAAAAGCTGGCTTCCTTTGTCTTCCACTAGCAGTTTGACAAATTTGGCACTTCCTTATGTAATCATGCGTATCTTTAAAGGGTAGGCCGGTAATATCCAACACGAATTATTTTTGGCAATTTGTGGTATCTCCTCCAAAATGACCTTTGTTTGGTCCATCATGCAATTCTTGCAAAACCTTTTTGACTTAGATCTTGCTAGAGACATCTTAATAAAATTGAATCATAATTTTCCCTACGCTTAACACATTATCAATGATCTCATATTTAATAGCCTTTAACCTTAAAGCACATTTACTCTTATAGTGAGATTAGAAGGAGCATACCCATTTTCAAGTATTAAAGATAAGATCGACATCTTGAGATGTTAGGAATTTGTAACATTGTACGACTTACTTGAATACGCCAGTTTTGAATCTTTGATTTTCGAGTATGTTATGAGCTCCTGTAAATATGCCAAAACCTTGTCCTCTAACAATCTTAGGCCGGATTTTAATATCAATATCATATTCTTGCAAAGTTGTTACCCAATTAGCTCTCTTTTCTCCTACTTCTTTTTGAATTAACAATTGTCTCACTGTAGAGAATGAGACAATAATTTTTGTGTGTCTTTAGGAGAAAAGGTCTAAAATTTTTAATTGATTTAAACACAGCGAAACCTTGTTTTTCTACATCGGAATAATTAAGCTCAACTCCTTGCAGATTTGAGCTAAAGAAAGAAATTGGTGCTTCTATTTCTTGATCATTGAGTTGTGTTAGAACGACTGCGTAGGATGTTTCGGTGGCCAGAGTATACAAAGTAAAATATTTAGAAAAATCCAGGGTATTCAATGCTGGTGCATTAATGATCGCTCGTTTGATTGAATCAAAAGCTTCTTTTTCTTTATGCGTCCATTTGAATATTGAATTCTTCTTGATCATGTTTGCATAGGTAAAACAATTAAAGAAAATTCGAGGAATAAATCTTTTAAATTTAACAAGGTAATGTTTGTTTATCTGTCAAGAAATGATTGCATGGATTTTTTGTTGTGTGGTAAAGAAATATCAGAAATTTCTTTCACTCTATCTGGATCAATATATATACCATCTTTTGACACAACAAATCCTAAGATTTTTCCTTCATCTAAAGCAAAGAAAGATTTCTTGGGATTTAAGGAGATAACAAACTTTCTACGTCTTTCAAATATTTGTTTTAAATCATGTAGATGATTGGCTATCTTTTTTGAAAATACTATTATGTCATCAAGATAAACAACAACTGATTTATTGATCAGACCTTTGAATGCTATATCCATGGCTCTTTGAAAAGTTGTTCCTGCATTTATTAGACCAAAAGGCATTTTCTGATAAGCATAAGTTCCCCATTTTGTTCTGAAAGTTGTTTTCAATCTGTCATCTGGGTGAACTAAAACTTGATTATAGCCCGAAAATCCGTCAAGAAAAGACATAAGTTCAGAACCAGCTACCTTTTGAAGTATCTGTTCCATGGTTGGCAATGGGAAATTGTCTTTTAAACATGCCTTGTTTAAATTTTTGAAATCAATATAGATTCTTATATCACCATTCTTTTTCCTTACATGTACCATATTGGAAACCCAATTAGAGTGCCTGACTGGAAAAATGATTTTGGCTTTTAAAAGTTTATTAAGTTCTGATTTGATTTGACTTTCGAGATTTGGATCGATCTTTCTCAACTTCTGTTGAACAGGTTTAATATTAGGAAGCATTGGAATTGTATGTTGAATAATCGAAGTATCATATGTTTTTAGATCATCGTAATTCCAAGAAAAAACATTTTTATACTTGTTCAGCAATTTAATGAATGCATTCCTTTCCTTTGGTGTTAAATTGAGTCCTAAGTTAACGTTTTGAGGTTTAGAATCAGAACCAAGATTTACTAATTCAAACTTCAAAGTAGAGCTTTGAATTTTCGTATTAGTAACTTTCTTGAATCTGTCTCTAATGTCATATAAATCCTCTAATTTAACAACAGATTTTGGAATAGGGTTTCATTACCTTTTGAAGCAATTTGTAATCATGATCATCTTCGTCGATAATTTGCTCATCATATAATTTCTGCGAAGTCATGAAATTTAGAATATCTTGATCATGATATAATACTCTCCAATTTGTAACATTATGCGGGACGGATGGACGAAAAATCAATTCTACGAAGAAAATCTATCGAAATTTGTAGTCTTCGGCGAGGTAGGAGTTTAGATGCAACATTAGCTAACAAGTCAGCTGATGTATTCTGATTCCTAGGAATAGGAGAAATATTGAATTCTAAAAAATGAGTGGTGAGGTCTTGTACTAGGGTTTGATAGTGTTTAAGATGTCCTGAAAGGCAATGAAAAGTATTCCTAACTTGTTTAATGACAATTTCGGAATCACCAAAAACTTTCAAGTATTTAACATCTAACCCTATAGCTTTATAAAGTCCTTGAACCAAGGCTTCATATTCTGTGGTATTGTTAGTACACTCAAATTCTAATCTATATGATAGCATAGTTTTCTCTCCATTTAGATCGATTAAGATGCATCCAGCTCCAGCTCCATCACTAGATTTTGATCCATCAAAATATAATGACCAAAATAAAGACTTATCTATAGCATTATCTACAATTACATCAGAAATATTTGGAATTCTGGAAGAATCGGATTGTGAAAAAATTTATATCTGAGAAACAAAAGTATTTACAGAAAAAGGTGATTGAGGAGCTTTGAAATTTCCAAGGAATGATTCAGCAGAATAACCTCCAAGAATATTGTTGTTGAATGCTACAGGTTCATTAGATTGTTCAAATTCAGTGACAGTGTGCATCATATGTTTTTCTCGTTCAATTTTGATTTGATTTGGTTTCCCTTTGTAGGGAAGCCACATATGTGAATAATCAGTTGAGATATAGGCCCCCATTAAGTTTCGCGAGACCGGTCCACACTCAAGATTAATCCATAGAATTCGGGAATATAAACCAATCGGAATATCAATTCTTTGGACAATCCTAGGATACGAGGCTAATGCGATAATGGCGAATTGATTTCTCCTACAACTTGAACTTTAGAGTGATCCAATTGAACGATATGAACTGCTGATTTCTGTGGTTCAATATTCAATTTAGCACAGACAGAAGTAGGCATTATATTGGAGGAAGCTCCAGAATCAATTAAACAATTGTGTAGATTTTTATTGTACATCTCATAAGTCAAAAGAAAAGGAGGAGTTTGAGAATTTGACTTTTCCCCAATGAGCACAGTATCAGTAGCATCTACCTTATTTGGTGGCTTACCAGTTCCTCTTGCTGCTTTTGCAACTACACCGCTTGGTACAGGAGCAATTGGTGTAGCATTTAATTCTTTCAATAGCAACTTTTGCTGGTGTTTTAATTTGCTGAGTTCATGTAAGGAAATGTTGGCTTTGATCTTTTTCATGTCTTCGACAATGTTGTATTCCATGGGATCTGACACTACTAAAGTTTTTGCTGTTGATGTGAGAGGGTTAGAAAAAGATGGCTGATTTTGAGTAGGTAATGGAGAAGTTTTCTTTACAATGGGTTTGTCTTTGGTACTTGGAGTTGTAATTTTCTTTTTTGGAACTGTTTGCACTGGTTCTGCTGTAGATTTACTCCTAGTACTTATAGGCATAGCTTCTTCACTGTCAGAATTAGGGAGAATAAAATCCCACATTCCATTTAATTCAGCTATTTCTTCATTTTCGTCTTCTTGATCTGATACTACAGATGTATCTTCTTCTTCTTCTTCTTCTTCTTCTGATTCTGCATTTGAGATTGCATTAGGAGGTTTAGATTCAACTTGATTCCTTCTGAAATTTCGGAATGGTTTCTTGGTAGAAGTTTCAGCTACTTGTTTTTTTATTTCAACCATTTCATTTGACAAGGTTTTAAGAACTTTCTGTAAACCTTCCATGTCATATGGATCTTTGGCCTTTTTCTTTAAATCTTCTTTGAAGGCGGCCTTCTTTTGATTTCCTTTCTTCAATAGCATTTTTCTTTTCCGGAAAGTAATACGTTTTCCTTTGCTGTGCTTCTTTCATATTCTCGGCTAATGTAGGTTTTGCAGCTCTATCTACAAAAAATTCTATGTTTGAGGGTAAGGCAGTTATATACCATTCACTTCTGACTTGTTCACTGGGCTGTGAATCTGTGTGGATTTTGTTCAAGATTTTTTTGAATCTAGCATTGAAATCTTTAATGGGCTCTTTGGGTTCTATCTTCAAATTTGAGAGGTCATTGAGTAAAGTAGCTATTGATCGGTCATCTCCAAATTTGGTTAAAAAGTGATCTGCAAAAATGGCCCAACTTGTTATGGATCCTGAAGGTAATGAAAACTACCATGATCCTGCTGCTCCTTGAAGAGTATAAGGGAATAGTCTGAATACAACATCTTCATGTGTGACTCCATTCAAATTTACAGCAAGCATAAATTTATTGATATGTTCTTCAGCTTGAATGTTAAGATCTGGTCTAAATTTTGGAAGCCATTTTCCAGGGTTGTCTGGTAAATCATGTAAAGGTGTAGCCATGTTGACTGCCCCTGGAGTAGCCCATGGTCTATCCATTATCGGAACAAATATTAGAGGAGTAGTAGAAACTGGTGGTGTTTGAATAGAAGTTGTTGGAATAGATGATGTTGAGATTGATGATGATTGAGAGGAAGATGATTGCACAGATGATGATTGAAGAAATGATGTGGAAACAACTATACTTTGTTGAGTTGGGATTTCGGAAACAGGTAATTGAATATGAGATGATGAACTAATATCACTTTCTGATTCCGATTGAATTCTTTTTGTCTTGCCCTTACTAGGTAAAGGAAATTCTTTCAGAGGAATACCAAGTTTTTCACTTTGCAGCCTAGTAAGAGGTTTCGAAGGAATAAATTTTGAGCTTACACTACCTTTAGATATTTCAGACTCTTCAAGAGATAATGAGAATCCTTTCAATTTATGAATTAATTCTTGAACTTCAGGAGACTCAGGAGATTTCTTGTCTGAATGTTTTGAGATTTTGGTAGTGGGTGTCTGAATATTCTCTGCAATTTCTTCTCTAGGATTTTGAATTTCAGAAGAAATTGAAGAAGTTAATGAGGTGTTTTGCTCAGGGTGTTTTGCTCTTAGTATGGCTTGTGGATAAATATTTACTTGCCATTCATAGTTCGAGCCCTCATACAGCGCGAAAATGTTAGAGCCTAGAAAATCTACTTCAAACATGGAAAACCACCCAGAATCAAGTTTAAGCTGACTCCTTTTGTTTGGTATGGTGGCTCCATTTGGATTTAAAGGACCAATTTCCTTGTGACTAAATGGATTGGATTGGATGGGTGGAAATGGGACTAAATTATTTGAAAAGTGAAACTATCTAATTTAAGCTAAATAATGATAAAGAAAATTCTAACACTAACTAGGGTAATTATATGTGAATACAACTTAAGATTGTTCCAATTCAACGATAACCATGGCTGTATTATTAATTAAATTGAAATATGCAGAAACAAATAAAGATAACTCTGTTTAAGAAATTAAACAGAGTTGTATTAACATATTGATTTAATCATTGTATACCATTCTACATGTAATTATGAAAAATAACGTTTCAATTATACTCAGAAATGATATATAATAAGAAGCGTTGTGAAAACAAATATACATATAATTGATAGCAATTTTAAAATGAATATCATAAGACAAAAGAAATCAACAGTGAACAGATAGAAATACCTTGTTCATCTTGAGGACTTTCAAATGCAATCTGATACTCTATCCAGGAACTATGATGCAAAATCAAATTCCAAGGTACAGAAATGCAACACTTCAAAGATAATTTCGCATGAAAATCATCAGATGTGATCCTTTTTAAAAAATATATAAGAAAATGGAGTACAGAAATGCAATCTCCAAGTCAAAAATATTAAGATCCAGGACCCCTCTCTAAATGCATGAGAGGGGTTTAAATACTACTTAACTAACTCTAAAAATAGTTTATTACAAAAATTCAGGATTCGGTTCAATGACCGTCCTTTTCCTAGGCTAAAATACAGTGAAATTAAAACTAAATCTATCTATCTATTAACTTGATCTTTAAGCTTGCAGGCATCCAGCATAGTTTTGAGAAGATGCGGTTGACCGACTTCGGAATTCAACTGTCCTGAAAAGACAGAGTCGTCAAGCATAGGAGAAATCTTCTCTGTAGCATTGATGATACAATTGAGCGCACTGTGCTGACTGTGTGGCTTTACCAAGTACATCCAGTATGAGTCCCAATTCAATCTTGTTAGCCCTTGGATGGATTTTTCTCTTTCTTCTGCCATTTGCCTCCATTCTGTTTGCAGTTGATTTGCCTGTGGGAGATATCCTGGAATAGTTTTAGAAATCAAGTTAGCTTTGTGTAAATTGTCATTTACACAATCAGTGAGAGTGTTTGCCGCTGTAGATGCCTCCTCTGCTACCTTTTCTGCCCTTCTGATTTGTGCATCCCAATTATTAAACAATATTTCTTTATGGTTCTCGTTAATGATGGGTGCACTGACTTTCTACCTTTTTACGTATTTTTAAATTTTGCCATGCAGGATAATCTTTGATCTTTTCATTAATCAAATCATAATCCTTTCGTAAATCTACGACATGATTTGTGATTTATCGCTCTCTTGGCGATTTATCGCTCTCTTAGCACAAAGAACCATTACGAGATTTTTTTGGCGAGAAAACTTCCTCTTGTTGCGGTAGTTGATTATTCAATTGTCGAAAAGAGATGGTTTAAGAAATAAATTCGGAAATTTCGGAAGCTTAAGATCATCTTTATGCTGATATTGGATAATCTGTATTTGTTTGTCTTTATCAGCTAGGCTTTTTTGATGTCCTATTTGCATTTCTTGAAGTTGTTGTTGTAACTCTTCAAGTTTCAATTGTGCTTCCTTATTGGCCTGTACCTGTTGCAATTGCTGTTGCAGAGCTTTTACCTGTTCTTCTTTTTAATTCAACAAAAGTTGTATCTCAACTGCTTTATCAATTGTTGCAGAAGCATAAGCTCCTGTTATTTGAGATAACTTAGTGAGATTATGAGTAGGCTCTGTGGCAGGATCTTTCCACAAAACATCTACTTGTTCTGCTTCAGTAGCAATTGCACTTTCTATTTTTCTCTTTTTTCTCTATCTCTTCACTACTGCTTTGTATTTTGGGCTGTAGAATACATCCAGAGGAGGAATGTTCTCTACATTAAGTACAATTTCAGAGGAGGGTGTGATTGGTATGTGCTCTGTCACTGCGACTGTGCTGCTTGTTCCTGTATTCAAAACTTTGGTTGTCTAGACAGGGGTCTGTACATTCTGTCCTTCTACATTAATCAATTGATTAAAGGTTTCCCATTCTTTATCTAACTCAATGGTGACTGGATGTTGCTGTACATTGGTTGGAGGAGGATTTGTCTGTTGAGAAGTCAAAATTTTCTGTTGAGTAAGTTCTTTAGATTGTGCATAATCTTTATTGGATTCTTGCATAATTTGCGGGCTCTAAGCGTAGATTATCCAAAGGAATAGGAATTAGTCTCCTTTCTCTGTAAAGCTTGAATTCCTGGAATTCCTCTAGAGATAGCTGTGCTTGAGCTGAATTCAAAACTTCTTTGAATGAATTTCTTGCTTCGTTCTATAATAAGATCATTCACTGGAAAAGATTGTCTTTGATTGCATTGGTAAAATTCTTAACAATATCATTTGGGTCACTTCAGACGTATTATTTGAACCTGCTGTAGCTACAACTTTTATCACCACAGGGTTTTCTTCTTCTAATAGATTATACATTCCTTCCCAAGTGGATATACCGGCATCCTTGTTACAGGCGGTGTCTGCATATAGCAAAGCCATCTCTTTGTTTTTAGAATTTGAGCTCTTCTCCTTCTTACCCATAGTGTTTAGCGGAAGCTTTGTATAGACGTTTGCTCCTTCGTGCCTGCGTTTTACGAGTAAATGAGAGTAATGGTATAAGAAAGGTGATGAGACTGTTTTAAATGTGAAAGCGGATGAAATAAAATATTTTAATTGTGAAACGACTTTCAATCTAAACACAATCTCATTTCCCATTAATAATCAATCCAATCATTTAATATAATCATTAAAGCGCATAACGGATTTGACATATGGGAAGATTGCCTTGGGATAGCGCGCCTATATGAATCTGCAATATTGCGATCTGCGATTTGCTGCGCAATATCGCAATATCGCAATGTCGCAATATCTCAAAATGAAGTCATCGCAGTCATGAAAATAGCGCAAAAGCGGAAATTGCGCAATAGCACAAAATCGCATAATCGCAAAATCGCATTATCGCAAGAGCGCATATCGCAAAATCGCAAAAGCGCATAATTGAAAAGAGCGCAAAAGATATTCATTAATCATTTCTGTTTTCTGCGCTATGCGATCTGCGACCAATGTGTTTTATAAAGGATATATACCATTTTTGTTATGGATGCGCTATCTTGTTTAAAGAGTAATTTTATTATAATCTATCATAAACTTAAGTGTTTCTTGATATTCTTTCTAAGGGATTAGGTTTATGATAGAAATTTTTATTTGAAAAGGCAAACAAATCCTAATTGATTTTTTGGATTTTTTAAGTAAGGGTCCTCATTTATTTAGTATTATTACTAATATTAAATAAAAAGGGGGGTTGTTGTTGGTCACAACAGACGCGAAGTGGAAGGGATGGAAGTTGCGATGTGATGGGAGAAGCCACATGTCATAATGGTGCGTAGGCGCTCATCGCTGATCCTAGAGTTTAGTCTTATACGGTAAAGTGTTTAAACTTGCGATCAAGCGATTGTGATGGAGGTATGGTGGATCCTACAGTAGAATGTTCTGCATATATATAAAAAGGTTTGGGTTATGTGAGTTTTTTTTTAAAGGTCTGTGATGTTGATTGCATATAGGATGTATGTATGAAATATATTTAATCCACCTCGCATGTATAAAGGAGTGTGTGGGCCATAACCCACAGGTTTGAGGATTGTATAAAGTGAATCTGTGTAGGAAGTAAGGTAAGGTGAAGGCACAATAATGCATAAAGTTAAAGTATAAAAAACTTCCGCATGCATTTGATTAAAACTGACAAATTAGGTCAAGTTAAGAGGAGTATATGTGGGGTTAATTATGCTAACCTTGCATGTGTGCATGTTTTTATTAATAGCGACCTTATGGTTGCGTCACCTATCTTTCCTAGGGTCTCCATAGTAAGAATCTTGTTATGCCACACCAACCATCTAAATCATTTTAGTTTCAAAGGCATATGCCAAAATCATACTTTTCAATACCACTTATTCACTAGGGAAAGCATATGAGAAGGTGATAAATGACAGTAAATATCCTCCACATAATTAATATACTGAAGGGTCTTCCCATCCCATATGATAGTGTCAGCCCCATCCTGAAATAGGTTTATTTTCATATATATATTAACAATATATTCATCCCATTTTTTTTTTAATTGTATAGACTAATCCTATCTCATCAGATCTAATCCATATAGGAAATAGACCCTTTGGCTCATTTATAGACCACATTTGGTTAGGGAATAAAATCCCCTTGTCATGAATTTGTTGGATGATCTCTATGGTAAAAGAGATATTACTAAGAAATCCCTAGAATGGATCCAACCCATTCTCCACTTTAGTATCTATAAAAGTCACCCAATAAAGATTTCCAAGTAACCAATGCTTTAATTTCATGAAACCATTCCAGATGTATGGAATTTTTTTTGATGAATTAGCACCATTTTTTATACAAACCTAAAGATATTTCTCCTTTAAATATTTTTCCAAAATGATTTCTTGCCATAATCCAGATCTGAATAATGCATGGCAGAAGCTCTTTACATTCAGGGCCCAACGAAAGTTCTCCATTTTTTTCAAACCCTATCGACCTTCTTCTTTCAGCTAAGAGAGAACCTCCAATCACACTAGATGGATATTTTCTTTCTCACAAGCGTGAGAAAAAATAAAAATTTAGATGATAAAATTGATTTTTTTTAATGACATGCTTGGGAATCAAATATAAGTGCATCTACTATATCTAGATACTATGTAATACCGATTGATAAAGTGCCAGGATTTCACCGAGCAACAACCATCCATGTGCGCATGAATTCAATCAGACTTCATACTTTTTAATAAAACACTTGAAATCCTTTATTTTATAATGATTTGGTTTTAAATTAAACTAAGTTATTTTAACCCACTATCAATATTAGAAACATTGACAAAAAAAAAGTTTACAATCTCACAAATATGGGCTTAATCCTCAGAAGCATGAATGAGCAAGGATTTTTTTTTTCATGAACAACCTCGATGCTTCCCCAAAATTAGAAATGATAGAAAAAATATTTTCCCATTGAGTCGAGGAATCCTATCCAAAAGGAAGAACGTAATCTACAAAAATGAGATGGGAAACAAAGGTATTTATCATGACCAATACACCTAAAAAAAACCTTATGTCTGGCATTCGGTATCTTCCTACTCAAGCCATATATGGAAGTTGTACAGATATGGAAGATATGTGCTTATACTGACGTTGCGCAGTACTCCAAGCTCTATATATGCACATGTCTTGCATATTTTCATAACTTTTATATATGTGCATGTCTTCCGTCTATGTGATTCTTCTATATATGCAATTATTTATTATAGGAACAAAAGATATGTAGGTTTTCATATATGCATATATAGAATATATGTGTATATATGGAAATTTCACATGCACAGAAGATATGTGCATATATAGAAGATATGTACATGTACGAAATATATATACAACTTAGATATATATGCAACTTCCATATATGTGCATATACAAAAATTGTGTGTAACTTCCGTAATATTCATACACAAATATCTATATATTTTCAACTTCTGTATATGCATAACTTATGTATATGTGCAACTTCTGTGTATGTGTATCTTCTTTTTATGCACCACTTCTGTATATGTGCAAATTTTGTATATGTGCATATCCTTTGTATATGTGTGTCTTCTATATATGTACATATCTTCCGTATATGCGCATATACAAAATATATGCACATATATGGGAGAAGCATATATACGAAAGATATGCACATTTACAAAACTTGCACATATACAGAAGATATACGTATATACGGAAGTTGCGCATATATGAAAGATATCCACATTTACAAAACTTGTGCATATACATAGGATATACGTATATACGGAAGTTGTGCATATACGAAATATATGCGCATATAAGGAAGTTGTGCATATATGGAAGATATTTTATACAAAATATGAAAATATTTAAAATTTGTGCAACTTCTGTACTTGCACATCTTTCGTACATGTAAAATTTCTATATATCTGCATATATTCCATAAATGCATATATATTTTGTATATGTGCAACTTTTATATATACAAATATCTTTTGTATATGCACATACACATATGCATATATACATATGTTGTGCATATATGGAAGATATGTGCATATACAGAAGATTATGCGCATATACGAAAGTTGCGCATATACAGAAGATATGCACATATACAGAAGTTGTGCTTAACTTCAGTAATATGCATATGCAAGTATCTATATATGCAAAAATTCCATATATGAAAAAATTCCGTATATGTGCAACTTATATATATGTGTATCTTATGTATATGCACATATCTTCCGTATATGCGCATATACTGAAAATATGCACATACATGGAAGAAGCGCATATACGAAAGATATGCACACTTACAAAACTTGCACATATACAAAAGATATACACATATATGGAAGATATACGCATATACAGAAATTGTGCATATATGAAAGATATGCACATATAAGGAAGTTTCACATCTACAGAAGCTATGCATATATGGAAGATATGAGATACTAAATATGCACATACACGAAGGTTGTGCATATAAGTAAGATATGGGCATATACAGAAGATATGTGCATCTATGGAAGTTATTCATATACAAAATATATGGGCATATATAGAAGATATGCACATATATGGAATTCTTCATACACGGAAGATATGCGGTACAAAATATGCACACATACGGAAGTTGCGCATATACGGAAGATATGCGCATATGCGGAAGATATGCACATATATAAAGACTTGCGTATGCGTATTAAAAAATATGCACAAAACTTCTATATATGTTAAAATCTTGTATATGTGCATATACAGAAGATATACACATATACATAAGATATGCACAACTTACATATATACACAACTTCCATATATCTGCATATACAAAAGTTGTGCACAACTTTAACCTCCTTATATACTTAGCTTCCGTATTTATATAATATAATATTCATAAAGTATAACATCAAATCAACGTCATGAATTCAAAATTCAATGAATATCTTGTCATAAATACAAGTCTAAATTAATTTATTTGTATTACAAATTGGTCCAACTATACGTTTTTATTTTTTGCAAAATATAACTTCATTTCCAACATAAATAATGGAATCTCATGCCCATAAATGACATAATGAAAAAATAGAATCATGATCTATCTAGAATATGGGTCTATAAGTCACCCTCACCCCTCTTGACAATCCCAAGTACATTTAAATTGATATTGCTATAAAAATTATATTAATCAATTAATTGTAAAAACAAAATGCATAAGATTAATTTCATGTACATGATACATTTACATCAATATCATGTACATAATATATGCTCTCCCAGGGAAAAAAATAAGAAAAATGGAAGAAAAATTAGAAGCCACACTAGAAGAAAAATGTGAAGAAAAACTTGAAGGAAAACTGGAAACAATTCCTGATACTAAACATGGTGCTAAACCTGGCGCTATTCATGATGCTAAACCTGGCACTATTCTTGTTGCTAAAACTGGTGCTATTCCCGATAGTATTCCCTATGCTAAACCTGGTGCTACTGCCAACAATATTTACGGTGCTAAATCTGGCACTATTCCTAGTGTTATTCCCAACAATATTGTAGAAAATATAACAATGGGATTCAAATTGATCTTGTAATGTACCAAAATAAGATAATGAATCATTCTACAATTTGTGAAAACAAAACATGATCGCACAATCACATAACTAGTAAGAGAAGGATACAATCAATCACACAACAAAAGATGTATTTGGGGAAAGCACACTACCTAAAACCCTATTATATGTATATTATATAAATTTAAGATCATGAAACAATACAATGTTTTTCTCTCTAAAAAAAACTCATGCACTAGCCTTTGCTCAGTCTGCCTTGCTCACGCATTCTTGGAGGAATTAAATCCCTATTAAATAGGAAAATCCTTCTAATTGATTGTGGAATGCTTCATTGGCCTGCACATGACTCTATAACTCACTTGTACAATTTTCTTATTATACAACTGATAGTTATCATCCCTTTAGCGTCAGTCTACTCTGGACCTTCCTTGAACTGACATGAAAAAACTATTTGTAGTGAATTATTAGTTAACTAATTAATCACTACTTGTGAATTAAATCATATTTAATTCACTTGACCTCTCACTAGCTCACTTCTCAGTTAGAAGTAGTTAAACTGATTTTAACTCAATTTCTTGAGTTATATTTAATTCACTTGACCTCTGACTAGCTCACCACTCAGTTAGAACTTGTTAAACTAATTTTAACTCAATTTCTTGAGTTAACTAATTACAACTCACAAATAACTGTAACTGGACTCCCTTCAATCATGGGAGAACACTACATGCATCAAAACAAACCCTCAACTCAAATTTCCTAGGCTAACTTAGTCATTCTGACTTAGTTAAATAATATAAGTTGTCATGAGATGAAATTAAAATTTCTCTTCCACTTTAATTAAGGGGAAATTAAATCAGAAGCCCCCTTGGGGTGCCACTTCTTGGTTTCATTTCAACACTCTCTCTAAAAAAGAAAGGATTATTTGCTACCCCAATCCTACCTCTATGGAATTCGAATTTTCTTCTTGTTAGCGCCTTCGTCAAGATGTTTCCATCCTGCTCCTCCATGGGAATGTAATCTAATCACACAATCTGCCTATGAGCACAATATGTAAGATGGTGATATCAGATATCAATATTCTTGGACCTATCATGGAATACTCAATTAACTGAGAGTTTGATGCAACTCTGGTTATCACAATGTAACGTTGTCAGATCCATATGACAACATCTTCATTGAATTTTGAATTCATGATGTCGATTTGATGTTATATTTTATGAATGTTAAATTATATACTTACCGACGCTAAGTATATAAGGAGGTTAAATTTGTGCACAAATTCTGTATATGCACATAAATGGAAGTTTCATATATATGTAAGTTGTGCATATCTTATATGTATGTGTATATCTTCTATATATGCACATATAGAAAAGTTGAGCGTATCTAGAAGTTTTGTGCATATTTCGTAATACGCATACGCAAGTCTTTACATATATGCATATCTTTCACATATGCACATATCTTCCATGTATGCACAACATTCGTATATGTGCATATTTTGTATCGCATATCTTCCGTATGTGAAGAAATTCTGTATATGAACATATCTTCCGTATATGCCCATATCTTTCATATATGTAGAACTTCCGTATATGCACAACTTTTGTATGTGTGCATATTTTGTATTACATATTTTCCATGTATGCATAGCTTCTATATATGCGCATATATTCTGTAGATGTGCAACTTCCTTATATGCGTATGCCTTTCATATATGTGCAATTTCCGTATATGTGTACATATTTTGTATATGTGCAAATTTTTTAAATGTACATATCTTTCGTATATGCGCTTCTTCCATATATATGCATATATTCAATGTATGCGCATATAAGGAAGATATGTGCATATACAGAAGATACACATATAGATAAGTTGTGCATATAAGGAAGTTGTGAATATACAGAGACTAGTATATCCATATTACGAAAGTTATGCACAACTTCCATATATGCACATATCTTCCGTATATGCGCAACTTCAGTATATGCACAAATCTTCCATATATGCACATATCTTCCGTATATGCGCATATCTTCCATATATGCGCAACATATATATATGCACATATGAGTATGTGCATATACAGAATATATTTTCATAAATAAAAGTTGAACATATATAGAAGACATATGAATTTATGGAAGATATGTGCACATACAAAATATATGCAAATATATAGAAGTCGTACATGTACGAAAGATGTGCAAGTACGGAAGTTGCACAAATTTTATATATTTTTATATTTTGTATCGCATATATTCCATATATGCATAGCTTATGTATATGCACATATATTCTGTATATGCACAACTTTCTTATATGTGCATATTTTTCGTATATATACAACTTCCTTATATTTGTATATCTTCTCTATATATGCAAGTTTTTTAAATGTGGATATCTTTTGTATATGCACAACTTCTGTATATACGTGTATCTTCTATATATGCGCAAGTTTTGTAAATGTGCATAACTTTAGTATATGTGCTTCTCCCATATATGTGAAAATATTTTGTATATGTGCATATACAAAAGATATGTGCATATACAAAAGATACACATATACAAGGGATATGCACATATACAAATGTTGCACATATACATAAGTTGTGCATATACAGAAGATATAGATATATAGAGGATATGCACATATAAATAAGTTTCACATATACAGAAGTTGTGCATATACAAAAGTTACGCATATATAGATATTTGTGTATACATATTACGAAAGTTACGCACAACTTCTGTATATGCACATATATTGAAGTTGTGTATATATCTAAGTTGTGCATATCTTTCATACATGTGCATATCTTCTATATATGCACATATCTTCTGCGCATGTGCAATTTCCATATATACACATATCTTCTATATATGCATATAAGACAACCTACATATCTTCTGTGCCTATAATAAAGAATTGCATAAACAGAAGAAGCACATAGACGAAAGACATATACATATATGGAAGTTATACAAATATGGAAGAGATGTGCATATATAGAGGCTAGAGTTCTGCACAACATCAGTATAAGTACATATCTTCTGTATATGTACAACTTCCGTATATAGTTTGAGTAGGAAGATAAGACAGGCGAGACACAAGGCTTTTTTTAGGTATATTGGTCATGATAAATACCTTTGTTTCCCATCTCATTTTTGTAGATGGCATTCTTATTTTTGGATAGGTTTCCTCGGCTCAATGGGAAATTATTATTTTCCATAATTTCTAATTTTGGGGAATTATCAGGGTTTTTCATGAAAAAAAAATCCTTGATCATTCATGCTTCGGAGGATTAAGCCCATATTTCTCAAATTGCAATTTTTTTTTTGTCAATGTTTCTAATATTGATAATGGGTTAAAATACCTTCGTTTAATTTAAAACCAAATCATTATAAAATCAAGGATTTCCAGTGGTTTATTAAAAATTATGAAGCCTGATTGAATTCATGCGCACATGGATGGTTGTTGCTCAGCTAAAGTATGGCACTTTCTCAAACAGTATTATAGAGTATCTAGATATACTAGATGCACTTATATTTGATTCCCAAGCATGTCATTAAAACAATCAATTTTATCATCTCAAAATTTATTTGGTCTGGTGCTTTTAGGAAAGAAAATATCCATCTAGTGTGATTGGAGGTTCTCTCTTAGCTGAAAGAAGAAGGTGAATGGGGTTTGAAAAAAATCGAGAAATTTCATTGGGCCCTGAATGTAAAGATCTTCTGCCATTCATTATTCGGATCTGGCTTATTGAAACCAATCATTTTGGAAAAACATTTAAAGGACAAATCTCTTTAGGTTTGTATAAAAAATGGTGCTAATTCATCAAAAAAATGTTCATACATCTGGAATGGTTTCATGAAATTAAATCATTGGTTATTTGGAAATCTTTATTGGGTGATTGTTATAGATGCTAAAGTGGAGATTGGGTTGGATCCATTCTGGGGATTTCTTGGAAATCTCTCTTTTCCCATAGAGATCATCCAACACATACATGACAAGGGGATTTTATTCCTCAACCAAATGTGGTCTATAAATGAGCCAATGGGTCTATATCTTATATGGATTAGATCCGGTGAGCTAGGATTAGTCGGTACAATAAAAAATATTTGGGATGAATATATTGTTAATATATATATATATATATATATATATATATATATATATATATATATATGAAAATCAACCTATTTTGGGATGGGGTTGGCACTCTCATATGGGATGGGAAGACCCTTCAACATATGACTTTTGTGGAGGATATTTACTGTCATCTATCGTCTTCTCATATGCTTTCCTCAATGAATAGGTGGTATTGAAAATTATGATCTTGGAATATGCCTATGAAGCTAAAATTATTTACATGGTTGGGGTGGCATAACAAGATTCTTACTTTGGAGACCCTGGGAAAGAGACGTTTCCTAGGTTCGAGCAGATGTCATATGTGTCAGGGTGATTTTGAGAATGTTATAAATTTATTCCTCAAATGCCCATTCGGTGTCTTAGAGTGATTACACATTGAATTGGCTGGATTTATGCACCTATTAATGGGTGCTTTATGGATTGAAATACTAAATACATGGATGTCAAAATACTCCCTTTCTTTATATTTGGAGGTATTTGGAGATGCAATACTTATCTAAGTTTTTATAATATTCCCTTTGATATTAACAAGCAATGTAACAACATCTGCTCATACTTCAAGGAATATGTACATGGCTAAAAAGGGATTAACAAATGATTTTAACCTATTGATTGTTGGGGAAAATATCATTTTGGTTTTTTCAATGGGGTTGCAAAACAAAGGGTATGTGGTTGTGGCACGTATATTGTTTTGTTGCCGGATCAATATTATCTTTTTCGTTGGAACAATGGTGTTGCGACCAATTCCAAGGTGGAGATCATGACTCTTTGGGGCCTTATTTTATGTGTTCATTGGCTATCTATCAAGAATTTGTATGTTTTTGGGGACTCTAAAGTCACTATTGACTAGGTCAATCATAGGTAATTTTTTGAGCCTCATTTGCTATCTAACTGGATGCTGAGGATCAAGACCTTGATTGGATTTTGAAAGATCTCACCTTTTCCCATATACTAAGGGATAAGAGAACTATTGAAGACACACACTAAAATATAGGTTTATAATATCAAATGCAAAAGATAAACTTCATTGATTTCTATCGCGACAATTTCCTTTGCTATGGAAATATCCCTATTTCATGAACTCCTCTTTATGTTGGAAATAGTTTTCATTTCGGACCTTATAGAGATTTCTATGTTTTCTATTTTTTAATTCGTTTTTAGATCTATATGTCCTTTCTCTAGTCTCTCTAGTCTTTTTGGTACATGGTTTTCATGTGACACTTTTCCGTATGATGATGCTTATGGAATATGGTTTCCACATGGGAATTTTCTCCATACGGTGAAGATTTTGATATGAACTGAGAGAGAATTACTATGTTTATTTCATAATTTTAGATCATGTAAACTGTTTTTTTTTAATACAAAACCCATTTGATTTTTCTTTCCGAAAAATATAAAAAAGAAAGAAATATGATGTGAAATTATTACTATGATATATAAAAGGTGTTTTCTTTCTTGAAAATATTATATTTCAACCCCTTAAATGTACAAACAATCTAATTCAAAAATAATAATTATATCAAAATTATCCTATACATTTAAGGCATAATCTAACTTATAGACGAAATAGAATTTTTGATTGGAATCCCGCAAAACAATTTCTCGAACGAATGTGATTTTTTATTGTTTAAAATGAATTTTTGAATGCATAGAAAGACTCGACACCCTGAAAAACCACGTGGGGCACTTGAATTTTGCAGATTAAACAACTTAAACTCAATTTTTTAAAAGTATCTGCTAGATTTTGATTAAATTAACGGGAGAAATGTCCTAAAAAAAGGCCATTTCATCTATAAGTTAGAGTGTGCATACATTTAATATTAATGCACGCATTTTTCCTTGTGGATTGAAATTTAAGATTATCCCAATATTTTGAACCCAAGATTCAAATTTTACATTTAATTTTAGGTTTGTGTTATTATATTAATTGGTATGTTTATTTTATAAGTAAGTTATCGAAATTTTGATTTAACTATAATAATTATTAGGTGGATGTAGGGATTTAATCACAAATCAAAGATTGAGATTTATCTCAAAAATAGTTATGCCCTTTTTTATTTTTTAATTAAATAGATTAATTAAAAGATGTCATATGAACAAGTGTAAAATGAAATGAGTTATGGCTATTTGGGCATGTGGTATTGATAAACCATGGTATTGTAATAAATCGTATCTATAAATTAAAATCCCCATGATAAAGTGAGAATTAATCTCCATGATTAAGAACACAAACTGGTGTTTACTAACTAGTTATATTGTTGCACTAATATCCCCGTAGTTAAAGTACCTCCATTATTGATCAAGAGTTGAAATATCTGGACACTCTTGGGGTTAGATTCAGTGGCCGAGGTGATAGTTGGATTGATTAGTTAATCTTAATATTTGATGGACATAGCAATTACTCATTAGTAACCATGATCCATTTAAAAAATAAATAAGAATAGAAACTATTTATATGGTTGCATTAATATATTATGTATAAAAAAATATCAATAATTTTTTAAATCTCACATTTTTTTTTTTTTTCCACAGGAAAAAAATCAAACTTTCTATTATATAGATAGTTTCAGAACATATGCATAGAATTTCTATAAAATATCCATTCCCTTCTGTCAAAAGGAGATGGATACATAACTTCTTTACAACCTGTAAGGATGCTTAGAAGCCAGAAAAAACCAAAAAAAGAGCCACACAAGACGCCAGTGCATCTCCTTTAGCTCATCATCTCCCAGTGAACCGAAACAGAGATGAGAGCAGAAGGATAAGAAAGCACTGAACAAGCCAACAACATCGATAGCTCAGTGAAAGGGATTGGCAGTAGAAACTATCCTAGTCCCCAGAAGTACATCAGAAAAAGACAAAAATGGAGTCCAGAACCTCCTTACAAAAGGAAAACAGTTCTGGACTCAATAAAGTAGCTTTTTTTAGAGTTTTTTATAGAGAAAATATATACATAACAGAAGTAAAATAGCAGAAATTAAACAAAGGACGGTTGTTCCCTAGCATGAACAACCCCATTCACCATCTCAGTTACTATCCAGGACCCCAAATCTTGCTTAGCACCTTCTTTAGATAATCGATTTGCTTCCTAGTTCCTTTCCCTATAAATGTGACAAACAAATATCTCAGAGAAGAAACATTTAAGACGACAGATCTCCTTAAGTAAAGGTAACAAAGTATAATTCCTTCACTTCTGAGTCCCATTGAACCAATTCACAACATTCCTAGAGTCACCAAAAATCTGTATCTGTCTCATATGTTTGGAAATCAACCAAAAAAGAAGAAAATGGAGGGATTTAAGTTCAGCAAAATTATTGGACCCTTGCCCAAGGCCCACTGAAGCACGCAGAGAGTTTCCATGTGAAAGATGAATAATAAGACCAGCACCACAAAGACCATTTACACCAGAGGCCCCATCAAAAAAAGCCCATGGAACTGACTCATTTATACCTTCAGGCTGAATGTTTCAAGTAGAGCCTGAATTAGAAAGAGTAGGAATGCTGTCATAGATGGAAACTCCCTCTGTTGCCAACCTGGCTATAGGGAAGGAATGCTCATTGAAAATCACCTTTTTACGGGCGATCCACGTTCCCCAAGCTATAAGAAGAGGAATAGATCTGACTTTATCATTTGGAGCCTCCTGCCACCAATGATTCCATGCCTGAGAGAAGTCCTCACCATGCCAATTCAAGGGGATATTGATCAAGCTCAAGGTCTCTGCCCAAGGGCTGGAGTTTAAAGGGAAAAAGAGAAAAAGGTGGTGAATATTTTCTTCAGCAGACTTGCAGAGGGAACACCAGCTCGACCCCTGTTTCCCTCTCTTTTGAAGAAAGTCCCAAGTTGGCACCTTATTTTAGAGGATGCACTAGAAAAAGAGTCTGGTCTTGGCTGAAAATTTCAGTTTCTAGATTGTTTTATGCCACCAGCTTGGGGCACCCCACCCTTCTTGAGCCATTAACCATTTATATCCTGATTTAGGAGAAAAGAGGCCTGACTGCACATACACCTAGCGCAGTTCATCAGAAGAATCTGAGATTCGAACAAAAGAAAAAATTAAGGTTGAAACATAATGGTTCCATTCTTCCAACCACCTATCTTCTAAATGCAAGTCTAAACCTGAGAGCCAACCTTGTTTCACGAAGGAGGTTGTTCTAGGATCTGCCACCTAGTTCAAAGTATAGAAACCTCTTTCATTAATATAATCAACCAGAGCCAGAGAAAGAGAGAAATTATCAGAAAAACCAACCCAAGGATCGCAACCCAAACTAACTTGAGTGCCATCTCCAACATGCCAGGCCAAGCCTCTTTCAATTGTCTGAACAGATGCCACAATAGCTTTCCAAACAATAGAGGCATTTTTAGAGGATTTGACTAGAGAACGAATCCAATCCAGAAAAAAAATCTGATTGATATATTTTCTTTTGATGACCAATGCCCAGAGAGAATATGTAGAGATCAATTTCCACGCAAGCTTGGTAGCCAAGGATTTAGCAAAGGACGGTAGATTTTTAATTCCCCAGCCTCCCCATTCCTTGGGTTTAGTGATTTTATCCCAGGCAGCCCAGCGGCTGACATTGTCTAGTTTTGACCCTGTCCAAAGGAAATTCTTGCATAATTTATCAATAGAGGACAAGATGCCTTTTGGAACCCAAGAAAGGCTAGCCCAATAAACTGGAATGGCCATCAAAATTGACTTGATCAAGACCAGGCGACCTACCCTCGAAAGCCACCTGAAACTCCAATGGTTTAGCCTTTTTTCCACTTTAGCAAGTAACCATTTCCAGTCCCGGATTCTGTAATTATTAGGTTTGAGATAAAAGCCTAATTATTTAAAAATGTCCTGCAAAGTTCTGACTTAAAAATTCAAGAGTCTTCTCACTCGGCGAATCTCTTCAGCAGAAAGGCCAGAGGGAGTGAGAGTCGACTTTTGATCATTTATTTGGAGACCCGTTGCTTTAAGAAAAATATCTAGCAGATTTTTTAAGGCACGACAATCCTCGATGCTCCCATTAACAAACAACAAAATATCATCCACAAAAAGTAGATGAGTAATCTAGAGATTCTGAGCCACTTCAATGCCTTTGATATTGCCCAATATTTTGTCTTTATGAATCATTAGGCTTAAACCTTCAGCTGCCAGAAGAAATAGTAGGGGAGATAGAGGACAGCCGTGCCTGAGGCCACGTTCTAGATTAAGAAAAGAGGTTGCAGCACCATTAATCAGTAGAGCAATTGCAGAAGAAGATACATAGCTCATGATCCATCTGACAAAATCAAATCTAAAGCCAATATGAGTGAGTAAAAGCCTCAGATACAACCAACTAAATCTATCATAATCTTTAGACAAATCTATTTTGACAATAATCCCTTTCCTACCACTTCGCTTCAGGCTGTGAAGGGACTCTTGAGCAACACCTACAGCTTCATGAATCTGTATACCACTTAGAAACCCAAACTGTTCCGGAGAAATGTGACTGGAGAGGAAAGGCTTAATCCTAGAAGCTATGACTTTCGCAATGATTTTATAAACATAGGTGTAGAGAGGGATAGGCCAGAAGTTAGCAAAGGAACTTGGCTGGTCAGATTTAGGAATAAATGCGAGAAAAGTGGAGTTGAAAGGGGGAAAGATAGAACCCGATGCTCTGGATTCATCTACAACAGGTACTAGTTCATCACCCAACACATCAAAGAAATGTAGGAAGAATTCAACAGTCCAACCATCCAGGCCTGAACTTTTTTCCCTTTGCATTCCTTTGAGAATGTCCTCTAATTCTTCATTAGAAACAAGAGCCATGATGGCATCATTCTCTTCCTCCTCAACAAACCTAGGAAACAGCTGAGCCACTCTTATGACTTCTGCAATAGACGCTACAGCCGGGGCTTTCAAGAGATATTTAAAATAAAAAATACCCAAGGAAGCCAGATCCTCAAATGAAGAAGCCCTTTCACCATTTCCTTTAGGGATTTCCCAAATAGTGTTTGCCAGCTTTCGACCTTTGGCGAAGTTTTGGAAAAATTTGGTGTTCTCATCGCCCGCTTGAAGCCATATCACTCTGCTTTTCAAGCGCCAAATTTCTTCCCTGAGCTGAAGAATGCTTCTCCGGGAGGCCTCCAATTCCTTGATTTTATTCCTCTATTCAAGAGAGGCATATCCTCCCCCTTCCGGATCTTCCAACAGATCAAGTTCAGAGTTAACCCTTTTAAGCTCCTCCTCTTCCTTCTCCTTTTTTTGAGCAGCCCAGTTTTTTGAAGCTACTTTCATTTTTTTTAGATTCTTCCAAAGAAAGGCACTCCTAGAAGAGTTAGGACTAAGAGGATCTTTCTCCCAAGTTGTTGAAAAAATTTCATTATAAGAATCATCCTTGAGCCAGGCAGGATTAAAACGGAAGGGCATCCCTGGTTTTTTGCCAGCACCTTTAATTTCGAGAAGGATGGGAAAATGGTCCGAGACACCACCTTCACCTACCCAATGGCGATAGTTCATGAGTTTATCCACCAAAACTTCTCTTAAAAAAAAATGTTCTATCTTCTTTCCCACCCAATCCTGACCAATCCTTCTGTTTCTCCAAGTAGGTCTCAGCTTTAGAAGAGGCATGTCCACCAGATGAGATAGAGTTAAGTGATTCCTGAAAAAATTAGATAAGGGGTCAGCTCTGGTCGAGACACCCCATGACTCCACTTCCCCCAGAGAGAAGTTCAGGTCTCCTCCAATGATTAGATTTGGATGAGTAATCTAGGAGGAGCGAAAGACAGAAGACCAGAAACACTCTCTTTCCACACAAGGCCCATAAATATTTAAGGAAAGAAGGGAGAGATTGAGCTCACTGGAGAAAAGCTCCAAGGCCAGCATACTTGAGGAACCCCAATAAGAGACATAATTTAATTTCTTGGGATTAAAACCTGAAACCACACCCCCAGATCTCCCTACAGCATCGAGGGTGAAAAGGGAATGGTCAGGTAGTAGTTTAGAAGTGATACTGACAAGCTCATCCCCTTTTCCCAGAGTTTCTTGTAGCAAAATAATGTCTGGATTCTGAGAATGCACAAGTTCTTTGAAGGCTAGATTTTTAGGCTGGCTAGCTAAGCCTCTACAATTGAAGGAAAGAACAATCATGGCACATCTTCTGGGGGTGGTCGCTCTGCTCTAAGCACCCCAGTGAGAGACATCTGTTTACCATCAGCAATATCCACAACAACTTTCGATTGAGCTTTGGAGAGGTTAGATTTCTGGCCTCTCAACTTCCTGGCCCCAATTACTACAGGGTTCGAGGCAAGAACTCCCACAGCCAGGCCAGACCCACCCCTGTTAGCCCGAGGTCTGAGGTTATAAGGGAGAAGGTCAGAATCAAAAGGCCGAGAGTAGGGAAACTGAGGGGCATCAACAACTAAAGAGGAAGGAGGACCAGAGAGGTTTGTAATGGATAAAATGACACTATCCAGGGATGACAAAGAGAGGTTTAAAGAAGATAGATCATTCAAAAGCTGGCTGGAAGGACCAGGCTCAGTACTATTAGAAAAAGGAAAACAAGCAAAGGACTGATGCAAGAGAGGAGAGGAGGAGGACATACCCTCCTGAGACGCCCCAACGAGTTTAGCAACTTGTAGGGGAACCAGGGAGTCTGCCAGGTCCTCGATGGGTAGAGAGGAAGGGCCAGCTGCATCCTCCGGGGCTTGGTCCACGAACACCACAGGGGAAGAGGGAATCTCCTGTACCATAGGGCCTGTCTCTGCTTCCTTAGGAGCCTCATCCTGATCTGAAGTTGTGACTTTCTCCTTCCTGAACTGCTTTCTCTGTCTGCGTCTATGCTGGTGACCGAGTGGGCACTCTTTCGCCAAATGACCAGTCTTATGACATTTGTTGCACTGGAAGGGAAGGTGCTCATAATCTAACATCTGAAAAAACTCCATATCCCTATAGTAAAGCGTCATCGCATCAACAAGACCTTCTCTCAGGTTTAATCTCACCAATATATGAGCCACACTCTTGTCCCTTGTTTGTAAGAAAAACTTATCAGCTTCAAGAAAAGTGTCCAAAGTATTTCCAATAGAGACAAATACAGAATTAGTCCAAAATTGCAGAGGAAGGCGGGGAAGCTTAACCCAAACCGGCGATTCAGCCATTTTTTCCTTCTGAGCATCAAAGAGGGGTGTCCATATTCTAAAGAGTATGGGCCTCTTCCCAAAAAACCAGTTCCTCTCAAGGATCTAATCGAATTGTTCTTTCCTTTCAAACGTAATACTGAACCAACCTCTTGCGAGAATTGAAATATCAACAGGAATACCTGGGGACTCTTTCCACATTGATTGAGCCCAATCAGCTATGTAGTCTGCCGAGCTTTTCCAGCCCCTTACTCTGCCAACAATCATAATCTCAGTTAATTCCATAACATTCTTAATGCCAATATCCACACCTAACAAACATTTTGGACATGCTTCTTTCATTTTAATAGATTTTGCTTTCTTTCGCTTCACTCCCACAACTTTCTTGAAACCCTCCTCCTCTGCTACCGGATTGATTTGAGGTACCTCGTCTCTTAAAGACTCAAATAAAAACTGTCTCAGATCCTCAATGGATCTCGGAGGCGCAAGACCCTTAATTAAACTCTGCGGGGCACCAATCCCTGAAACATCTTCACGACACAGCGCAAAACCCTGATTTTCAGAGGTAGAAGATTTTGGGGGAAGGTCGAATGCCTCATTCGAGGAAACCCTGGACTGATCACCAATACCTAGAACCCCATCCTTTACCAGACCAGGTAGCCCTTCTTCATTCTGATCTACAGGAACTAGATCCTCCGCCACCCCTTTAGAAACGACCTTTGTAAAAACATTCTCCGCCCCAGGCAAAAACAGCCCCCCTGAGACCTCCTGAGGGGTTCTACCCAACAAAGAGAGACCTGTAGGGTTTTCAAACCTAGGAATAATGGAACCTTGTAGATACTGAAGCCCTCTACAACCCACTACGTCTTCTAAACCACAAGTAGCAGCAAAAGGAGCGAAATTTCCTTGAGGTACCGAGCAAGGCAGGGACCGATCGAGGTTGAACACTGCTTTGAAGAGATCTTCAGAGGTCTGAGGATGGCTACTGCTTAAAAAATGCAGGCTGTGGAAATGATGCCCACTGCTGGAGCCGAAAAAGTTTTCGCCAACAGGGCCAACCCCTTGCGACAATCCTCCCAATGTTGCTTCAGCAGCCAGATCAAGCGAAATCGGATTGGGAAAGAATTTTTCGAGATTTTTCTCCTAGATTTCCAAACCCCAGCAGGTAAGAAGGTCTTTCGGAGAGGGTTCTAACTCAATAGAGACACTATCGAAACCCATAGTGACTGAAAACAATCACTCTTAAGGAAAATAGAAGAAGGCTGCAAAACCCGCTTGTCCACAGAAACCCTAACCTCCGAACACCGTTGAATGAAACCAAAAACACAAACAAGGATTAGATCCATTCTGAGAGCTTTATCGTTAACTTTCGTATGTCTGGAAACAGACCTCGATCCTGGAGGAAACGCCAAGGAGAAGTGTTGGCAGCTTCTGTGAAAACCGCTGACAAACCCTAGTCACATCCATCGTGACCGACTCAGATCGCCGACAATAAAAAATATTACTAAACCGAATGCATGCTCTCTTACATCAAGAATATGGAGAAATTTCTTTAGATATTTATTTTCTAATGTGAGCTTATCTATCAACCTTGCATGAGAATTATTTTTAGCCTCGAGGGTTACTAATCTTTTAAATTCATCATCCTCATATTCCTGCACTGGAAGAACACCTTCCTCACATCTTGAGGAATCAAATTCAAAAGACTCATCATCAAATTCTTCAATAACCCTAAAATCATCATCGCAATCTCACATTTATTTACAAAAAAAAAAAAATATTGTTTTAAAAAGCTATTTCATTTAATTTTAAGAAAAACCAAAAAACACCTGAAATAATTAAGGATCACTCATTAGTGACAACGAACCACTTAAAAAGTAAATAAAAAATAGAAACTATCTATATGGATGCACTAATATATTATGTATAAAAGAAAATATCTATAATTTTTAAAATCTCACATTTATTTACAAAAATAAAAATCATAATTTATTAAAAAATTATTTCATTTAATTTTAAGAAAACCCAAAAAACACTTAAAGTTTTCATACCTACCATCATTAAGGCCTAAGAGCCTAGAGTAGACATGGTGGTGTTTTGTTAAGGTACTTTGTGGTTTAAAGATTACTGGTTATAATTTTATGGGAAAAAAGCTAACCATGTTAAGGGCTTGTTTTTCTTAGGCTAGACGTGATATCCAAGTGATTTTGATGCTTAGATGGCCTTGGATTGTGGCTACTCAAACCACGAGTTAGGCTTGCAATCCATCTCAGAACTTAGGTAACCTAGCAAAAAAAAATCCAATTACCATCAATAATGTAACAAATGTAGTCTACACCCTTATTTCATTTGCTACTCAGACAAAAAAAAAAAATGTACCATCACTTATGTAACAAATGTAGTATTATAGTATTATACTCTTAAAAGTTCTAATCATCGAAACTCACATAACCTAAAAAATATTAATTTATGTGGAAAATGTCATATTTGTTATCTCAAAATTCATATAACCTAACAAATATTAATTTATGTGGAAAATGTCATATTTATACTAAGTACTCACAATATTTCTTTGTGTTAGAAAAACAAGTTATAAATATTGACGTTTTATATTCAATGCAGTCCACTGTATTTTAATATTATGGTTAATAATAGTAATGATTTTTTTGGTAAGGGATGTGTATTCATGTGCATTTACATTTCCATTTAAAAATTAAGATACTTTATTTTAATATAAATAAATATATGTGAAAATTTAATAATAATTTAATTAAAAATTAAAATATATGTATATAAAAATATCTTTTAAAAATATTAAAAATATATTAAATTTTATTTACTTAATAAGAATGCCAAGAGATTTTATTAATCTATTATTATTTTTAAATATTAGTAAAATATATCATAATTTAATGGTTAAATTAATAAGGAGGAGAATCATCAATGACTACTATTCACTCTTATAAGATGTCTCTCCGTATTGGGTTGTTAAATTGTTTCATTACGTCCTAGAAAAACAAAAGCTTAACTAAAGAAAAACATTTTTAGTTTTAGGGCAAATTCCAGACCCAAATTACTATTTATATGTGATTAAATTTATTAATATTTATTTTTTCAATTTATTTTACTTTAACATTAATATAAAAAAATAGACAATTTATTATATCCAATCTATATCTCACAACCAATTCTCAGAACATTAAATCAATTTATATATTCAAAACACATTTAAAATAACATAAAAATCTTGAAACAGTAAATTCGTTTATATATTCAAAATACATTTTAAATCACAAAAATTACAATCTCATTTAAAATCATATATTCTAAATTCAATATAAAAAACACACCTAATACTACATATACATAACTAAATTCATTTTTACATTCAAAATACATTTTATATCACAAAAATTACAATCTCAATTAAAACCACATCTTCTAAATTCAAAATATAAAAAACACTGAATACTAAATATACATAATAGTAACAGTCACTTGACCATTATTGCTATAATAAAAAAAAAACAAAAACAAAAACAAACTTCAATACTATCTTGAGAATGTACAGAATAATGAAATAAGTAACAAGGAGTTCAAACAACAATATGTAGCCATTAAAATCAGATTTCCCATTGCAATATAGTCAAAGCTTCCAAAGGCGGATGAGTATTGAAGACATACCCAAAAGTAGTATTATCACCCATTAATCATATCATGAAATAAATCCATGAGTTCTGCCACTATGTAGAAAAGTGGTAATCTTCGCCGATTTCTTATCAATGCTCACGAACACATCCAATCCCTTCGGCTAATTAGAAAGAGGATCTTGTGCCAACGTCCATCTGTTAATGGAATTAGAGCATTGAAGAAAGGTGTATACCATCTCTTTATTCAGAATTGTAGGGAACTGAAGCCCGTCAATATGATCCATAAACCTAAGAAGAACGGTGAAACTTCCTACCCACCCTCCATAGATACGTAGCTTTTATTCACGAATCCCTAACCTGAAAATATTGAATCAAATGGTAAGTCTTCGCCTTTGATTCCATAATAACGAACTTTTTTATGAGCCATGTGTTCAAACATGGATTGCCCAAATTTTATCTTTGTAATTCCCAGTGGATTGAAGATGTGTTGCTGGAAATAATCCCTTTAATTCATCCCAGTAGCTTTCTCAATAACTCTCCCAAGGATTACATAGCCAAAGTTGGAGTATTCCATGGCAGAATTGGGATCGAAATCCAGATATAAACCTTTCATGAAGCTAATTTCTTCTAATGGAGTCGGTAGAGGTGGGAGCCCTAACGGTTGTGATATATAGAGAGCTGTTGGGATGTTGGCTACATCGATTTGAGTCTCCAGTGTGTTGTAATAGATTTTGTACCTTGATTTTGGAGGATCGAGATTCTCCAAGAAAATGAATGGCTTGTCTTGCATACTCACTTTCCCCTCCTGCAACAAAAATTCTAGTCACTGATACCGAACAATATAATTTATAACTCCTAATATATAAATTTATTGCAACAACAATTATCATCGATACTGAACAATATTATTGATAACATCTGATCTATAAATTTTGTAGAGGTAATTCGAGTAACTTATAATTAGATTCGGTTCTTTCAGTGAAAAAATTGAACAAGCTTAAGAATGGCAATGCCTGTAATGGCTTTGGAGATGCTATTACATCTGAAAAAGTGATGTGTGGTGATCAGATCCCACACCAAAAGGTTTGAAATATTTGAGTTCGCCTCCTCTTGCCACAACTAGCTGAGCTCCTAGTGCATTGATATACGCCATGAGATGAAAATCGTTCAACCATTACTGAATTTGAAATTAAAATATCTAGAATCTGGGCGCAAATTTTCAAAATGCAAATGACTATCGCATTAATGCTTGCAGTGTATACCCACCCTTTATTCACGACATGAATAGCAGTGATTGCATTAATTACACTGAACATAAATACACGGCTCGTAGGAAGGCAGAGGTTCGAGGTTCGGTAGGCGAGGGAATGGATATCACGAGTTATATATGCCCATGGGATAGGTGGCCATTGGCTGGATGATAATGGGCTATGGAATGGAGGTCTAATAAAGACTCTAAGGGGCATGTAATAACAATAGCTTACGATTTATGGAGTGGGCTAACCATTCGACGAAATTCCCTTGGGTTATGCACCCTCAGTGACCGGTGTATCCATCCAGCGAACACAGGCCCCATGCCCCTCCCCGTCTCCATCCCACGACGTTAGAGTTAAAATTCCCCATCTACTGTTCCCGTAACAGGCTAACTGTCAACGTTTGGGTACTCCCATAGGAGCTGCCACATGAGCTCGCGCAATCAGTTTCAAGGTGGAAGTGATAGAAATTCAAATTTAAAACCAAATGACGAAGAATGACGGGATTTGGAGTACTAGAGGCTACCAACCTCAGCTCTAGATTTTCTGCCCAAGCTCAATTTCAAAATTTTACTCTCACCTATTCATTTCGTTGACACATCTTCCTTGTTATTCCGTCGACTCCTTCTATTGAGAGTATTTGTGCATTCCATCGCCTAAGTCTGTTTCTCCATCCCTTTAGGTCTTCAAGACTCAACAGAGCAACGGACCAACAGAGCCCCTTCAATACTCACAATGAGCATAAGACTCACTGTGAGGACAAGAAGAGTTCGAGAGCCGATCAATTGAGCAAGTTGCAGGGTAGAACTTACATTATTTCAATAGCAGAGTTTGAGAGCCAATCAATTGATCACTTGAGAAAGTTGCAGGGTAGAACTTACATTATTTCAACAATAGAGTTCGAGAGCCGATCAATTGAGCAAGTTGCAGGGACTCGATAATGTAGAACTTACATTATTTCAGTAGCAGAGCAGAGCAGTAGGTTGTTTGGAAAGGAATTATGTATTTAGGAAAGGTAAGTAAATTTCCCATTTATTGTGTTTTTCATCCTTTTATATAATGCAAATTTACTTTTGAGCAGTGGTGGCAAATCGCTGTTGGAGTAGCAGCAACAAAGAGTTGCCACCACTGTAACAGTGTAATGCCGCAACTACTATAAATTAAATTTTTATGTATATTAACAAAATTTCAAACTTCATATTTTATTTATTTCGTAGAGAGAGCGGAAACTCGCTGTAACTGTGTGTTGCCGCCACTGTAAATTTTAATTTTGTGCAATGGTGACAACTTGGTGTTGCAGTAGCGACAAAAATGTGTTTCCACCACTGTAATAGTGTGTTTCCACCACTGTAAATTCAAATTTTGAGCAGTAGCGGCAACTCGTTGTTGCAATAATCGAAACAATGAGTTGTCGCCACTGTAACAGTGTGTTTCCGCCACTATAATTTTTAATTTTGAGCAGTGGTGGCAACAACGATTTGACGCCACTATAACAGTATGTTGCCGCCACTATAAATTTTAATTTTGAGCAATGGAAGCAACAACGATTTGTCGCCACTGTAATAGTGTGTTGCCACCGCTGTAACAGTGTGTTGCCACCACTGTAACAGTGTGTTTCCGCAACTAAAATTAATTAAATTTTTATTTATATTAAGAAAATTGCAAACTTCATTTTTTATTTATTTCATAGAGAGAGCGAAAACTCTATTAACGATATTTAATTAAATTATTTTCTTGTTTTGCAGATGGTTGAAAAATGGGTCCTAGCTATCCAAATATGGTGCCACCCAAACCCAGGGAATGCACGAACAAGGTTCGTGCTTCATAATGAATCCCTAAGCCAAATTTATCAAAATAGCAGAGAATTACGTGGGATTACAATGAAAAATGAGGCATACTATCATGCATTGATCGAGGGCCTCACAACTGCACAAAGTTATGGTGCAAATGACATTGTCACTTACACTAACTCCGAGCTAATCATCAACCAGATGAATGGTACCTTCCAAGTTATAAGACCTAACTTAAAGCCCTTTCACCAGCAGGAAAAATCCATTTCTGTACAATTCCACAATTTTGAGATTATGTACCAATCTGATGTCCAAAGGGTATGTGATTCAATACTTTTTGAGGCAGCATCCAAAGGATGTGGATGTGGTAGATTTGTGGAGCCAACATGTGCTCCAATTATTATTGATAGGCATCGTTATAGATTGCCTATTAATGAATGGATTGTTGCTTTGATTGGGATTGGGGTTATTATGGGGGGAGTAATATTATTGTGTTCATATTTTTTGAGATAGATTGGAGCAACCTGATCTCCATCATTTTTGTATGAGCTGTTTTTTATAGATGGCTTCACCATTTTTTGGTCTTATATCTCAACACATGTATGTAGAAAATGTATTTTTCAGTAATACTATTAATGGAATTACATTTTTATTACATTTTAGTTATGTCATTAGATTATGTGATGGATGATTTTATTATGCCTTTTATTTTGGAAGTCAAATTCCAATCTCATTAAATTGTGCTGGCACATGTACAAAATCATTGTCATGTATTTAATAGTTTTATCAGCAAATAGAGGATTCAAAAATATGCTACAAAACAAGACTATTTATTCATTATAATGCTTTCAATACACCTTCACAATTACAACTTTTGTGAACATTTATTCATTCATTATCCATGAGCAGCACATGCTCCCATAATTTATACAAGCCTCTTTTTTGACTATAATGAGTTCTAATTCTTAAAGAAGCCTCTTCATTAAGAAATTATGTGAGATACCCTTGGTTACAAGCCAACCAAGATAGCTTATATATGAATAATTATTTTTCCTTTATACATACATGGTTAAATGAAAAATGCAAATGTGACATCTTGCACTTTTGCAATCCAAAGATCCAACCTCATTTAAGGGGAAAAAATGTATAAATATCCAAACCAACAATCCAATTGTTGTGAATTTCTCCATCATCAACATCTACAGCCACAAGGCCAAGTGTTTTGAACTGAAGCACATTTTGACATGCATGACAACAACAACAACTTAGCCTGCAAACAGAGAAAATAATATGAAGAACTTGCAAATCAATGAAGTTATCTTGAAAACCCAACTCTTTAACATTGTTACGTACTAAGACCAGAACCCACACAGGTACCAATGCAAGTGAATAATGCCAAGGGATATTCTTTGAAAAGCATTAAGGTATATATGATTTTATGATTTGAATGAATAGAAAAGTTAGCTTCACATGGACTTGTAAAGGGGAACATTCATCCCCATCATAACATGTTAATATGAAATCGAGCGATATAGAGACTATTGATCTCAAGATTCAAGTTATGTTGTCTTCAGAATCTCATATAAAATTTGCCTAAAGTTTTAATAAAAAACCAATCTTTTGATTATGAAACAATGCACATGTGGTGTTAGTAGATAGGTCAACAATTTCATAATGGAATGCATTGTTACAACATGGACTCTTTATTTTCACATCTTACCAAGCATATTGATACCTATTTATATTTTGTAATTTTAATTCTTTTTAAATTAAAGTAACTTCAACCTCCTATTTCAAAGATATGTTTTAAAAAGCTTGAATAACTTCAATTATCATTATAGACTCTTTATCACATCACACCTTATGTAACTATCAACTCATAAAGTAATTTTATCCCGTCTTGAAGGTACGCTGAACACAATATATAAAAAAGTTAGATTATTTTATTTTTAATAGTATTTAGAAATTTATAATTAAAATTTTTAAAAAATTCTTAAGAGTGGTTGGCTGGGTGGTGGGGTTTCATATAACTGTAAAAATTATATTAATTGGCAATGCAAAATCAATGATATTCATCATGTGGTTGAGATGATTTTCATTTAACCCTCCACATATCTATTTCCCAACCCCTTGCGGAAACACATGTCTGCATATGGGCACCACCATAAATAACCCGTCCCCATTATTAATTTATTAATGTACCCATTACCCCAACTCTTCCATTGCGCCATTGTCCCACATTCAAACTCTTGCAAATAGCTAACACAAACAAAGCCTCTCTAAACTCTGCTAGAGATGGGAGGTGCAAGAATACGCCATGAAATTTCCAAAGAATTGTTAGATGCATTTCCACCTATTAAACAATTATTTGAATAGGCCGGCTGGATAGATTATAGTCACAGGTTTCAGGGGCATGACAATGACATAGCCCTAGAATTCACCATGCATTACAAGGAGGATATATCAGAGGTAGTAGGGACAGTGGTGCATGTGACATAAGCGGCGATTGCTGAAGTGTCAGGGTTACTCCAGATGGGAGAAAAGTGGTTTGCATCTAAAAACCCCAACCTGATATTGTGAGGAATTTCCTTGAGGCAGGTGAACGACTAATCAAGAGTGGCTCAGGATATGAGAGGAAGTCATTACCACAACCCTGGTTGGATGTTGCATTCCTTGTCCAGAGATTTTTCACTTTTGAAGGAAGGTATGTGGTTATTGATTATGAGCACCTCTGCTTGTTAGACCACCTGCGTCATTGTAGGTTTCTTAACATGCCTTTCTTTCTTGAAAAAACGCTAGACCAAATGGCCTGAGGTGTGCAGAAATCAAAGCGGCCACTCAAAACCCTTTCCCACCAATGCCTTGTTAAAATTTTGGTGGTTGCTATGCTACAAAGGGAATGGATAAATTGGGATGAACTAGTTGGAAGGCCATTGCATGTTGAAGCTGCAACTCCACCCCATAACCTCCAAGCTGTAACTCCGCCCCATGACCCCCCAGCTGCAACTCTGCCCCATGACCCCCCAGCTGCAACTCCACCCCATGACCTCTCAGCTACAACTCCATCCCATGCCCTCTCAGCGGAAGCTCCACCCCATGACCTCTCAGCGTCAACTCCATCCCATGACTCCTCAGTGGTAACTCCACCCCATGACCCCTCAACGGAAACTCCACCCCATGACCCCCCAGCTGCAACTCCGCCCCATGACCGTCTAACTGCAACTCTGCCTGATAACCTCACACCTGCAATAGGGTTCATTGACCTCCCACCTACAGAAATTCCCACAGAACCTTTCCATATGGCAACTGAGCTGCCATGTGTTCAAAATAGGAAGGTTTCTAGGGTTTTTGCTGCTAAAGCTGCACATAAAGGAGATGGCCAAGATGATGATGATGAAGTAGAAATATTGGGGAGTAAACCTATGACTAGAAGATTGAGAGGATATAGGAAATGCTTGGAAGTAGTGCCAAAAGCCAAGAAGAACAAGGGAAAGAGAGGTCATTATGCTCCAGTTCCTAAAAACCTTCCCGTTGTTACAGAAAAACTCCTAGAAGAGATAGTAGTAGAAGAAGAGCAAGAGCAAGAGCAAGAGTATCCACAATATGTATTAATTGAAAGGGGTCCTGGACGAAGGATGCATGCAACAAGGATGCATGGAAGAAGGATTAGGCCAGCTTGCTGACACAAAAGAACAAGTTGATAAGCTTCCCTCTCCTGATTCTGACTATGATTACATAGAGGATCTAAGCGAATGGTACCGCTCAGATGGCCTTATCTCAATCCAAATGTTGTATGCGGATGAAGAGAAGTACCAACAATTGTATAGGGAAAAAGTGCTGGGCTTACCAACTGCACAACCCAAATTGTTTTGGGATGATCAAGAGGACCAATCAAATGCACAACCAAAATTGTATGGGGATGATTAGGAGGACCAACCAACTACACAACCAAAATTGTATGGTGAAGATCAGGAGGATCAATCAACTGCACAACCAGAATTGTATGGGGATCATCGGGAGGACCAACCAACTGAACCACCAGAATTGAGAAAGAAGCACATTGCAAAAGTAAGTACCTGTAAACATCTTCCTCTATATATATTTCATTTTTAAGGAAGAATAGTACTCTCTAGATGAAAAATAGAAAACTATGGATCAAAGTTAAATCCCTAATAGATGAGCTCAGACAAAAAGAAACTTTTGATAGATTAGATTGCTTGGCCTAAGTTGCAGAGTCCACACCCATTGATGACATAGGTATTCCTTCTCCCAAGGTCCAACAAGATATACCCCTCGGAGAAAAACAGACTGATGACATTGAAGTTGCAAAGTCCCATACCAAAATCACAGATGTCCATACAGAGGAACAAGAAATACATATCAAAGATTCAAAAGAAATGGGTATATACATGGAGGAACAACAACCAGATATGAAACTAATAGAGAATGAGGAACTAGAGATCAAACTAACCAAAGACATTGGTGAGCAAAAAAATGATGAGGAACCAAAGGATAAATTACAGCTGTCTAAATACGCATATTAGAGACACCAAATACCTTACAATGTGCACAAAAAATCACTTCCTGACCTTGCCAAGATATTTTAAGAAGAATATCAAAACAAAGTTTTACGAAGACATAAAAAACAATGGCTAAGCTGGAAAGGAGAGTGACCAAGTTGGAGAAGGATAAGAAAGAACTTGGACAACTAATGGATGGTGTGCTCACTTGCAGGGCTCCCTCAACCAATTACAACACGTACTTGACTGAAAAATTCATGATATTTAAAAAGAATTATAGCATCCAAAATATCCCTCTCTAGGTTGAAAGAAGTGATGGTTTCTTGAAGGCATATCTCCAAAATATCCCTCTCCTTGTGCACGCTAGATTCATTTATTGGAAACTAAGGCACAAGGAGGATGTAAATCAAGGTGGGATAGCATGGGAAAAAAACCATGAAATAAGGATCCATTTAACTACATCAACTTAAAGACAACATTAACAAGGGTTGCTTGGTATATTATTATTATGGAATAGTGTGGGAATCAATGGATAGGTCTTATATTTCAGTATCCAATAATCTGGCTTCCAACAAGGGTATAGAAAAAGAAATATACATTGACAAAAAGAGAAGAATTTGATTGTTGGAATGTAATTATGGAGATAAGAGGGTATCTCCATTTCGATGAACCAAGACATAGTGATTATTGTATCAACAATCTTCATGAATGCCCCCCTTCATCCACAAATTCAGATTGATAGAATGGGCCACCATTGCTGACACATTGGCTCACAGTTGCTGACACACAGGCTCACCATTGCTGCAACACTGGGTCACCGTTGCTGCAACACTGGCTCACCGTTGCAGCAACTCACAGACATCAAAGGCATTATATTTGATTTTGTAATATATAACTCTCCAATTTGTTTTATTAGTTATAAAAGAATGGTAAAATTGTGTTTGACATGTTTAGTTACAATTTCATTGCAATTCCTTTAATCATTTTGTTACATTTCCATTGTTTTTATTCGAATTTATATATCAGATTATTGTTTGCACACCAATACATGAAACCATGCAAGTATGAAAAATCACTTGAAAGCTATCTTCCATGACTTACAAAACAATCAATGTATTAAAATACTTAGTGTAAATGCATGGAGTTATTTAATCAAATGAAAATTCCATAAAATTAGAGAAATCTCCAGCCATATCCTCACCACCTATCAAACATACATGGACATAGTCAACAAAACATTAATACATCAAATACAACTAATACAAGAATAAATATTAATATCAAATTGAAAACAAAATTGTGCACAAGAAACCTGGAAAAGCATTCATTGTTGGCGTGAGGGCGACCTCGCTTGTTGATTTCTTGAAAGTGAAACGATTCATCTTCATCTACCAGGATATTCAAGTCAATTTCCAATCTTGCATTGTGTTGCCTTGTTTTTCTTCTCTTTTTGGGGCTTAGGAAACTCTTCTTCCTCTTCAAATACAACTCAAAAATACCCAATCCACACTTTAATTCATAATCCATAATATGAATATTGTTGGCGTCATCCAACAATTTTTTAACTAAAGTAATCAACTATTCAGTCTTGGTCAAAGTAGCAGGAGGACTGTTTCGAACTAGGTCTAAGTAGCCAAATAACTCCTCCTTGGCCATCTCAATTTCTTCAACATTTACATCAACATTGCGACTATCCATGGAAGTTGTGTTTGTATCTTCAGGAAGATCAGATACTGCCTCTATATTTATCTCAGGAGGGTCATTGTATGACTCAGTCGTGCTTTGATGATTTTGTAATTGGTTTGAAGCCATTGAACTGGAACACAACCAACCCACCTTTATGGCATGCTTGAATATTTTTCCACAAATAGACCATGGGAAATCACAAGTTATGAAATTTGTATGATGACAAGTGACAAGATATTTCTTGTTAACTTTAGATAGACTCCTCACCCAAATATCATGAGACATTTGCGAATGAGGGCTGCAATCACTATCTGATTTTCTTTTCGCTTTTTCCATTGATGATTCCAACTGTTTCTCTTTCTTGTAATTATTTAAAAATCCTTCCCTTTTTAGAATTTCCTTAAATCAATAACAGGGTTCAATATTTTTTAGAAGAACATATATCAACCAATCCGTCCTATGAGAATATTTCTTTCTTCTATTAGATAGAAAGTTTGTCTTTAGGTAACAGTGATATGATTCCACAACATTGTTTGTCTCCTAATTTGCATGGGGAAAATCCCGACAACCTTTGATCCACATTCCTAATTGCATAAAATTTGGGTTAATGAAGATATTTCATCGATATTTCAAACCAAAAAGAGAAATGTAACTTAAGAGTTTTTCAACTTACAAATATTTTCCCCATCAACCCAATTCTTGTGTAAATAGTCTAGGAACTTTTCCTCATCAGCAAATTTGTTGAAGAAATCATTAACTGCATTGCTCACTTAAACATTGGAACAATAATTCATAATTAAACCCAAATCACTAAACATTTCTTTTGCTATTTCTGGATTACTGGCCAGTCGATTCACATTTTTTAGCCATGCTCGATGTACGTGCCAAACACAAAAGATAACATTGCACCTTGTGATTCTCCTGCCACATTTAATTCATTTCAAGCATGTTATTTTTGTAATAAATACAAGTTGTACTATAAAATAAGAATATTGAAGTTACCTTAAAGCACCGATTTCAGCGAATGCATCATCAAATATGAAAGCATTAACTTTCCAACTATGATCAACTTGGTGACACCTATGCATGAGCTGCTCCAACCATAGTGAAATGTCCTGTGATGTATTACGTGATGCCACCACCCATGCAACTGGCACCCCACTTTGTTGGTGATCAAACACGATAAGTGTGTACAATTGATACTATCACATTCAAAATACATAGATCATCAACTTCAAATCATCAATCATTATTAATTAAGTTATTGTACTAGATCAATCATTCTTATACACTCATCCCATACTTATTCATGTTGAATGTCGAATCCATGGCTATTAGGCTATTATTCAATAGCCTCACGACGGTCTCCAACATCCACTTCGTCTGAATTCCAACTATAAAAGGGACATCTCCACCATTGGGCTTTTGATAAAAGAAAAAATCATTTTGGCGTTTCCTATACCAAAGGTTCACACTTATTTCACCCTTCTTTTGCAACTGATAATTTCCTTTCATTAGACGATTATAAATGTTAAAAAAATATTTTCTACACAAAAATAAATCCCTATCTCGTGCTATAACATCCATGTCAATATATTTTTTAACATGCATTTTGCAAACAGAGTGAACTGGCACATCCAGGAAGAAACAAATCTCTACATAGGAAACCATGTCCCTTGATAAATTTGGTCGATGTAGCACCCTAGCAGGACCCGAGGTGTCATGTTGGCCATGACAAGGCAATCCTTGGCTCTCTACATGCTGATACATGTTATATGTTATTATTGCAACCTCAGGGATTTGAATCATAATTTTCACAATGAAATGGCATTGGCATCTGCTCTATTTCACAAATGAGTATTTTCGCTTCACTTCATGTCCCCTTCTGTCATCAGGGCCATATGAACAAGAATAGCTGCATAAAAAAGTTTGGAAACTCAATACATATGATTCCATGAAAACTGTTTGAGAACTATTCATACCAACATATATACATAGGATTTATAAAAAAACTTATACTTCATATACCAAGGAAGCAATAGGCCTTGAGCTTGGGCATTTGTTTTGTACCCGAGTGAAAGAACATGGATCATTTGGGTTCATTTCCTCCCCTTTAATAAAGTCTCCAATTCTAGTTGAAGGAATTTTTGCAATCCGATCTAAGGAGTCCATGTGTTTTCCCTGTACAAAAGACCAATCTAAATCCGACCTAGAGAAGATGAACTTTTCTTTAGGGTTTTGCACTAGAAGGGAAATTATTGATTCCCATTTCACTTGCTTCATCATTTTTAACTGAGTATCTGTTTAAGCGAGTTTTCGCAACGGTGGAGTGGGCACAACTGGGATTCTCACTAAAAAATACACAGACATCGAATTAAAAAAAAAGACATTCACTAAGAAAAACAGACAGGTTTTCATTAGTGGTCCAGTGACTTTCGTTTAAGCGAGTTGTCACAACGGTGGAGAGGATGCAACAAGGATTCTCACTTAAAAATACACAAACATCGAATTAAAAACTAGATAGTCACTAAAGAAAACAGATTGGTTTTCAGTAGCTGTCCAGTGACTTTCGTTCACTCTAGCGACTTTCATTCAATCGATTTTCAGTAGTATTCCAACGATGGCTGCAATGGCTTTCATTCTGTTAAGGAGATGCTCCACTCGATTACAGGATCATGCGATGCCCCTCCCCATCTTCCCTCGAATGGTTTGCACCGACTTGTTCGCAGTGGGCTGAAGCGGGAAATCATTTGCATTCATGGGCACTCTCGTGCGTAGGTGGGTAGGAGGAAATGATAACGGCCCGTGGCTCCTAAATGGGCTCCTTCAGACGGAAAATTTGTGGGACGGGAGACCGGGAGGAGCGTGGGGCTGCGTTCGCCGGTCACCGGGGGTGCAAAACCCAAAAGACATTCCGTCAAATGGTTAGCTTACTCCATTTATTGGTTGCATTCTTTAACCAACAACTATACATCTCATTGTACAACTACTTACCATACAAAAATTTAACAAACCATAAAATTATCTGACAGTTTTTTCCTCACCATTAGTCATCTTAGGATTATTTTTCTTTACTTTTGTATGCCATCAGTCATATCATTATTATTCTGCCTTAATTTTTTCCTCACCGTCAAAGCCCGCGTTGCAGAGTGAATTATATCTGCTAGTCAAATAGGATTTATAACGTCAATATGCGTATTTATACATGCATGTAAAAATATGTTGTGCCACACTGAGTTTTTTCTTCACTCAATGTGTATAGCTGCAATGGAGAAAAATCACTTTTAGTTATTCTTGTCATTTTGATCGGTTGTCTTTGATTTTGTGTTTTGTGTTTTAGGAGGGCAATGTTCGGGACGTAGTCTCCAAGTGTTCTAACGCACTCAAGACGCTACGTAATTGATAGTTCTTATGTTTTCCTGGGTGAATAATTGTGTGGGGCATAGAGCATGGTCCCTCTATGGACAATTACATCTTTATTTGTCTAGAAAAATGCATTTGAATCTGTCTAAAATATGTGGGGATAGCCACGCCATATCTGGCCTTCTTTACATGTATTTTGCTGTAAATATTACTTCGGTTTGTTTGATCGAAGAGGTAGATGGTCGAGAGGTCATGTATTTTTCTTTAAAGATTACTTTGGCTCCTCTGGGCAAAGAGGTAAAGGGTCTAGAGGTTTCCTTATGCAAGTTGATATCTATCTATGTAATATAATTTAGCTTTTTTGAGTAATACAATGTCCTTTAATTAGCCCAAAAAAATTCGAGAGTGGTTCTTCGTAGTCTACTAAATCAAAGTAATTGTAACTAATAGTCTTACTGAATTTGATGACTATTTAATTGTCATTTTTTTAATTTAATTGTTAAAAATTGACTTGTTTTAAAATAAACATAATATTAATAATATATATTTTAATTTAGAGTGAGTTTAAAATCTATTTTCATTATATGTTATATAAATAATTTAAAATAAAATTATAAAAAAAAGAGTAATAATTTTGTTAGCTGAGATTTCAAGATAAGTATGATATTATGTGGTACTTGCAATACTAAGATCTCAAGATGAAGCTCCAAAATAAGCAAGCAATGTATTTACCCATAATGGGTTTTTGTACTTATTAGAAGAATCTCATTTCTATCTCCACTCACATTATGTAATCTTGCACTATGCACAATCAAGCATAAATCCTAAACATTGAAGTATTAAGCTTAAAGGGTGAGATAGTACACATGGGCCATTGATATGCTGTATAAAAGACTAACTTATAAGAATAGAATAATCAAATTGAAGAGTTTCTCAGCTATCCAATGCAAATAATAGAACTAGCTTCTTATTTGTGTAGATGTGTTAGGGTCCTATAATTTATAAGATCTCAAGCTGATTGAGTATTTTGTCTCAGTGATCTTGTATTGTAAATAATTTTCAATATGCAAATGATTTCCAAAAAAATATACATTGAAAAGACGGAATATCTAAAAAATAAAATCAATAAAGACAAAAAGAAAGAAAAGTTGAAAAAGAATAAAAATAAAATCAGAACCCCACAAAAGAAAAATAGAGAAAATAACATTGAAAGTGCTGCAAATTCAAATTCCACTACTGATAGATAGTTTGCTTTATGTCAAAATGAAATAAGGTTGTGTGCATCTTGTTTAAAAATGCAACAATGACTAGCAATTTGTTCAAATTATACAACTTAATCATGGTTGAGAAATTTTGAATTTTTTGTAAATTGGGTTAGAAAATAAAGATTTGCCAAGCCATCTAATCTTGGTAAATCAATAGTTAGGTAGAGAATGAAATTGATTCAACTTTTTAATCTGAATCAATAGGAGAAAAAAGTGATAGAGTAGAATATATTTTTCTTAAAAAAAAGAGATATGGGTTTGCTAGTCTAAATGCAACCTTAGAAGAAAGAAATAAAAAAATGTTAGCTTAGCAAAATAATGGAAAATTTGAATGGTAGGTAGAGGTGTTTTGGGCTTTCGAAGGGCTAAAAATTGCTTATATCCTAAGTTTTATTTCATTATGTATTTGGTGCATAATAGGGAAAGTGAAAAATTCATTTTACCCTAACTATCAAAGTATCGGGAACAAAAGTCATGTGTTTAAAATATTTACACTATATCCTAAGTTTTCATTCCAATTGAATGTACCACTACACGACAAACCATCATATCATCAGAAAGTAAACCACTTGCACATGTCTACCATCTAAACCACCTACTTCCTGATCGACGGTTCTCATTAGCCTTTCCCCCCCTCTCCATCATACCTTTACCACCGTGGGGGAGAGGGAGAGAGGGGGGTCCGAAAAAAGCAATTTCCCCGCTCGGACCCACTACCACATGTCCTCCTCTCTATTGTTCGCAATGCCCCTCCGCCTAAACCATTAACCGCCTAATACCCCCACCCAAAAACCACCGTTCCCCTCATCCTAAATATTGTCATCCATACCTATTATCTCCATCACTCCCATTGTGCGACATCACCTATCCGTTACCAATAAAATCCACTCTTGTGGTATTTTATCCGTTACACTCATTTAATTAATCTTGATGACCTTTAAATTAATGGATCCGCACCATGGACAACGAGAAAACAAAATTTTCTTATAAAGCCATGTAATTTAATCCTTTCAACCTTTACTATGCTCTATTTTCTGCAAATTCAATTACTTTCCAGGTTCATAGTGCACCCATGTTTACCAGTTGATTTGTCTCCGAGAAAGCGACAATGCTTACCTTCTCTCCTTCAACCAATTACAGAGTTGTTGTGCATTCCTAGTAAACCTGTTCATCCTAATTCCACTTTAATTCCTCTAAAATCGATTTAATATGCCTCCTAAAATGAAAAACCAGGAGGAACCTTTCAATCCATTGGTCCACCCTCCCCTAGATTTAGATCATGTTCCTTTAGCTAATAGATATTACAAAATTAAAGAAACCTAGTGTGAATTTGAGTTGTTTGAGATTTATTGTTGGTTAGAAGATAAATACATTGATAAATAGAATGATATTGGTATCTGGGAGTCCAATTTGCCTCATTATATCTTCCCTCACACATAATTCTCCTGAGTTTATCTGAAATTGTCAAGCCCACCACATCCCTAGTCAAATACCTATCATTGCCCCTACTGGTGAAATTATTTTCACCATCATTTCCCAATCAATTGAACAAATGATGCGAGCTCCCTCTACGGAAAATAAAATGCCTTTCTCCCTAGAAGCCCTTAATAAATTATACCAGAAGCTCAATTATGCCAAAAGAGCTAAAATCTTTGACATTTTCCTACCTGAAAATACTCAACTTCCAAAGAAAAAACCTCCATACCCTTCCTCCATCTTTCCTAATCAGGAAAAATAGATTATAATAGTCATTGCATACCTTCTTGGATATTATTCTAATCATTGGGTAGATGACCCCAATTTAGGCCTCCTCTCCATTTTTTCCATAGACTGTAAACCATCAATGATCTTTAATTTCAGCCAATTCCTAGCAGACAACATCCATAATCAATTTATCAAATTTGAGACTGAAGAAGTGTTTAAATAATGTTCTATTTTAGTGTATATGTATGTGTATTATTAGGTAGATAGATTCAATTTTTCCATGCAGAAGCTTGATGAATATGGTAACCAACAATCAGTCATCTTCTGCACATCATTGGTGATGAAGGAACAAAAGGAATTTTCATACAAACAATTCATTGAACTGTTTGTTCATCCAAGCATTCTGAGTAGTACAACTGAACCTAGGATAGGTGAAGACATAAAAATGATACTACATTTTTTAGATCAGGCCAAGACAAGAGACTGGTACTTGTATCTGAATTATACGAAGATAAGAGTCTATGGGTGTGTGCTTGCTCCTTATAAACTCCCAAAATTCCTCCACATGAGGATTTTTGCTCTTGAGTATATCACACAGATGCTGAATGCTGATGAAATTCACTTTGTATCAGCCAAGAAGGATCCCCAATTTAGGATCAAAACACAGATTGGGCCCTTTATTTGTAATAGCAGGTCAACATGGGAGGAAGCAGATAAGATATTGTAATATTCCAATTTTTCCATCAGCTAATTCAAATATTAGAGTTCTTAATTTTCTTATTTAGTTAAGTAAATAAAAGGGTGGAGGGATCCATAAACCTAGTAGATGAATAAAATCCACTTCTATAGTGTGAATGTGGGTTAATTGAGTAGTGGAGTAGCATTATGGAGTAGTGTAGCAGTATAATAATGAAGAAAGAGTGGAGGTCATAGTGCAATAATGAGGAAGATGATGGGGCCTTAGTGGAGGAATAATTGCAGAGATGATGGCTATAGTGGAGAAATAATGATTAAGTGATGGAGGAAGTGATGCATTAAATGCACACATGATGGAGGAAGTGGAGATTAATTTTAGCATTGATGGAGATCATGGAGGACAACACAGTATTTATGGAGGCTGGTGGCCACATGTGAAGCGTAATTATGACGTGGGCCAAGGCTAGGGAAGGCTCACAACCATAAAAGGAAGATGAGGGTAGCAAAGGAAGGAAGTTTGGATTTTTATTGTGGAGTGTCATAAGAAATTTCTTTACATGCTTCATCTATTTATTTAAATCTATTGTGTCGTTTAGCACCAGGTGTTCCCGAGTGGGAATCCCTCCCTTACCCATGAGGGAATTCAAGTGCCTACTCTAGGAAGGTTTTCTTGGGAAACATTCATCATTTGGAAATCAGTGCCACTCTCATCTGCACTTCCATCTACAAGAATTATGCATTCCTGAACTAGGGCATGAGAGTTGGAAGGTTGTTCTTAGTACTTCAGCTGAGAAACCTATGGAGGGATCATCCCTTCACATTGTGGATCCATTAAAGTCTTGCCGGAGTTTCATTGACATATCCAGCATTAAGCCATCCATATATTCTCCTATGCTGCAAAATTTCCTGCAGGAACTGCATAATTCTGCAGTGAGGGTTTGAGGAGAAGAGGAAGTTCCAAGCAGCTTAGCTTGGAATCCTGTGAGCAATTAATCCTTCACTTTGGGAATCAATTCAGTAACCTGGGATAAAAATTGTATTATCTATCAGTAGGCTACATCATCAGCCCTTCTAGAGAACGCAATATTACCCAGTAGTTATGCATGAAGTAGCTGCATATTCAGTGGAGGAGCTAGATCCTAAGTTTCTCAACTTGGGATCGGGAGAATGGACCAACCCTTCAATTATTGAGCTAAGTGGGTGATATTGAAGTAGATATATCATTCTTTCAGCCCCATATCAACATTTTCCCCCAGGGAATGCGTAACTCATCGAACATGGGTGTAATGTGCAACCCAAAAAGGGCCGAAATGCTAAACTCAAGATCTAGCCAAACCATTTCTGGGTTTTTCTGGGTTTTTCGAGTAGAGTCCATGGGTAAAATTTTGGATCTTTCAAAGCACCCCAATAGCCTCTCACACATAGATATTATTCCTAGTAGTAGTAGTTTTTACTTTCCAGTTCTAGTTTTCAGTAGAGTTGTTTCAACCATCTTTGGATGGCTTTAGTGCATCCTTTTTTGGAGCATTGTGTATATTCATTTTTTTTGATACATAATTATATGGCTTAGTTGTTTCTACTCATATGTATGATATTTTGATGTATTCCGACCTTTTTGTAGTTTTATATGTTTTATTTTTATTTGGAATTGTGCATATGTTCTATATTGACATATTTCCCATTTTGGGATATTACAATGGTATCAGAGCATGATATTTGGCTTAGCTTGTGGGAATTTCATGATGTCATAGGAATAAGAAGAAGAAATAGAAAAAGAAGAAGTATTCAATGGTATAAGGATTGAGTTTTGCCACACTTCTCTTCAAATCTATGCAGGATCTCACTATGGAGATCAAATAAGTGAGAAGGGAAAGGCAAAAGGAAACCTCAAGAGGGTTTCAGAATGGAGAAGGTTCAAGCACTTCCTATCAGAAGTATAAGCAACCAGCGGTGCAAAAAATTCCACAATGCCCTACTATGCCCACTTTCCTTGCAGAAGGAAATGAATGGCATGGAGATGGAGGATATTTCAAGCATGAGACTCTGAGTGATTATCTTACAGATTACAAATCTCAAAATAGAGAATTCAAAGAGAATCTGACTTTCCAGCAGTTTTCGAGATTAAAGAGAACCGAAGACCCCGCAGCAACAATAGAAGAAGAGGGCATATGCAGAATAGATTCTTTCTTCCTACATTCAATGGGTCATTGAAAAGCATGACAAAGGCCTGGATGGAGAAGTTAGATGATTTCTTCCAGCTACACCCAGTAGCAGAAAAGGAAGCCATTGAGATTTCAGTGCTGCACCTTGATGGTGAAGCAAATTATTGGTGGTTCAACAATATGAAGCATGCAAGAGTGACTGCATATGAAAAATTCACTCAAAGTTTGGTAAAGAGGTTTGACTAGAGAAAACTAGAAGCACTTTCCATTGAGACATTTTCTGAAATTGATAAGCAAGTATATGGGGAGCAAAAGGAGGATGCCAACATTGATACTCCAAGAGAAGAGTAACTACCACCACCACCAGCTGCAATAGAGGTACTTGCATCAATGTGAGGAGCACTTGCATCTTTGAAAGATGGTCCTGAGCATTCGACATTGATATTCCCAGGCCTGATTCAGGAGGTGCATGAGGAAGAGGAAGAAGATACCAGCACTGGTGCAACACTAGAGGAGTAGCCATAAACATCACTAGGAGTTGGAGAAGCAATTACACTGGTTGGAGGAACTCTAGTAGCTTTGAATGATGCTCCCAAGCATCAGCTGATCCAAGGTATGCAAACATTTCCAACCCAGATTTTTTCAGCACATCATCTTGATATTTGTGGAGTCATGCCATCAGGAAAATTACATGACCAAGGGTTAGAGAAAATTTCTGATTTGGAGCAGCACACCATCACTGCGCAGAGGACCCTTGACTGGTTCAAGGAAAATATGTAAAGCTATCCTAGTTTGACATTGTTGAGATGCACACAACACTTTGTGTTGGAGTGTGGTGTTTCTGAGGATGGGATTAGCACAGTCCTAATGCAGGGAAGCTATACAATAGCTTTTGAGAACCAGAAGTTACTGTCACATGAGCTGTCGTTTTTTTTTACGACAAAGAGATATTGGCCATTATGCATGCATTGGTCAAATTCTGACAGTTTCTAATTGACCGTAGATTTCGGGTGAAGACCAACCACCATAGTCTCTCACATATTTATGATGAGGAGGAGCTATTGCAAAAGAGGTAGAAACTGTGGATAATTACAATGTAGGAATATGAGTTCAATGTTGTGTATAGAGAGGGCCATGTGATGACAGATGCACTATCATGGAGATTAGAAATGCTGTCAATGAGGAGAAGTGATGATTTTAGGGCCCAGTTATTATTTGAGAATTCTGATGACTGCTTCACTTATGAAGCATTGGATGGGCAGATGGTAGATGGTAGACATCATGTAATGGATAACATCTTCCATTATTAGGACAAAGCCTTCTTGATGAGTACCTCACAACTCAAAGAGAAGTTTCTGCATGCAGCATATTCAGAACCTCATAGGTTCTACTAAGCCATCGGTGAGAGGTTCTCATGGAGAGACCTCAAGGAGGATGCACTTTGACATATCATGGAGTGTAAACATTGTCATCATATTGTGGAGGATGGTATTGTTGACATTGATCTGCTATCGGGGTATGCACATTGCTTCGACATTTTCACACAGTACATCTGTTCACCCATGATAGGATTATCTTTCTAGGATGTCTTCATGCTTCATGGTCTTCCCCAACCCATAGATAATGATGGGGAAAGTTATTGTATGAAAATTTTTTGGTGGGAGCTGCATTGGGTGGATACCGAGCTGGTGCATGATATGAGTCATCACCCACAGTTGGATGGATGGAAAAAGATGATTAGCAAGTGGTTGGAAAGATTCTTTCAAATCTATGACACAGGGCAACAAGAAGCATGGTTACGTTGGCTGCTCTTGGGTGAGTATGGTTACCACCCGACATTTCAGATTGGTATGGTCCATTCCTTGCACAGTACTGAGGTGATGCAATAGTAAGAGGCATGGCTGCATTGGCTACTCTTGGGAGAGTATGACCAAGAAATTACATTTTATATGTCCATTGGCATATCACTGTTTCCTACCTTGCACAGTAGTGATGAGATAAAGGAGCTGGAGACATGGCTGTGCTAGTTACTCTTGGGAGATTACGGCCACCATATGACATTTCACATGTCGATTGGGATGTCACTGTTTTATACTTTGCATGATGATGTGTTGTGGCAACAGGAGGCCTTGCTGTGTTGGCTTCTCTTGAGGGAGTATGGCTACCATACTTGGTATGATGATGATGTGATGTGGTAGTAAGAGGCATTACTGCGGTGGCTTCTCTTGAGAGAGTATGGCTACCATACTTGGTATGATGATGATTTGGTATGGCAGCAAGAGGCATTGCTGCGGTGGCTGCTATTGGGAGAGTATGATTCTACATTTCACATGTCAATCCATATGTCTCTATTTCCTACCATAGTGTTGAGATGATGCTTAGAGCAAGAAAGGCCACCAGGGCCAAGGATTGGAGCATGGAGAGACACAACCTACTCCATGTAGCATGGGTTGGAGAGATAGTTTATAAGTTGGGACTTTCCACTTAGGGAAGGAACCACTACACTTCACATATCTCATGCAGAGAAGAGGCTCTTCAAAAGAATATGGTTCCCACTTGGGGACTCATTGATGAGGAGAGGCATATAGCTATACAGCTGGAGGCCATTCTAGACATTCTATAGAGGCAACTATGGAGCTAGGAATTCATAACACATTGGAGCAGATGGGGAAACCTTCCATATGAGGATGCCACTTGGGAGGGAGATGGATTTCTACAGCATCAACTTTTGAAGTTTCTTGAGGACAAGAAGAATTTACGCAGGGAGGACTGTAATATTCCAAATTTTCCATCAGCTAATTGAAATATTATATTTATTACTTTTCTTATTTAGTTAAGTAAATAAAAGGGTGGAGGGACCCATAAACCCAGTAGATGAATAAAATCCACTTCTATAGTGTGAATGTGGGTTACTATGAGTAGTGGATTAGCATTATGGTGTAGTGGCGCAGGATAATAATGAAGAAAGAGTGGAGGTCATAGAGAAATAATGAGAAAGATGATGGAGAAAGTGGAGGAATAATTCCAAAGATGATCGAGATAGTGGAGAAATAATGATGAAGAAATGAAGGAAGTGGTGCATTAAATGCACACATGATGGACGAAGTGGAGATTAATTGTAGCAGTGATGGAGATAATGGAGGACAACACAGTCTTTATGGAGGCTAGTGGCCACATGTGCAATACAGTTATAAGGTGGGCCAAGGCTAGGGAAGGATCATAACCATAAAAGGAAGACGAGGGCAGCAAAGGAAGGGAGTTTGTATTTTCATTATTGAGTGTCGTAAGACATTTATTTGCATGCTTTAGCTGTTTAACTAAGTCTGCTATGTTATTTAGCATCGCGTGTTATCGAGTGGGAATCCCACCCTTACCCACGGGGGAATTTGAGTGCCTACTCTGGGAAGCTTTTCTTGGGAAACATTCATCATTCGAAAATCAGTGCCACTTTCAACCACTCTCATCTGCACTTCTAGCTACAAGAATTATGCATTCCTGAACTAGGGCTTGAGAGTTGGAAGGTTGTTCTGAGTACCTTAGCTGAGAAACCTGTGGAGGGATCAACCCTTCACACTGTGGATCCGTTGTAGTCATCCAGGAGTTTCATTGACATATCCAACATCAGGCCATCCATCTATTCTCCTATAAAACAACATTTCCTACAGGAATTGCATAATTATGCACTGAGATTTTGAGGAGAAGAGGAAGTTCCAAGCGACTCAGCTTGGAATCATATGACGGATTAATCCTTCACTATAGGAATCACTTCAATATCTTGGGATCAAAATTGTATTATCTATTAGTAGGCTACATCATCAGCCCTCCTAGACAATGCAATATTACCCAATAGTTGTGCATGGAGTAGCTGCATATTCAATGGAGGAGCAAGATCCTAAGTTTCTCAGCTTGGGATCGGGAGAAGGGACCAACCCTTTAGTTATTGAGATAAGTGGGTGCTATTGAAATATATTTATCATTATTTCAGCCTCATATCAACAATTGTCTCCAGGAAGTGCATAACTCAGCCAATAGGGGTGCAGTGTGTAACCCAAAAGGGCCGAAATTCCAAACTCAAAATCTAGCCAAACCATTTCTGGTTTTTTCTGGGCTTTTCGAGTAGAGTCTATGGTTAAAATCCTGGATCTTTCTGAGCACTCTAGCAGCCTCTCGCACATATATTTCATTCCAGACAACATTAGTTTCCTACAGCAACAATAGTTTTTACTTTCCAGTGCTATTTTTTAGTAGAGTTTTTTCAACCATCTTTCGATGTCTTGAGTGCATCCCTTTTTGGAGCACTGTGTATATTTATTTTCTGTTGATACATAATGAAATGGCTCAGTTTTTTATACTCATATGTATGATGTTTTGATGTATTTTGACATTTTTGCAGTTTTATATGTTTTATTCTTATTTGGAATTGTGCATATGTTCTATATTCCCGTATTTCTCATTTTGGGATATTACAGATATTAAAAGCAATGAATTTCAGCCTAAGATTTACTTGGTCCTGTGATCCTCTGGGAATCATTGGAAAGCTAAGATTAGAGAATAAAACTACTCCCTACATACACACCTAGAGGCCTGAGATAGAAAAATATATGAACCAGTTAGAATGGGCTGAAAACACATTGCAGGAAGTTGAGGAGCAACTAGTATCAACATCCACATCACAAAATTCTATCCAACAGGAAAAAGTAGGGAGAAAGAAAAGGGAAGAAGAGTCACCTTTAGTGACTGATATTGTAGGTGAAGAATTCAAAATAATGTACAATAGACCAAGATGAATACTAAAGTTGACATAAAAAAAAACTCAAAGAAAGAAGTTGTTATGATCACCAAAGAAACACCTTCTTCTTCTCAAGTACATGGCCAATCCACTATTTATCCCACTACTTCATTATCTCATGATCAATAGAAAGCTATCCAGACAACTAAGGTTGTCCAAGGTGAGAAGGAGAAGACATCCTTTGAGAGATTCAAGGAGTTAAAGTTAAAAAACGAAATCTTGAGGAACAACACCTATGCCCAATTCTGGAAGCAGACTTACAGTTCTTAAAGCAGGTTGTTGTCAGTATTTGATTCAGAGAAGGGTAAGATGCAAATGGCCTTCCTTGAGGCCCAAATTCCACAGAAAAATTCAACATCTGGCTACAAGAAGACAACTTTTGAATTTTACATAAAGCATGTTTATCCCATTGATTAAATGGAGATGCAGAAGCAGACAGGTGAAATGATATCTTCAAATTTTATTAACACAACAATGAATATTTCCAAATTGCAGGTCTCTTTGTTAGATATCCAGTCACAATTGAAAATGGAGAAGATCTCTTCTCTTGCTAAGGATACAAAGATTAAATCCTTAGAAGATTGAGTGTTCAAGATAGGATATGATCCATTTAATATGAAGGCTGCAGAGGAGATAATGAAAAATAAGAATGTTGACATAGTAGCGTTGAGAAAAAAACTAAATTTGTTAGCTAATGAAGATCCTATCACCATGGATATTGAGGAGACAAAGACCCATAATACTGATATGATGAAGCTCATAATGGAGCAAAATGCATAGATAAGATAGATGGAGACTGAAATGGAAAATATGAGAAAAGAAAAGGAGGAGACTGCAAAGTTTTCCATGGTTCCATTGGATGATGTACCTCTTATAGACATTCCTAGAACTACATCCTCTACTCCACAGACTACACAAACATCAGATGGTGCAGAGCAGTTGAAAAAGGCAGTGGAAAATATGTCTATTCAGACATAAGCGATTAAAAAGCTACAGGATCAGGTTAACGTTTTTCAAGACCATAGGACAAGGAGTGAGGATTCTCATTTAGAAGAAGCACAAAGAAATCAAAATTTGATAGAAAGATTGCAGAAGTCAGAAAGAGAATCGACAATAGGACAGACCTTGGCCCAAGCCAAGGAAATCATGTGGACAGATATCCTGAACTCCATTACTGAGATCTGGCCCTTCATCCAAATTATCTTTCAGCAAAAGGAGCTGATAAAAAGAGCAACTGATGCCATTACAGACATCAAATAGGAGCTTGGAGAAATTCCAACAACAAAAAACAACATCATCAAGTTTCTGAACTCCAAAAATATATATGAATTGGATGATTTGGGAGTAGATGATAGGATAGAAACCATTCTAGAAGTGAAGAGGATTCTTATTAGGAGGAATCTAGTTGTTTAGCTAGAAAAATAGTGCCACAGTCTATAGATAGAATTTAATAGATTCCTTACTAGAATAGAGCCTTTAACACAGAAGGGTATGCCTTCTTTGCTTGTGATAAATGATAAGTTGATAGATTATGAAGATTATGTAAAGAAGTTGAAGGAAATTTCGAAGGACAACACCAAATTTTCCAGCATCAAGGGCAATATGATAGGCAAAGCATGTTTAGAAGCAATGAGTAATGATTTCTTCATCCAACATGAGGTAAATAATATCTTTGTTGTAAAGCCCACTTTTGATAGATACACTGAAGTCAATGAGATTTACCGAAAGGTTATTAAATTGACCATCCCAGATGAAGATCGATGGGATAAACTATGCGAGTTACATGATTAATTTGTAATTTGGAGACTGTCAGCATCAACCATCGCATAAACTAGCACATCAGTCAGTACAACTCAGAAATAGGGCCATTCAGCAACTGTTTCCTCCAAAACAGTGCTAGTGTTCCAGATCATGTCCACCTATCCTATTATTTTGTAACAAGTTAGATTTTATTGATATTATGCTAATAATACACTGTGGTTTGAGACAACGTTTCTGTAAATCCTTTTTGTAAATTAGAATAAATACTTCATTATTCGAAGTATTAAGGGTTGATTACTAAGTATATTTTTCTGCTAAAGCATTGTAATTTCTAATTTGTTAGGAGCACCAATAATACAAGGACATTTCACAGGATTCATGTGGTGTATTCACTAGTGATTTTTTCTCTTCTGTAATTGTGCTATTCATTGTTTTTCCTTTCTCTGAAAATCTGAAAATCTTAATTGTATAACAGAAAATGTGATGAATAGTATATGATAATTAGAACACATTATTCTAGTTGTTAGAAATTTACATGTTTTCTACTAAGGTCAGATTGAAGCATACTTCATTGATCTTCAATTTCCACTGAATTACATACTTCTTCTATTTTCATAATCCAATTAAAATCCTTAAAGATCCAGTTAATGCAACCTAGCTTGCCCTTTGAGACTCCAAACATTGATGAATATCCAGTTAAATATTTAGAATCCATAGCCCAATGGAAATATAGCCATTTAATCAACCAAACGATCCAAATCAAACAAACAATCAAGTACAATAATAACTAGCCTAAAATTCCCTAAAAACAAAGTTAAATTTTATAGAGAGACCCCTCTCCCAAGATGGCAGGGCTAGATCCCAGCTTCCAAAGTGATTTTGATGTTATCCTCTATGTTTATTCTCACAATCTCATAAATTACGGAATGATAACATGATGAAATAGTGATTTTTTATTTGATTTTGAGAGTATGTATGTATTTTCCTTAATGTGAGTACACAAATGATAGTTCTAGGTCTCATACACCAATTTGGTGTCTAAATTGGCCATAACCTGGAAGTTAAATAATAAAATTATTATTATTATTATTACAAAATGTATATATTATTTAGTTTGGTGAGGAAAGAGATATATTTTGTGGTTGAATATGGAATCTAAAATGTGTGGCTACCTTGGTTTTGTTTGTTCCATACATTCATACTTTAATATGAATGCAATTGATTTCGAACCTTAGTATTTCTTACTTATATAATATTATGAATTTATTCAAAATGCACAACTGATATATTATTATTTCTTGAAATATTGCAGTTCTCCCAAATTGCTATTTAAAAGTAGACTCAAATTTGTTTGATTATTTATAAGGTCCTTCAATCTAATTCATCACGTTCAAAATCAAGATTCATTATTCCTCTTAAAAATACATTATAGTATCAGGCTACTTGAGAAATTTTCAAAAATGATTGAACATGGTTTGAAATCTTTAAAATTACATAAATAATGACTATAAAAAATTTCATCAAATAATTAGTTAGTTTAGAATTAGAAACCAACCTAGATCCATCTTAACTCAAGATTTATCAAGCTCCAAGATGGATACAATCTCTCGAGTTGCAAACCTATTTTTTGAGTGCCAAACTTGAGTAAAGGTTTCCACCTTGAGGGATTTGATCCCTCTCGGTGCTTGATAGATCCCGAATGGATCTAGACTGGTTTCAGTTGTGTGCACCCAAGGAAAATATATCAAATATATAATTAATTTTATCAATAATATATAAATATATCAAATATTAATATAATCATTTAAAATATGTTAAATATATCTGAGGTTAACCTCTTCATTTTACTTTTAAATTTTCTTAGTTACCTCAGTTTGTGGAGCTGATAAATATTGTTAATAACTTTAATGATGAAAAATGATGAAATTTTTTGAATGCAAAGTGACAATAATAGTGTTGAATGATGAAAATATGAATATTAGATAGTTGATTGATAATGTTCATTGAGTCAATCTCGACTATTTCTTAAATGTTATTTCACCTTATTGGACTATATTTTTATATAAGTTGGCCCATGAAAATGACAATTGAAAGTATAGCCATTTCAATATTTGCTTCGAGTTGTTGTATTAAACGCGATACATTATCTCCCTTCATCTCAATAGTAAGTCTGATTAAATTACTATAACACAAAGTCAACGTGCATTTTCAATAAATTATCATGATTACACTGAAATCAATGCATATTGTTAATCCAATTACTTTAAAATTAATGTACCATCATGCATCCAATTACATCAAATCAGACATCAACATCTATATTGAAATCAATGCATCTAATGCAAGAAATCAAATAAGATTAGGAATCAACTTCAACACTGAAATCAATGCATCTAATGAAAGAAATCAAACACGATTAGAAACCAACATCTACATTGAAATGAATGTATTTAGTGCAAGAAATCAAATAGGATTAGAAATGACCATCTACACTGAAATCAATACATTTAGCGAAAGCAATCAAATAGGATTAGAAATCACCATCTACACTGAAATCAATGAATTTAGTGCAAACAATAAAATAGGATTAGAAATCATCTACATTGAAATCAATGCATCTAGTGCAAGAAATCAATTAGGATTAGAAATCACCATCTACACTAAAATCAATGCATTTAGTGAAATAAATCAAACAGGATTATAAATCACCATCTACTAAAATCAAATACACATTTGGTGCAATAAATTCGCGAGTTAGATATATCTACATTGAAATCAATACATCTAGTACAACAATAAAATATCATTGTCAATATTTGCAAGGTATTCACATCTAGTGCAAATAATCAAATAGGATTAGAAATCACCATCTACACTGAAATCAATGCATTTAGTGCAAACAATAAAATAGGATTAGAAATCATCTACATTGAAATCAATGCATCTAGTGCAAGCAATGAAATATAATTAGAAATCAAAATCTACATTGAAATCAATGCATCTAGTGCAAGAAATCAAATAGGATTAGAAATCACCATCTACACTAAAATCAATGCATTTAGTGCAATAAATCAAACAGGATTAGAAATCATCTACATTGAAATCAATGCATCTAGTGCAAGCAATAAAATATCATTAGAAATCAGTATTTACACTAAAATCAATGCATCTAGTGCAAATAATCAAATAGGATTAGAAATCACCATCTACACTGAAATCAATGCATCTAATGCAAGAAATCTTCTTCCCTCTCTCCCCCCTCCATCTATATCTATATCTCCTTAAATCTCTCCTTCTTTGTCTCTCTATATCACCCCCTAAATACACACGCTCTCACACTCCATATCTATCAATGTCTTTGTCACTCCCTCCCTCTCTCCATAACTCTCTTCTTCCCTCTCTTCCTCTTCGATCTATATCTCTATATTCCCCTTCTCTCCCTCTCCCCTACTTCTATCTCTCTTTCCTCCTTTTTTCCCCTCTCCTCCCTCTCTCCATCTTTCTTATCTCTCTCTCTCTCTCTCTCTCTCTCCATCTTTATCTCTCTATGTATTTCTTCTTACACCCCTCTCTCTTCCCCTCAAATTCCATCTCTCTTTCCCTCCCTCTCTCCACTCTCTCACATCCTCTCTCTTCCTTCATTTCTCTCCCTTTCTCTCCCACCTCTCTCTCTCTCTTCACCCTCAAAATATATTACTATATTCCCCCTCTCTCCTTATCTCCCCCCCTATCTCCATATCTCCATCCTTGTCTCTTTATCCCACCCCCAAACATACACTCTCACTCTCCATATATCCCTTGTCACTCCTCTCTCTCCTCTTCTCACTCTTTGTCTTTCTTATTCCCTACTTCTCTCCCCCTCCAAATCCATCTCTTTACCCATTCCTCTCTCCTCCTCTCTCAATGCCTCTCTCCCTCCCTCTCTCATCCTCTCTCTCTCAAGTCCTATCTCTCCCTTTCTCTCCTACCTACCTCTCTCTTCACCCATCTCTCTCTCTCTCTCTCTTCCCCCATCAATCTCCTCCTCTCTCTCCCTCTCTCTCTCTCTCTTTTCCCTCAAATCCTCTCTCTCCCACCATCACTCTCTCTCTCTCTCTCTCTCTCTCTTCCATCCAATCCTCTTTCTTCCCCCATCACCCTCTCTCTCTCTATTTTCCCTCCAATCCTCTCTCTTCCCCCATCACCCTCTCTCTCTCTATTTTCCCTCCAATCTTCTCTCTTCCCCCATCACCCTCTCTCTCTCTCTCTCTCTCTCTCTTCAACTATGTTAGTATAACCCTCCCTCTCTCCTTCTCTCTCGATATCTCCTTCTTTGTATATTTATCTCGCCCTTAAACATACACACACTCTCTCCATCTCTCACTTATTACTCCATGTCTCTCCACTTCTCGCTCCCTTTGTCTTTCTTCTTCCCTCCCTCTCCCCCCCTCCAACTCCATCTCTCTATCGCTCCCTCTCTCATCCTCTCTCTCCCTTTCTCTCTTACCTTCTCGTCTCTTATGTCATCTCTCTCTCTCTCTCTCTCTCTACCTGTAACATACAAGGTTATATCATAAAAAAATAAATTACTCCACAACGTTTATACATTCATTATTCTCATAATTCTTATATATATATATATATATATATATATATATATTACATCACCCGAATTTACCACACAGTTTAATAGTTCCATAAAACTTTGACAAACATTACCATTCAACTGTAATGTATTTCTATATTTGCAAATAGATAATTTATTAAACTTTTCTACCCTCTAACCTAAGGTTTCATCTTGGCTTCTCTTATCACGAGGACTAATCTGATTGTAATCAATTCACTTTAATGAAAAATCTAGTTTTTGGATTAATTTTCAAATCATTTGGCATGGTATGGTATTGATGGGAATGTTGTAATAAATTTGGTTATTGAAAACTCTGTCTACCTGCTGGCTTGAAATTATAGTGGACACTTGTAAGATCTCTCCACCGTATATCTGATCTACCTGAATCCAACGGTGGCCATGATTTAGGGTTTTTGGATAATGACTTACCTCGTTAACCATTTCTTCTCTGGTCTTTTGTCATTTTGCTTTGGCACTCCACGGAGAGACTATTGTCTCTGTAGACAACCCTTCCAGGGTTCCTACTAGCACAAATAAACTCCACCACTTTCATTTTCTCGGTAAGTAATCCATGGCTCTTTTAATTTTTTTGGAAATAATATCTCCGTCTTTATGATTTTCTTGGTGAGTAATCCATGGTTATTTGATTTTCTGGCAGAAGGTTTTCATGAGAATTTAGAAGTTGAAACAATTCTCTATTTACAAGATTATCTTACCATTGGTTTTTGTTGCTAGATACAATCACAGTGAATCTCTATCACTTACTCTCTATGGAGGAAAATCCCTTGGCTTCACACTACTACAATGGATAAAAGGTGAAAACCTCCTTGATTTTAGCATTTCATTCAGGTTTTCTAGTGGTTTTATTTCGTCTCATAGCTATAGTAACTATCTAATTACCAACAATAATGTGCAGGTTACTGTGCTTGAGTTCTCAGCAGGAAACCCTCATAGGTAAGGTTAACAAATCTTCTTATTTATTATAATATTCTTTCCATCGTTTTAAAGAATGTTAGCAAGGGTTTAATCCTCCTCTGTCCTTCCTTATAGGTAATTTCGTTTTGAACGGATGCTCTGCAATAGATGAATTTTTGGGTGAGCTTCAATTTTAGGCTTCTACTATTCCTTTTCTCCTCAATCCAATAGGTACCACTCTATGTGTTTTGGCTCAGAACTTCAAAATCTCAACTTGAGTTCCTGGCTCACTAAGGAGCTCTCTGTCTTGTCTTCTTTTCTATAAAATTGGAATTCTATTTGCATGCCATGCCAGTGATGCATGCCGCTCTTGTTCTTAAATATTTTATATATAATTTTGCCTAATTTATTTCTAGGATATTCTATGGTGTGGTCTTTCCTATCAAATTTCAGTTCAACTGTGAACTCTTCTTTTGATGTGAAACACTAGAAGAAATATATAAGTTTTGTGGATTAATATTTCCCAGTTTTCGTCTCTGTACTCTATTACTTTTCAAGGCTAAACTGGAAAACCAGTCATCTCAATCATAGATTACTATGTGAATGGTTGTGTGTTATTGTAATAATAGATCTACGTCTGAACTATATGATAATACATTCAAGGATTTTTTTTCTCACACTCATAATAAGTTGTTCCTACTTTGATGTTGATCCTTCCTAAGTTACAGGATTCTCTGAATCATTTAACACCATGTTTATATGTATAAGAAAATGAAAATAGAATTCTTTCTAGTATTTTCTCATTCACTCTTGCTTAGGATTAATCTACAGTACTTATTTAATTTCCCATAGAATTTTTCATTTCGTCTTCTTGAGTTTGGTCAATGTGGATTTTAATTTACAGTTCTACAATAAAGATTACCTTGTTGGCAAGATTGTAATTACGCCGTAAGGCGTTATTATCTGAAAACAATTTTCCTAACTGCCTTTCTATCCTAATATGTACCATTAGATTCTATGTTAGACAATTAAATTATGCATAGCCATTGATTAACACTAACAGGTGGCAGCAGTTGCAATGTAGTTGCTCTGCCATTTCAAATTACCTCTCCATCAGTGTTACCTATCTATCAACATGCCATTGCTCGCTTGTGTTGGTGGTAAAACCAACAGTAGGAGACCCTTTGGATTGTAGTCAGTTTGGAAATATTTCTTTCCACACGGCTTGCCTTACCATTCGGCCCCAGGTTACAGTAAATATTATTATTTATTTTGTAATTTAAATTATTTGCAATGATGTGTAGGGAGATGTTCAACGCTTAAAATATATGGGAATGGACGTTTATCATTTCTTTGTTTCCTGGTCACGCATCCTTCCTAGTAAGCAGAAGAAATACTCTTTTTTTTTTTCTATTTTCTGCCTTCATCTCCTTTAATAACTCTGTAATTATTTTTAGTAATTGTTTCTACAGTGGGCTCTCCAAGACATGGAGGAGCGAATGAAGAAGGGATCGCTTATTACAATAATCTCGTAAACGAGCTTCTCAATAGCGGTATCAGAGAAATCATTCACAAGCCCTCTATGATCTATAACACTCGTGGACTAGAGTTCAAAGTTGAGAAGTTTAAATGTTGGATTTTTAGTGTGTTGGTTTCATCCGCAATTTAGCTACTGTTTCAACTGTGCTGCTCTTTCCTTCAAAATGTTTATATATATATATATATATATATTATTTCAGTTTCAATAGATGAGTTAGTGGATCCAATCATTTTTCATGAATATGTGGGCAAATATGTTGTCCATGGAAAATTTATAAATCTACCAGTCAAAGAGTGCAAATTTTTCCGTTGAAAAGAAGTATATATATCACTATTTATAAAACTTGTGTATGGCCTTTGCATTGCAGATATAGAGCCCTTCATTACACTCTTTCATTGGGACTTACCACAGGTTCTGGAAGACGAGTATATGGGATTCCTCAGCAAAAATATCATGTAATATTCACTCATCCTGTCATAAATTTTTGTTTGACTCTTTCAAAACATGGAAATACATATTTAAGCCTTTTCTCTTTCCTTCTTTCAGGGAGGATTTCGATTTTTTTGCAGAAGAATGTTTTCAAGCTTTTCGGGACTGTGTGAAGTATTGGGTTACTATAAATGAATAGATTTACTTCTCATATTTTGGCTACGATATTGGTCTGGAAGCTCCCAGTCGATGTTCCCCTAGATTTGGAAACTACACAATGGGTGATTCTACAACAGAGGCTTATATTGTAGCCCATAATATGCCTGTAAAAATATATAAGACTAAGTACCAGGTATTCATGACAATAAGTGCTCTAACTTGATATGTTTCTGTGTTGAAGTTAAAGAATCTATTGTAAAATTGAAAATAAAATGCAAGGAAAGCAGAAAGGTTCGATAGGAATTATACTTGTAGTGAGCTGGATGGTGCCATTCTCTGAGTCATCGGTGGATAAAATGGCTGCTCAGAGAGAAATTGACTTCAAGATAGGATGGTATCTTATTTCTCGTTTATGTATTAGTTGGACAAACAAATTGTGCCGATTCAAAAGGTTGTACTTTCTTGGTTATAAAGTTTTTCTTGATTAAGGATCAGTGAATGAATGAAGCGTCTTTGAAAACTAATCTATTATTGTTAAGAAATTGTTTTTAATTGTGAAAACGCTCTTGAATTCATCATCGATAGCTTTTGAATGACAAGAAGTTTTTGGGATCCATTGGATTCGGAAAAGGAGCCTGAATTCATGAGAAAGTTTCTTGGAACAGTCTCAACTGTCGGTTACAACAAATCTTATATTATCGTTAATCTAAATGGTTTACTGATTTTAATTATAATAATTAAATTGTCTTTTATTGCAAAAATGATTTTGGAGCCATTGGCTTCCGGAAAGTACCCCGACTCCATGAGACAGCTAGTTGCCGCACGTTTACCATGATTTACCAGTCAAGAGGCAAAAGAAGTAGAAGGGTCCTTCAAGTTTCTGGGTTATAACTACTACACAACATACTTCAGAATCAACAATCCGCATCCACCAAATCCTCCCTATACAGATTTTGTTTTGGATGCTCAAGCTAATATATCATGTAATATTGCAAGCCATAGTTTCTATTTATGTGTTATTTACCAAACACAGTACAAGTTATGTTTATTTGAAGGAGTTCATGCTTAATCCTTATTTCATTGATCTATTCTACAATCTTACATTATTTCTTGATTTAATATTTTGATATTAATATTCGTGTATCATCTGAGTTTCAAATGAAGTTGACGGAGTTTATAATGTAAAAACACTTAAATATTCTCTGTTTAAATGACGAAAATTTACCAAAATTGTTGAAACCATTAAATTTGAGGAGAGAGGTGTTTCAAACTTGAAAATTCTATTTTATTTTAACCCAAAAATTTAAACCATCTTTATCACTTTTATTCTTTTTAATTTAATTTTAAATAATAAATTTATAAAATTTCAAAATAACAAGACTTATAATATATTTATAAAATTTTAAAATAATTTATTTTCTAATAAAAAATATATTTAAAAAAATTAATATAAATATTTAACCGCATCATTTACCTCATTATTTTTTTCAGAAATAAAAAACACACATTAACCTATTATAGTTATGTAACCCGTGAAATGCTTGGTGAAAAGGACAAGAAGTTGAGGGCTGAAATGTAGACGTCGAATTCCAAGAGTCCTCGTCATCCCATTGAAGGTGATGAAACTTGTGAAAATCACCTGGAAGCGAGCGAGCATATCACTAGCATTGAATGAAATTTTTTTAATGAAGATAAGCACTATGGGAGAAAGCTTGTGAAAACATGTGCCTCACAGTATCGAATGGAAAATTCTCGATCAAAATAAAGGTTCCCAATGCAAACAAAGATGTTCCCCAACGAATTTGTTGAAAACAAGTATGCTTTTTTGCTTTTGAAAATAAAAAATAAGAAAATTGCTAAATTTAATGGGTATTTATTTGTATTTTGTATTTTTGAAACGAAATTAACAGCCAATTTTAAAATCTATATGACATCGTTGATGTCAATATGAAATGTATGTGTATTTAAAGAGATATATCACTTAGAGCATATATTTTTTTTGTCAATATGAAATGTATGTGTATTTAATGAGATGTATTACTTAGAACATATATTTTTTATTTGATTTAGGTCTGTAAAAGATATTATAACAAAATATATTTGTAAATTAGGAGTTTCTTGATAAAAAGATAAAAAGATAAAGAGATATCTTGATTATGTTTGGGATATTTTAAATTAAGAGTTTTTATGATAAAAAGATAAAGAGATAATGAATCTTATTATGTTTGGGCTATTTTTAAATTAGGAGTTTCCATGATAAAATGATAAAGATATAATTAATCTTTATTATGTTTGGGTGGGGTTCACGTCAATTTTGCTCAATTTACATCAAATTATTGTAAGAACATTTTATGATAGGGCATAATACATAAATAGAAATCATCACTTTAGCACCTTTAATCATAATTTCATTTAGCCTAATTTTTAATAAGAAAATTGCAATGGTAGCAACATAAAAATTCAAGTTGCAACATATATGTAAAGAGGTTGGTGCTCTTAATTAGCCAACTACAATCGCTCATTGTGAGAAAACATCAAATTTGTTACACAAATTTTAGCCTGGATATTGGGGTTATTTTCTGCAACATCCATCAATAACTTTCAGATATTTTTTTATTTTAGCCTAGATAGTGTAGTTCCTTTCTACAACATCAATAACTTATCGAGATTACGACATGGAAATCACTAAAATTGTGACAGCAAAATGGTTGGTGGAGCATGTTTTATTGAAAATTTGTTGGCTGTTAGAAATTATTTCTCCTTGAAGAATCATTCTATTTGTGTGATATGGTCAGGTTATAAGATGTGTGTTGACTGTTTGTCTGGCCAATGTATGTTAATAAACTAGATTTATCAAATTACTTTAAAAAAATATTAAGGTATATTTAAAAAATTTTCAATCTTGTAAAATTAATATTGTCTCTTAATATTTTCTGCAACATCCATCAATAACTTCCAGAAATTGCGACATGGAAATCACTCGCCTAAATCAATCTTAATTCTGGATCTAAACTAATTATCTAATAGAATTATTTTTAAATGTTTATAACCATTATTTTTTTTTAAATTACTTAATAAAATGTATTTAAATTTTCATACATCTAAATATACATAGTTTTTCTTGTTTTGTATTATTTTTGTTACAAATATTTTATTATTCCAAAATACATGGTTTCTTTAGTTATATATTATTTATGTTACAACTGTTTTATAATTGATGAGTATTATTTCTTAATATATAAGAAATTAAATTAACAATGATTTTTAAAAAAAATATGTAATCTTTTTTAAATTTCCAAATTAGACTTTAACCTCAATTATTTTAATAAAATTTAAATTAATAACTTAACAAAACTAGATTTAGCAAAAATTAGTTTAATGAAAAAAATTTGTAAAATATATAAACATTAAATTTTTTGATGGATAACATAAATTTTTTATTTATAATAAAATTTATATCATAAAATTAAACTCCACACAAACCAATTAATTTATATTACATAGATAAAAAACAATAAAAAAAGGAAAATAACTATTTATATATTTAAATATTACATTTTTGTGCTACTATGCTCTCCAACCAAATATGATAGAAAGGTTGTAATATCATGTTTAACATTTTGACTATGTCAAATTACACAAAATTAAAAATAAAAGTAAATTAAATAAAAATATTGACATAATGTAATGAACATCTTAACTAATACAATAAAAGATAAAAATAATAAAATAAAATAATGATAACCTATAAATACATCCCATGGGATCGACCTATGGTATTCATGTGGAATTTAGTTTCTTTATAGGGGGGAACTAAGATGGCCTATACCAATCTTAACCAAGGGTTAAAAAGGGCCCAAATGTCTCTTATCCATAAAACTGACGATTAAGATAACTCTATGCTCTATGTTCAAATGACAAGTGAAGACGGATTTACCATACTTAACCTTCTTAGTAGTATCTTATGAAGTACAACATGTCATAGTGATAAGTTTTTATTCTATTAAATAATTCTAGTAGTAGAGTAGAGTCAAAGTTCTAGGAGTAGTATCATACGAATTGAACATTGAGAATGTGATAGAAGAAAATAATTTCGTGGAAGGGTGAAGTATTCCCAACTTGGTCATAAAAACCAAGTGCATCCTTCATGCAGAAGGAAATAAACATGCAGAATTCCTCATATAGAGGTCCTGATTACTTTGGCCAAAATGTCTCATCCATCATGAAAAAACACATCTTACATGCAATTAATAACAAAGAAGTTGTTGATATTTTTGATTTGAGGTCCATTAGACATAATTCTCCACCCCTTATTCTGGAGGATTAGATGGAGCCGAGAAAGTTCCTACTACCTCTTTTTTCTTATATTTTATTCTTTCCTATACCACAACCTTACAGCGTTTCCTTTGCAACATATGGTGCAATTGATAGTTTTACAGTTCTTCCAACAGAGTTCACCATTTACAATTTTCTATAGTAAACTTAACTAAATTCTCTTCGATTTATATCGACCTTGAACCTGTTTTTCCAATTATCCACAGAATAATATTTTCTTTAATTTAAAGGTTCTATTGCTCTTTATTTTTGTATCTAAATAAAATAAATGACCAGACCATTATGTTCATGTATTATCATAGGGTGTAGAGGAAAACCAACGCAAAGCCTTCCTTCGAGGGTTATGTGTTAACAGTTCTTTGTGTTACTATCTTTAATAGTGCCTTTATCTATTTTACTATTTTATCCATCAAAGAGAAAGAAAACATATACATATTTCTAATTCATTTTATTCTCACTTTAAGTTCGATAATACCTACAAGTAATTCTCTGTGTTATTCATAACAACTAAAAATTTTAGTAATAGAAAATGAAACTTATATGTTCATCAATATTCTGAATGATGTTGTTCCTCCCTACCTCTAGAGAGGAAATCACATTCTCATCTCTCCCCCATGCTCCAAGTATGATCTTTGTAAGTTAACAGAAATTCTGGAAGAGACCTTAGGACAATCCAGTCTAGTCTTCTATTCCAGCATATATCAAAAAATCAGAGTATTCCACTGGTTAACACCAATTGAGGAATTCTTCTCCCAAATTTCCTTCTCTAGTTACCAAACAGAACCCCTCTTCCTCACTGGAATAACCCTTTATCCTCATAGGTTGGGGTAACTATTTGAAATGATTCTATTTAAGTAACTCTCAGTTCTTGAGTTACCTTTTACTATCAACCTATTACTCTTTTTATGGAATTCACTTCCATAATTAATTTTATTAAATCAAAATTAATTTCTGTTCAAAATGTACTTTTCCAATTATAAATATTAATAAATGTTTTAATGTCTTAACAATATACTTAATCATCAGTTAGCATTAAGGCAGTTGTTACACTACCCTTCAATCCTATGACTATCTCCCCCTTGTCCCCTCCATATTTGTGTTTCCCTCTCTCTCTCTCTTACCCTTCTCTACCTCTGTCACTCCTTTCCATCTCTCTCTCTTATTTCCTCCTCTCCCCTCTCATTTAGTTTATCTCCATCTCTCCCTTGTCGATCCCGCTATCTCCCCACCTCTATCACTCTATGTCTTTGTTCTTCCCTGCCATATATATCTAGAGTTAGTATATATCATGATATATTAATATATATTGTAATATAACAAATTTAATATTGTATTAATCCAAAGTTATCAAATTTAATAATATTAAGATTATAATATATTAATATGAATATTAGATTTAATGATAATAATATTTTAATATTTTAATATAATATTATGGTTAATAATTTTTTTGCATGGTATTATTAATAATTTGGCCCATGGTATTTGGCTCATAGACTTCACCTAAATAAAACCACTTTTTTGAGTGTTTGTAAATATAAAGTGGATTATGGAGTAAATATGAAAAGAGGTTTTATTTTTCTACCATACCTGATTTATTTATATTTATATTTATTTACCATACCTCTTTTATTTACCATGGTATTTGGTCCATAGGCTTGATATATAATCATATGTTGATTTATAATTCTATTTGATATATTTTATTTATTTACCATAACTTTTTATACGTCTTTTATATTCTTTTATTTACCATACTTCTTTATACCTATTTTATATTTATTTATTTAGCATATTGCTTTTATAACTATGGTATTCAGCCTATAGGCTTCATCTAAATAAAACCTCTTTTTTGAGTTTTTTAAAATATAAAGAGATTTATGGAGTAAATATAAAAAAAAATGTTCTATTTATTTACCATACCTTTGGAGTAAGTATAAAAGGATATTTTTATTTATTTACCATATTTTTGGTTTATTTATATGTTTATTTATTTACCATAGCTCTTTTTTTAGTGTTTGTAAATATAATTTCCATGATAATTATTATAAAGATATTAATTATTACAAATATATTGATTACAATTTAGCCGACACTAAAATTGTTTACATACAATATTACATTACATCTAGGACTCACACATCTACACATCTACCATATACTGAGTTGTAGAGCGCAATAAAAACAAATTAATATTTTTTGTCATTTATGTCTATAACAAAAAAAATGATTTTGTATTCAAATAAAAAATTAACAAAATTACATATAATATATAATTATCGGTAAAAATAATTATCAAATTTTATGTGAAGAGAATTTTAAAAATAACTCTTCATAAAAAATTTACTTAAATTAATTTTATTTATTTATTGTATTACAATACTAAACAGTTTTTTTTAGTTTTTATTTTATAAGGATAACGTTTATTTATTTATTATCTTCTAAGGATAGTGATTTGATTGTGATTAGTTAATGTAGATTAATTCTGGTTTGTTATTAAATAAAAATAAATTAAATTATTTGAAATAATTTAATGATAATTTATCAATATATAAGTTTTTAGCTTTATTAAATGTTTGTGGATTTTATATTATTAACTTGTTGTATTAAGTTTAGGGAAAATAACCCTATTAGAGGTGGAAGAAAATGAATAATTGATTAACATTAAGGAGCACTCTCAAATTTCTGAAACCTTATCCTAAAGTCAATTGAGTGATTCCATGCACTATTGATATTTCTACATGCTCTTAATTATTTATGTTAACTTATGGTTTTTCTACATCACTTGGAATTGCGTAATGAATTCTTGTTTGCATCACTTTGTATGTATTGTATTAGTTGTAGAAAATATACCAAGAGATTCAATCTAATCTTGCAATGTACTAAAATAAAATATTGAATCCTTCTACAATTTTCAGAAACAAAACATGATCGCACAATCACATAACAAGTAAGAGAAAGAGACAATCAATAGCAGAACACAAGATGTATCGAGGGATATCACATTGCCTAAAACCCTGCTATCTATATATTGTATATAGTCAAGATCACAAAACCACACAATGATTTCTCTCTTAGATAAATTCCTGCACTCCACCAACTATCTCACTCTAATCTAGGCAAAATCAGTCAATTAATTAATGAATTCTCACCCTCCCTTTCTCACCCATTCTTGGAGGAATTGTCACCCTATTAAATAAGAAATTCCTTCTAATATATTGTGCAATGCATTCGTGGCCTCCACATGACTCTATAACTGACATGTACAATATTCTAATTATACAATTGATAGTTATCATCCCTTTAACCATAGTCTCAACTGGGCCTTCCTTAGAACTGACATCCAAAAACTATTTATAGCGAATGATCAGTTAACTCACTGATCACTACTTGTGAATTAAATGAGATTTAATTCATTGGACCTATCAATAGTGTTAGTATGAATCCTTTGTCGAAGTGTACGAAAAAAGACCACTTTAGCTACGCATAACTAATAGCCCTAACATCAAATGTGGCTACCAATATCTTCAGATCTGCAGTTAGCTGATCAAGACAAGAGCTGCAAAAAACCAGATCTATGCATAGAAAGACATTAAGCAGTAAAAAGAAGGGTTTTCTCCATATATCCAATAGACAAGAAAAGAACAATTTTTGAAAGAATTTTTTGTATTAAGGGCACCTGGGAGGAAAACAAGAAGATGTTTCCAATTCTCCTCAATGGGATGGGTTCTTGGAAGTCCTCAGCACTTCAAATCTAGCATTTCTCTCTCCTATTGGTGTAGAAAACCCAGACAAAGATAGAACTCAAAGGGAGCTCACACAGCAAATAAATGGAAAATATGACAATGATAATGGCTCAAAGTCAGACCAAGAGTTTAGATCTAGAGTGATCTAATGGGCAACAAAAGGTGAAGAATGGTAGGAAAAACCCTCCTATTTATAACAAAATATTGGGTCATTCTAGATCTTGGTACATGATTAAAATAATGTTAACCAAATCTAGATCCACCTTTTATGGAATATTTTATTATATTTGTTGGAGGGAAAAAGTATTTGACTTGGGTCAAATCCCTTTATTTGTTAACAATAAATAAATAAATGATTTATTTATCTTTTTAAGGAAGTGGTTGAAGGATAATCAAATAAATAATGATTTATTTAATTATTTGTGGATGATTTGGTCATATTTAATAAGGAATAATATCTAAATAAGATTTAAATAATTATTCCTAGAAACTAATAAGATAAATAAAGGTTTATCTAATTAATTTCTTTGTTTTAGGTTAAATATGACTAGGAATAATAATTAAATTATGTTTTAATTAATTATTCCATGAGGAAAATCAAACAAATATAGGTTTGTTTAATATTTCCTTTTGGGGTTTCCTGTTTAGACCATAAACAACCTAATAAATGTGGTTTATTAAGTTATTTTACATAGTGAGAGCAATTTTACTTAGGGTAAAATTGGTCTTACATGGTGTACTTTGGTCCATCTAATGATAGTAGGTTAGATGACCAAAAAATGGTGTAACAACTAGTTCATCATTCAGTTAGAACTAGTTAAATTGATTTTAACTCTATTAATTGAGTTAACTAATTAGATCTCACAAATAACTGTAACTAGTCCCCCTTAAATCATGGGAAAACTCCACATGCATCCTATCATACCCTCAACTTGAATTTCCTAAGCTAACTCAGTCATTTTGACTTAGTTAAATAATACAATTTTTCATGAGATGAAATCACAAATTCTCTTCCAATTTAATTAAGGGAAAATTAAATCAGAAGCCCCCTTTCAGTGCCATTTCAACACTCCCTCTAAAAAAGAAAGGGATTATCTGCTACCCCGATCTTGTCTCTGTGAAATTTAAATTTTCTTCTTTCCATTGCCTTCGTCAATATTTCTACATCTCTCTCCTCCATGAGAATGTAATCTAATGACATAATTCGCCTATGAACACAATCTCTGAGATGATGATACCGGATATCAATATACTTGGACTTGACATGGAATATTTGATTAACCAAGAGTTTTATGCAACTCTTGTTATCATAATTTATCACTGTCGGATCCATATTTTGACCAAACAAACCAACAAGTATCTTAGTCATCCAGATGGCCTTGCATGCTACCTGATTGGCCACCATGCACTCTTCCTCTGCTGAACTGAGTGCAACTAAACTTTGTTTCCTACTGTACCAGGAAAATTTTATTGATCCTATGTTGAATATGCCCCGTGATGTGATATTCCTACTGGATGGGCTCCTTGCCTAATTTGCATCGATGAAGCCTTGAAGCTTCACTCCCTCTATCCATTTGTACCATAATACATACTTCGTATTGCTTATGATAAATCTCAACACATGCTTACTTGTGTTCTAGAAGAGTTGGTATGCTTAACCATAGCTTGGCTCAACTAGTTAGCTACGTAGCATATGTCGGGTCATGTTTTCACTAAATACATGAGTGAACCCAAAATCTACTTGTAAATAGTAGCATCCACTACTTCTCCCAAAGTAGCATCCTCCTTCCTCCAATTTCCTACTAGAGGAGTCTCCATGGGTTTGTTGCCCTCTATGTGGAACTTCATCAAAATATCCTTGGCATACTTCCCCTGAGATACAAGTATCTCCCCATCTCTTTTCCATATTTCCAATCCAAGGAAATAGTGCAAGAACCCCATTTCCTTCATATTAAATACTCTTGCAAGGTACTCTTTGCAAAAATTTATGAGTTGATCATCCCCTTTCAGTATTATATCATCGAAATAAATTATAATAATAAAAATCTTACCATTAACCACAATATGATATAGGTTCACATCTTCTCCAATCCCAACCAAGTGTAATAGCTGTAGATCCTATTCTACCAAGTACGAGGTGATTTCTTCAACCCATACAATGCTCTCTTAAGTCTGCAAACATGCGACTCCCTGTCTAAGGTTTCAAAACCTTTCGACTCCTCAATGTACACTTATTCCTCAATAAATCCATTGATAAAGGTTGTATTTACGTCCATCTGATGTATCTGCCATCCCATCTATACTAAGAGTGCAAGGATGGATATAATAGATGAGTACCTTGTGACTGGTGCAAAGTATCATCATAGTCAATCCCCTCCACATGAGAGAACCCTCTGGCCACAAATCTAGCCTTCTGATTCTTCACACTCCCATCTACCATCCTACAACTAACTTCCCCACTTGTCTTGCAACAAATTCCCATGCACTGTTTTTGATAATGGAGGCATACTCCTCAACCATGGCATCAACCCACACTGGTTGCTACACTATTTCCTAAAAATAGGATGGTTCTATCTCAATACCTTCACTCATAAGAGCCATGTATCCAGTGTACTACTTTGGAAACCTTCTCTACCTGCGCTGTGATGTGGATTCTACCACATTATCTCTCGCATCCAAAAATAATTTGTCAACCTCTCTAGTGTGCTTCCTTCCATCTATAGTGGATGACTATGCATTAATTGTTTCTATCACTCTCTCTTCCTCTACTTGTGGTTGTTCCACATCCTAAGGTTCATCCTTTGGAGCCAAGAGCTCCTCAAATGCATGCAACTCGAGCTCCCTATGAAGGGGCAGTCACATGGCTTTGTCTTCATTAAATTTCATATCTCTTCTGACCACTGTTATTCTTTGTGTTGGGAAGTACACTTGATAGTTTTGAGGTGTATCAGTGTGCCCCAAAAATATCCTCAACTCTGTTTTTGGCTCTATCTTCTTCCTAGGATATTTGGTTACATAGAAATAAATAGATGAACCACAAATTTTAAAATACAACACATCCACTCTCTTACCTAGAAAGGCCTTCTCTTTCTATAACCCTATTCTGATGTGGGTTATCAGGTGCAATAATCTATCTTTGAATTCCTTCTGAGGCACAAAATTTCTTGAATTTGTTGGAGATGTATTCTCCACCATTGTTGCTCCTCAAAGCCTTGACCTTCTTCCTTGTATCTTTCTCAACATGTTCCTTGAACTAAAAAAACATGGAGAACGTATGATATTTATTCTGCATGAAGAAAACCCAACACTTTATTGAAAAATTGTCAAACAGAATCACATTATATATGTTATTAGTTGTGGAATATTTCTAGAATGATCCACACACATTTGAGTGAACTCTCTCAAGAATCATCTTGGCTTAACTTTCCTTATCGTGAAAGCTGGATTTGGTATACTTACCAAATGCACACCCTTTGCATGTATCTCTCTATGCAAGTGCACCCTTTGGAATTCTTATAGAAATATGTTACATGGTATTCAAAGGATTGTGGTGTAGATGGATGTTGGCTTGATGGGGCCTAAACCTAGGTTCGAAGTGACTACAAAATCTAGCAAAACCCACTATTACCAGCCCTTTTGGCAATGATCTTCTTACGCAGACCAAAGTCTCACCCGAGGTAATACAGGGGGATGCTAGAACCAGGTTTTGGCATCCAAAGGGATAAATGATGGGAGATTTATGGATTTTCCTTCTTATAATATCTTCCCAACTCATATCTATCAATAATATCGATGATGTTCAACACATATGTTGAAATTTTTACAGACTGCACAGTCTTACTTAGTCATGCATTAAATAAAGTAAATAACAAAAAAAAAGACTACACTATTCAATTATATATCAAAACTATTATTCAACATAGACATTCATAAATAGAAAGGAAAAAGGAAACAAATCAATATCACTCAGATCTTCTCCACAATTCTTTCATTAATGGCCAGATCTTTCTCATACATTCAGTTTCATCTTGTGCACACAATTGTAGGGGTCTACAGACATAAATGAAAAATTCCTAAGGTATCTATGCACATAGCTATAGGACCCTTTCCTATAACCCAAAACATAGATTCAAAATAATATTACATCCAAATGCATGTCATAAGATATAAAATTTAAGCTTGCTTGCCTTCTTTTCTCCTCTTATTTCTCCCTATGACTTCTGTCGAGACTCCTTATATAGGTTTGGCATTTACAATACCATGGTCCAAAACCATGGGTAGAGTCCAACGTTAAAAAAATATCCCATCCCATTACATAATAAGCGGCTTTGATCCATCTGAAAACCCCTATGACTCAGAACAGATTACGTGCAATGCATTATGCTCGTCGATCTCCAGAGTCTTTACTTGCTTATTTCTTCGAGGGGATCACATCTCGAACATGCCCCCTATTAGAAAATTATACATCACAGAGCAATGGAACACATAAAATATGTGGAAACAAAAACACAAAAAACATATAAAACAAGAGAGAGACAAATATACGTGGTTTGCCCAATTTTGGCTACGTCCACCCCGAACAACTAGTCCTTCCTTTATATTATCCATCAATATGAAGAGACACAACCTACAGTAAATCTGCTGTAATATCCTCTACTCTAAGTCACAGTCCCCCTTTCTCTTTCTCGCTCATAATACACATACAATACCTAGTCACAATACAATAACCTCATACAAAATGAGGGGTATCCTTCTAGGGAAAAAAACCCTACATTAAACATAACTTCTATCGCTAGATCATCCGCCTAATGAAAAGCCTAGATTGACTACAGAATTACAATATTTTACAAGGAAATTTTACATATTATTTTAGCTTCAGGGGTGTTGCCTCCAAAACCCCCGCTGGGGGACCACTGGCCCCTAGATGCCCCAGCTGGGGGGGATCAGCTCCCCTCCCCCCCCCGCCCTACGTGGAGGGATGTACAATCTTCCTGGGGTATACATCCATATGAAGCAAATAAATCTAAATCAGGATGAAAATCTGGCTCCACACCCAAAAATATCCCACTTGGAGACTCATTGTATCAACTCCACCACTACTTCTGTAATATTCCAAAATGGGAAAAGCAAGAATATAGTGCAAATTGTTGGAACAATATTGCATATCATCATTTAGAAAGAAAGAGGACAATATGGAGACCTTTCATATGTTATTACAGTAGAAAAATGTACATAAGAAATGGGCCATAATATGCATAACAAGAAATACAAGCCTCCAATGAACAAAATCCCTCAATATGAGGTGCTGCAACTATATGGAACAGCTGGAAAACACTTACAATGTTATTTTATTGGATTTTCTATAGAAAAATATTATAAATCAGATCTAGGGCTGATATTTTCCTCAAAATATAGATATATATCAAATATGGGCACTATACAAGCTCCTCTAAACAACCCCTCAAGGATTTTCAGCAAAATACCAAGTACAAGTTGTAGATATGAGATCTAAGACTGCAGATCTACTGAAAAATATAGATCTGGAAAGTGTGTCCGATCTGATATGATCAATACAATAGCCTCCTCCAATAGATCCTCAAATTGAAAGGCATATCCCCTTCACTTGAAAATCATCTCTCCAAAAGGTGTGCTAAACCACCCTGCAACTCCTCCTATAGAAATAACGCAAATCTGGAAGTAAAACTGCATTTTAGGGATAGATATATGGTTGGAATAATACCAAGATTTAAAAATATGCTCAATGTAATTCAATATTGTCCTCCCAATGGAAAGGAATCCTCCTCCACTGAAAATGAACAATGAGATGGCCTAGATCTAGAGATCTAATCACCACTTGTTGCAACCTGTAAAAGCAACCAAACCCTTAACAGGATTTGAACAGTAAAAGAAATATGAAGCTTGGACTTAAGCCTGATAGTGGGAAATGTTGTAAAAGACTCCTATAAGAGCTCCTCAACGGAAGAGGTGGGATTCCCGATAAGGAATACCTTGCGCTAAACAACACTCTATCTCAACTAAAAGGAAAGAGAAAGATATATGTCTAAACAGACCATATATTCAGAAATATGATAAACCAAAACCTAATTAATATGGCTTCCATCCTCTTCCTTACATAATATTTGAGCTTGAAAACCCTAAGCCCCATCCAAAAATATCACTAAATTCACACAAAGCATATCCATCTAAAACTACATTGTCCCTCATTGATGACCACTCCTCCATGACAATGTTGTTGATTTGGTCAAGGTTGACCCAGTCAAAGTGATCTAGCCCCTTTCACACCAAGGGCACTTTAATTAAGCTACCAAGATCTTTAATTTTCACATTTGGCATTGATTTATTCATTATTAAGGAGAATTATGGACCCCATTTGCCCTCTTATTCTTTAAACAAAGCAATAAAAAAAAATGAATATTCCAATTAGCTCATGGCTAGTTGAGAATATTACAGTCCTCCATTCCTGAATGTTTCTTGTCCTCAAGCAACTGACAGGGTGAGTGCTACAAACCTCCATCATTGGTGACACCTTCATGTGATAATCTTCCCTCATAAGCTAAGTGTTCACCAATCCATCCCTCCATGAATTTCTCCTCCAAAGTTCTCATGAGATGCAAATAATCCATCCCATAAGGAGACAATAGTTCAAATGAAACAAACATGGTTTGCCTAATGTTCTCCCTGAAACATGTAGGATAGTGAACATGGAGAATCTCCATCCCATAGGGAACATACATACCTCCCAACCTCCCTCCAAACATTCCCATAAAAAGTATAAGTACATCATCAATGTATGGGATCAAAATTAAGTATATAAAAATATAAAATTTCATCAATGGAGGTGGTCATAGTCCCACATATGGAGCCAACTTAGTAAATCTCTTAACTGCATCAGATCATGAAGTGGTAAGTAGTTTCCCCACCACTTACTTGTTTCCCAAGTCATCTCACCATGGTTTAAAGTGTGAGATATGTTTGGTGCTTTTGGAATGCACCCACAATGATAAAAAATCTCCCTTTGATCTCTAAGGGAGTGGCCATGTTAAGAAAGTTTTGTGGCCCAAAGTTGGCCATGAAGTTTATATGGAATAGTGCTCCTCATTGGAGTTGTGGCCTACATAAACATTGTAAAGGAATGCATATGATCATCAAATAAAACATTAGGTACATAAGCATGTTCTTCACCAAAATTTATCCTCATAGAAATGGAGTGGTGGATTGATACATCTCCTCTCATTCCAAAAGGGGAAAGAGGTGGCTGAATTAACTCCTTCATAGAGTTATGTTGTTCTCCCAACTCCACATGGTTCATGAATATTTGAAAATGCTGATATAGTTCATTTTCAAATCCCTTCCAAGTGTAGCTTCTCATGATAATGTTGTAGAATCTCATGGAATATGTGTGGCTGAAAAGGAACTCTTCATAAGCCCTTTGTAGTAACTTCTTCTTGAGCTTGGAGGCTCTAGATAAGAAGATCATGCATGTATCATCAAGTATATTGCCATCAATTATTCTTGGACTGAATATCTCTCTTCATGTAGCTGGTCATCAAGTATCATGCATGTGTAAAGATCCTTGGAATAATCCACAAACAGTTGGGATTTCCAATATGGATCAATCTCCAATAGTGACTATTGGAGAACGGTCTCCTAAAGCTGCAAATTTTGTCCATTTTTGTATGTTTTTGTAATATTTAGTCTAACTCAGGGGTTTTGGGGTGGGTTAAAGCCCCTAATGCATTGTAACAGGTCAAGGGTAGACCAAGAGTCCACAAACCATGATTTGTAGACCATTGGTTGCGTAGGTTAAATAAGTATAAATAGATAAACCTTTTTTGAGTCATAGGCAAGAAAGAATATAGATTTATGTTAAGCATGAATTGTTAGATCTATTGTTGGGTTGTTTTGGGAAGGACTCTTGTTGGCTTTGTGCACAGAGCTCCTTAGTCTTGTTGTGTGTGGACCATGCTAACTGTGTGTGAAAGCGATATTTTTGGATTGTAAGGAGATTTGGGTACTAATATATATGTGAAGTACTGTTGATATATGATGTGATCTAGATCTATTCTGTTATAATTTATGCAAACTTGGGTTGTATGATTAAGCTGCGAAAATATCTGTTTGATAGCTCCGAAAGTATTCTTGTTTTTGTTATATGAATCTATGATCTGTTAATTACTGCTATTATAGGTTTTGTACTGATAGATTGGTATTACACACGTGGATGCGAAGGTAATCATTAGATATGAGCTCTGTGATATAATCTTGTAACTAGATCTGTTAAATGTGAAGCTTGATAAGCTAGGAACGCAACTTTGCTTGACCTACCTACTCTCTCTCAGGGTGCGGAAACCTAGTTCTAGCACCCTCCCATATTGCTTCAGGTGAGACTTTGGTCTGCGCAAGCAGGTCACTGCCGAAAGGGCCAGTAATATAAGGGTTTGTTGGAAAAGCTTAAACCTCTAAACCTAGGTTAGGACCCCTTGAGCCAATAAATGGTTCCATTGCCGAGACCGGGAGAATTTTTAGAGAGAGATCGGGTAATACAAAGAACACATTGGTGACCTGAGAAGAAAGAGATCGGCGAGTGGTTTGGAAAGAAAATTTAGGAATTCACAGTACAAAGCTAACCATAGAGCATTGGAAGAATAAATAAATCTTCATGGAGATCTATGATATTTTCCTTGTGACATTTATGATCGAGCTTCAGGAGTGGCTCGCAAGGCTTGTATATTTCTAGAAGTGTTGGAAGGATGAACGGATCACACAGTTGACCCCAGAGCTGATTCGACTATTAGAAAATACTGATAACACCATCACTCGCATGGTAGATCATTGGGTGGACAATGTGATAGGAGGGTTTGTGACAGAATTTGCAATTGATCAATTTGTGTCCTACTCTGAAGTAGAATGAAGGTTCTTGAAGGGTTTCTATGATAAGTTTCTAAAAAATCTACCACTACTGATGAAGATATTATTGTATGAAAAGAGAATTTTTTGTAGTCATATAGAGTGAATAAGCTCCGATCAAAGTGAGGGTACAACGCACAGTGGTAAATACTACAGAACTAATCAAGAAGGAGATCGATCTGTCTACAGTCTAGTATGAAACTTTGTCGCACATAGCTCTCCATCTACGCCACCTTTGAACCCTCATAGGGGTAATAACCCACCACTACCACCACTAGAAGACGACATGGCCTTAGACATGAAGCTACCCAGCTTCAAAGGCATAGGAGATAAAGATATGGATTGGTTCTGGTTTGTTGCAGGATTGGTATGGACTGCGCAAAATGTAGCTAGTGATGCAGTGAAAAGAGCACAGTTGTCCCTTGCCTTTGAGGAAAGAGCCTTGGACTGGTATATGGGATACATCGACTAGCATGTGAATGCAACCATTGAAGAGATTTAAAGAGTCCTACTCTAAAATAGTGAACGATATGAAATATTTCAAGCAAGGACCGTCCAACTCCATATGGGAGGCTAACTAATGATTAAAAAAGGTATTTAGAGAAGGAGGATTCATATATGATGACAGGAAGCACACAGAGTGGTTACTTTCTATGTTGCTGCCCCACCTATGTGTGCCAATGGGACATCAAGCTATTGAATCATAGGAAAAGGCCTTATAAATTATGATGAAGCTAGAAACTGGACCAAGAGCTGATACTTAGTTAGGAGTACAGTAGATACAAGGCCAACTAGAGGCAATGTACATGGAGATCTAGAATCTACGGAAGGAGAAAGGAGTGGAGGCTAGCCCTGAAAGATGGTGCATACGATGCAGGGTGAATGGACACACCAAGGATAACTGTCCTCTACTGGAAGACTACATATATGGTAGGGGACCCAGTCCATTGTGTCCTAGGGAAGCTGTAGGACCAAGTGGACTGGTGCTTTGGTGTGATGATTATTGCATTGGTGGGCTACATGATACCAACCACTACCCCCGCCTTGCCACATATGTCCCAGAAATAAAGCAAAAATGGTGCAAGTTCTGTAGATATGTAGTCCATGATGAATAGAACTACCAGATGTATGACCTGATGATAGGTCAAGGAAATCTATATAGGGTACAGTTGGATCTGTCCTCACCAAGATCCCCCTTGGGCATAGGTGGCTCCCTCGCTCGGGGCAGGGGAGGAGGACGGGTTGGAAGCACAGGTAGGGGGAGAGGACAACTAATTTTCTATAATTTGGAGAAGTAGGGCACTTTGCAAGGGATTGCACAAACCCTACAAGACAATCCTACAAATACTGTAGACAGATGGATCATGTGATTGAAGATTGCCTGATTCTGGTAGCCAAGATGTAGGAGAAGCAATACACACCTACACAGAATGTATAAAGGGTCAAGGTAGAACCCTAAGACGAAGGACCAAGTATTAATATTATAATGCGTAGTGGCATGGCCACTGGAGGAGTTGCGGAGAAAGCTGAGGCAGAGCCTCTTATCCATAAAGCAACCATTAAACAAGAAAGTTTGGACTTACAAATGGAAAAGGAAACCTTTGTCGCAGCTCGCTAGGGCTTTGTTAAGGTTGAGGCACCTACTCATCAAACCCCTGTGAACCTCAAAGAATATGATGAGGTTAAACCATTCCTGTAGGCATGTATGAAGCTGCTGCACAACCAACGGGCCGTAGAAAACCTGCAAGCCTTGATAGATAGCTACGCAGAAAAGAGAACCCCAACTATGGAAATTAAGGATGTGCACAAACTATATAAGCATAAGATATGCACTAGTACGGTGATGCAGTTGACCGCACAGATCAGTGATTATGAGATGGATCAGGTTATTCTAGACTTGGGATCAGATGTGAGTGTACTACCTAAATAGGCTTGGCAGTGAATGGAAGAGCGTAAGTTGGAATGGTCCACTATCCAACTGTGCATGGCCAACCAACATAATATCATCCCATTAGGAAGGCTATCAAAGATTGTGGTAGACATCATAGGAGTTAAGGTCCAGGCTGACTTTGACGTTATTCAAATTGTAGAAGATGCAGACCCTTACCCAACACTCCTAGGATTGGACTGGGCCATTGATATGGGCGGTATTATCACCTTGAAGAAAATAAGCATGGTGTTTGAAAATGAAGGAAAATGGGTGATCATACCACTAAACCCTGCAGAAGGAGAAAGGCATACAAAGCTAGCACGTGAGGAAGAAGAGGTGGATCACATCTATAAGTTAACTACGATGGACGAAGACTGGATCAATCCTACGGCTGATGGTGTGCTTTTCTGGGAAAGGGATAGCGAATTATTTTCCGACTCTGATGAAGAAATGGAAAATTTGCAAAACCGGTTGCATGATGTCTTTGTTCTGTGCTACCTGCGAATCATCAAGGACTTTTGTTGCATATCCTCTGAGGTAAGAGAACTACCCTACTTTGATGGTTATGATAGTATAAAAGGATTTTTGAAAACATTCAAAGCTGAGGTTCCCAAAGAATGGATGCTATGGGCCCTTAATCTAGCTATGCACGCAAATCTTGCAAGATGGTGGGACACACATAAGGAGGTGTTCCAGGACTGGGAGGAATGTCAGGACATGATGATCCTGCGATTTGAGCCTCTGGTTGAGGTGCACGTCAAGACATTCCTTGGCCCAGGGTAATTGCATGAACACTTTTTTTCTTGGATGGAGAAGTGGTATGGCAAAAATATGGAGGAATCGTTTCACTTTTTTATTCATGTGTTGGGACCAATCCCCACTTTATGTTACTTAAATGCGGAGCTACATCAATGCACCCATCACTGGGAAAATTTGAAGGATGATTTCATAGGCACATTTGGATTAACAGAGTGCTCAGACACGCTTGTCGAAGCTCTGCAGGATATAGATACATTCGTGTTTGTTGAATCCAGCTCCTCTCCAGCATTTGGGGTACCGACGTGGGAAATGCAAATGAAGGATATTATCAATTGTCACAATATAACTATAGAAGAATGCGAGGAGGATCCCTGCCATGTCTCTATCCCAGAATCAGAGGGGGAGCGCGAAGTTGCGGGACCTCCACTATAGATTGTGGATGTGACAAAGCCTCTGAAACTACAAGAAGTCAACATTGGCACAACAGAGCAACCTAAGTTGGCTAAAATTGGGGACTACTAGGATGATGACACTGTGAGAAAGATTGCTGAATTGTTCATAGAATATCAAGACTTATTCCCGACCAAGTTTTCAGAGCTCAAAGGGATCACAGGGAACCTATGGGTTATGTGCATCACACTAAAATTGGATGCGATCCCTGTAAAGTAGTGGCCTTATAGGCTAAACCCTAAGTATAAAAATAAGGTTAAGGAAGAAATCAATAAAATGCTCACTGCAGGTATTATTGAGCCGGTCAAGAAGTCGGATTGGGTAAGTCCGATGGTGGTTTAGGAAAATAAAATGAAGGGAGATATCTGAATCTGTGTGGACTTACGCAAGTTAAATGATGCCTGCGTACACGACCCCTTTCCGACACCATTCTCCAATGAGATCCTAGATAGCGTAGGAGGTCAGGAAGCATACTCATTCACTGACGAGTTCTCAGGATACCATCAGATAAAAATCACACAAGAAGATTGTAGAAAAACTACATTTGCCACTGAATGGGGATCCTTCTAGTATATAGTCATGGCGTTTGGACTCAAGAATGCCCCTGCTATCTTCTCACGGGTAGTTGTTGCAGTGTTCAAGGAATTCATCCATAAATTTATAGAGGTGTATTACAATGATTGGACTGTCTTCAGCTTAGTAAATACGCACATTTTGAACCTGTGCATGATCTTGGACGCCTGCCAGAAACACCAGATTTCCCTAAATATAAAGAAATGTATCTTCTGCGTACCCTTCAGAATCTTTCTTGGACATATCATTTGCTGACAAGGTTTGATGGTGGACCCTATGAAAGTTGCAGTTATAATCAATTTGGCAGTGCCTACGATTGAAAAATAGCTGCATTCAATCCTGAGACATATGGGCTACTACCGAAAATTCATTCAGGGATACACACTGATCACAACACCTCTAGAAAAGATGCTTAAGAAGGATGTTTCATTTTTTTGGGATGGCCAGTGCAAGAAGAGATTTGAGCTACTCAAGGAAAAGATGGTATGTACACCTATTCTTATTTTTCATGTTGATTCTTTAGGAATTGGCATAGGAGTGGTCCTTACACAGCCTGGAGCCGAAGACATTGATCACCCAATCGAATTTGCTAGTTGGAAACTCTCGTGTTCCGAGCACAATTATGCCACCACGGAGAGGGAAGGGTTGGCCATGGTCTATGCACTACAGAAGTATCAACACTATCTATTGGGAGGGCACTTCAAAATGTTCATATATCATTAGGCTTTGAAGTATCTAGTGAATAAGCCTGCATTGGGGAGGAAAATCTACTGATCGCTTTTTCTCTTCCAAGAATATGACTTTGAGATCATTGTCAAGCCAGCGAAATTTAGTGCTAGGCCAGATCACTTGTCTCGAATTGAGAGTGCTGAGGAACCCACCAACCTGGAGGAAGGGTTTCCTAACGCGTAGCTATTTTCTATTAAAGTGGTTGATGTGCACTTTGCTGACATCATTCAGTTCTTGACTACGTGCATGTCACTTGTGGAATATTCAATGCAACAAAAGGAGCTGGTAGCCCGTGCTGCAGATTTTACCATCATCATAGGAAATTTGTATAAGTGTGCATATATGACGTGTTGTGCAAGTACATCCTGCAGTGTGAACGACGTCATATCTTTGCAAAATCTCATGACGGGGTAGCAGGAGGTCACTACGCTGGGAAATAAACGACACAGAAGATCTTAGGAGCTTGCCTATGGTGGCCTACCCTGCATATTGACTCTCACGACTATTGTAAAGCCTGCGATACATTCCAACAGATGGGAAGGCCATCGTGTAGAGATGAAATTCCCCTTCAATTGCAGATGGTCCTACAAGCCTTTGAAAAATGGGCCATCAATTTTGTAGGACCTATTAACCCACTCGGAAAGAAAACAGGTGCACGCTACATCATCAATGCCACTAAGTATGTAACTAGATCAGCTGAAGCACAAGAAGTGAAGGATTACACTGCAGATACCACTGTGCACTTCATCTTTGAGTAGATTCTAACCAGATTTGGGTGTTCGAAAATCTTGATAAGCGATAGGGGTATGCACTTTGTTAATGAGACTATACAGGCTATAATGGAGGAATTTCAGATCCATCATGCCAAGAGCACTCCATATCATTCTCAGGTGAATGGAGCAGTTGAGGCATTTAATAAGGTCTTGGAGAATGCACTAACTAAGGTTTGTAACACTGATCACAATGACTGGGACATGCACATCCCATCTATTCTTTGGGCATATCGCACCACCTGCAAAAAATTGATAGGGAAAACACCATTTAGGATGGTTTATGGAAAGGAGGCCATTATGCCCATGGAATATAGTGTTCCTAGTCTACGCATCGTAGCATTTATGAATATGGCAGAGCCTGATATCATGTAGGAGTGTTTAGCGCAACTTGTGGCTTTGGAGGAAAACCGATTTGTTGCTAAATTCAATCAGCAGGTTTAGAAGGCACATGATAAGGCATGGCATGACCGACATATCTGATGAAAGTCCTTTGCGGAGGGTGATTTAGTGCTACTATATGATAGCCAATTTGAGAGACATCCAGGGAAGTTCTAATAGCACTGGCTTGGGCCCTATACAGTTAAACAAATCACAAATGGCGAAGCTGTGTGATTAGCCACTGTGCACAGTGATATGCTACCCGACTACAACAATGGTAGTCACCTCAAACCATATTAGATCAAATGAATATATGGCTGGAGTAGCTGTACGAAGTGGGCTAGCCCCACCAAGGAAGGTAACTGCAATAGGTACCATGCTCCGTGCAGCACAAAGCCACAGGATTGGAAGCCTGGGGAGGTGCACCGACGATGTGGAACTAAATTTAGAAGGAATAGACTCAGAATGTTGCAGGTGCGCTAGGAGTGCAGAAGGTATGCTCACAGTGCAGGGGTGTGCTAGAAGTGCAAGGGTGCGCTAGAAGCACAACGATGCGCTAAGTGCACCGAGGGTGAAAAAACTAGCCATTGGAACATTCAAATTAGGTAAAAAGAAAAAAAATACCATTGGATGGAGCAGGCGAACGACATTTAATGAGGCGATCTCTGGAGATATTTTACCATTTTCCTGATGGTAAGTTCCAAGTAGCATTTACCCTACCATTGGGCACTTGCCAAAGCTATAAAAAAGGTAGGATAGGTCAGAAAAGGGTTTCATATCACTTGAATAGCTCGTACTTGGCATATTTGTCCTAGACAAATTTGTGTTGTAAGAATTTCTATGCCTATAGCGTCTCTTTCATGTCTGAGCAACTGTTGGGTCATAAAAAGGTATCTTTTGAACACCTAATTAGTCTACATTAATCATCAATCCGAGAGCATCTTTTTATTTCAAGAGTGTACTCTGTTTGAGGCTGAAATTGTCTAAGAGAAATGCTGTGAAGATGTAGTACAAAACAAAAGTAAAAAATGCTTGGAAAGAAACCTAATTATAGTGACATGAATGGAAATATTAAACTAGTTCAATCTTGCAGAACATCGATCAGGGATGCAATAGCAGTAAATATTTCCCTTGGAAATCGATGCAAGATGACCAATCTAGGGACTTGGAAGCAAAAGCCTCTATCCTCTATAGCTGGAGATCTTAAAGCAATTGAAACAAAAGTAGATTCAATGAAAGCAACTTAAAAGAAACACAATCTGAAAAAGAACAGCAGCATGTAACTACAACTCATCTATTTGCTAATCAAAGACTATGAATAAGTAATGAATAGAAATGGAACATCAACGTGCAATGAACAACAATTACAATTCTAACATATTCAAGGCACTATATTTCTATGCTTCAATTCTGTCGACAGCTTCTCACCACGCAACAATTAGTTATAACAGATTATAAACTAAAGGAACATCAATTCAAATCAGATACAAGTCAGTGAAGCTTTATAGTAACAGCAAGATAATCGAACTGCAAATTATGCTTCTTGTAAAGAAATGAAACATCAATGAATATGTATTTGATCCGATCAACAATAAACCAATTTTGTAATTAGAACAAACATTAAGTGCACTCCACACGATAATGAGCAAATATTAAAATACAAACAGCGAAGTTATTCCACTAGAGCCGGGCCCTTAGCGCCAGTGAAATACTGTTGGGCTAATTCAGAACTGTAGAAGGTAGATAAAACACGTGCTTTGTATTAAACCACCATAAATTTTTACAGAAAGGTTTCTCTAAAAACAAAGAGTTAATATAATAGAGAAATTGTAAAGTCTTTTGACCAATTCTTTACTTCAACAACAATCCGTCCCCTTGTCACTATAGGACGTGGCTTTATATATCAAATCTCGACAGACCAATCAAGGAACAAGATAAGTTTGAACAACGATCCCTCAGGATCGAAAGATCATGAGGGATTCACTCCTCTGTGTTTAGTCATCTTGTCTGTTTGTGCTGACTGAGGTCGAGTTGTTCCATGTCCTTTCTGGGCTATTTGTTCAGATCTCCTTGCCTTTGGCTAGATATGATTCAACGCTGATGGAGTAGCAGTTAGATTGTTCTCAACCCCCCCTTAAGTACAACTTCTCACCTCTCTGACTTCCTGTTTGTCAATAAAAAAGTAGCCTTTAGTCATCTTTTCATTTTAATCATGAACCTTTCCAATTATGTTGTAATTTCTATGATAAATTACCTTTCCAAGGAAAACATGAGTATATTTATGGTAAAGAATGAGTAAATACACAATAATTTCATACCTCTTTCACTACCCAACATACCCCCCTGCTTAATCTTTTTCATGCCCTCATGAAAACTATAGTTCACATGGAGAGCAGTCAAAGAATAAGCCAAATAAGGTTTGTCATCCATAGGCCTAAAACCATGTAGTGCAGCTAATTCCTCAAAAATATGTTCTGTCTGTCCTTCAGGATGTTCATAAATAGCTTTGTAGTCCGAAGCAGGGTACCATGCAATAGGGATGCAGAACCTACATCCTAACCAATATGGTCCTTATTTTAAAACAAGATGGCTATAGGAAATGAAACGGTCTGCAGCTAGCCCAAAGTTTCTATAATTAAATGGTTCCCTATTTTGCACATTTTGATTCGAGTTTCTCCATCGGACCTTGGCTGCTATATAAGCTTGGTTCCCAATGGATGAAAAATAATCTGTTCCATTCAAAATGAATGATTTGTGGACAGGCCCTAGAGTTTGGGTAACGCCTTGCTTTGTCATCAAACTTTTCTGTCTAGCCCAAAATTGAAGTGGGTTCTGAGGTTCAGTTCTGACCCATAGATCTAATCCATTTTACTGCCTTTTAAAGACGCTATAATATTTAAGCCATTTTAATTGATTTACAACAAAGGAAATGAATGCCTGAAACTGAACATCTCCAATAAAAGGGTTAGGGTTTGATTCACAGTCATTTTCAAGTATTAGGTTATGCAAGTAAAATTCACATAACAGGCGCTATACTTTGATCCCATAAAGTTTGTAGCATGATATCAAGTCATCTATTGTTTTTAGCTCTATGGATTTCCCTGTCCTAACTGCCTTGATCTTTAATTGTAAATATCTTTCTAGTAAAAACAAAACATAGTTTTTGGCGGGGCATCTACAGGCTATGACATCAGTATACAAGGAGTAGAGAGTGTCCATTTGAGTGTAGGCTAGTTTTATTTGGTTCATTACCTTATCAGCCTTTACCTCTGCTTTCTGTCGTTTTTCATGAGCTTCAGCTTCTGCTTCATGAATAGTTCTCATTTGTTGCTGCAATTCCTGATATCTTTTTCTTTGGACAATATCTTCCTCCAGTCTCTGCCTTTCTATTTGGGCCTGTGTCAATTATTCTTGAAGTCTGACTAGTGTCAGCTCACTGAAAGTGTGCTGGTTGCTAGATTGCATATTTTCACTCAAAACCGGTTCCTCTGGAACAACTTGTGTTGGAACAGCTGTTTTTTGCTCCGCATCCTCATAATTAGGCTCAGGTATGGTTTCTTTTATAACTTGGGGGTTCCTATCAGTCATCACTCTTCTCTTTATCAAGCTTCTTTTGATAGCAATGCTTCTTCTCTTATGGGCTCACTTGGGCATGTGTTTCATTCTCAAAACCCTAATGGTTTGCCTGAGATTTTCTACTAGTTTATGAAGCTTTATTCATTCTCTGTGAAGCTTCTCAATCTCATTTGTTTTCTTCTTCTTTCTTAATGGAACAACCGTTCCTTTATCCAACCCTATTTGCTCAACAAAATTTTCTTCTTGTTCTTCTCCTTGGGGCTCTTCTTATATATTCATATGCCCTTGGCTCAATTCTCCTGGAATCATATTCTCAATTAACTCTGCAGTCTCCTGGGGGCTTCCAGCTTCAGTGTTTTCTTTCTCCTGCTCACATCCCTCAGGAGAAGCAACCCTAGCTTCGCTAGGGTTTGCTGTTTCATTCAGTTTTTCTCTAGTTGTTTCTTTATCAATAGCAGAGTATTCTGGTAGTTGATTATTATCTATATTGAAATCCAAGGGCCTATGAGGCCGTGCATAATCACTCATATTGGCCAAAATCTGGGCCAATTGGTCTTCCTGTAAAGGACTTACGATAACATTTTCGGCTAGCTCTGTTTCATCCTGATTACTGCTATGATTGTCCTCAGCCTCCTCACATGTGTGATAACTTCCTTCCTCTTCATCTAAATACCAGATTTCTCCCTCAACTTCTTCTTCTTCAGAATTTCCTTCGATTCCTTCCTCCTTATTATCTCCTTCCTCTGCACTGAATTATTTTTCACTATGGTTTGGTGACTTATTTCTTCTTCGTCCGAGTAGTGAATTTCTGCTTCCAATTCTTTTTCCTCATCAGTACGAGGGCTTACTCCCTCTAATTTCTCTTCCTCGTTAGTGCGAGGGCTTACTCCCTCCAATTGTGGAGAGTGTTCCTCCTCTGAGCTATGCATTTCCAGGGGCTAGCTGCTACTACTCGGAAGTTCTTCCACCATCCTTCTATTTCGTTTCGACCGGAGGGACTGTCTATGAGTAGAAGGTTCAGCAATTGAGCCAACCATCCTCTTCCATTTTGGAGCGGGTAGAGCTAACCCTCCGTCAATGGAAAATATTAATTCTTCCCAGCTGGTCTGTTGTTGGGCGAGGCTACGACTCACTATTAAATGAATTAGACAATGGTGGCTGACCACCGTATCTGCATGCTGGGCTTTTCACATCCTTTCTTCCATCGCACGTTATGTAAGCCTGCACAATCTTGGCAAACTCTATCCATGGTTCTCCTAATGATGCTGGCTGGACTCCTTTGCCTTTGATAACTAACGTCTGTCCATCATCTTGAAAATTTTTTATGGCTTCACGAATCCTAATCTTCTTCTGAGTCCAAATAGTCCCTTGCGCAGGAATGCCAGACACTTCTGCAATTATCTCGTTGGACACATCTATCTGCCTCCCTCTGACCATGGAGGATCCTTTCTGCAAGTTCAATAAAAATTCGGTGGCCATAGCTTCGTGGGGTTGCTGCATTCTCAAGAAATATGTAATCCACCCCAGTCTTTCTAAAATTGCTCATGCGGCATCAGAGACGATCAATACTTGCGGTTCATTGCGAATTGGTCATCCTCCCATTTTTTCATTCTGTCAATTTATCAACACACAGTAATCACAATGGAACAACACAGCACAGTTCGTTGAAAATTTATTATTTCCTAAAATGCAGGGATTTTAATACGTATACAGGTAAGGGAATCTTGGAGTTTGTTTTGTATGCAGACATCTGCGCCCCCAAAATGAATGAAAGGTCACCTTCGACCGTCAATTCAGAGGGGAGTGTGTGGCTCAGTAGCAGTACAGTAGTAAAAAGCAGGCGTAATTATGATACATTCAATCAAATTACAGCAATTACTGAAATCAATGCATGTGATGAATCGTTAATAAATAGAAAATCATTTTGTAATGATTCAAATACGAGGAGAAGGGACAACATAAAATAAACATAAATACAATTGTGTTATTTACCATTTTGAAATAATATGATCAATTTGTAATGATTTTCATGTATAATAGGTTCGGAGGGAAAGGTAAGGGATTCATATTTCATTTGAAATTTAAATAAAGATATAGAAAAAGGGTTAAATATAACTATTGATGTGTATAAATGTGACTCCAATACCATCAGCAGAGCTCTGCTGCCCACAGGTGTCCATAACCTTGACATAGTTTCTTTTTTACCCACGGAACCATTGTCCTTTATGTATGCTGAGGAAGTGCCCCCTTTTTTTATTGAATATCATGACGGAGGCCATTGTGCTGGCTTGGTGACCAGATAAACCACAATGTCGTTCACCGGGAAGAGGTGAAAGGTGGTCAGGCCGACTCGTGATGAGACCTCCTGTTCCAAGGACTTCTTGATTTTTTCAATTGTCTATTGGACCATTTCCCTGGTTTGGTGGCCATAATGGGAATGCCACTTCACTGCCTTCCATATGATCATGGTAGGCTGGCTCTTGGTGAGACCCCCTATCATCCATCTGCAAAATCATTATTAAGAATATGTAAATATTTTTTTCTTCTTTTCTTTTTCACACAACACTTTTCCTCAGTTATTCATAAGGGATGGCTCAACAATCCTTAAGAGTAGGGATGGTGGAAGAAGTCTGAACATCTCAATAGAAAAAAACATTATGCCCTTATTCATATTCCATAGATAGACATCAAAGAAAGTTATAGCATATGGGAAAAGAACCAATCATGATAAAAATAATCGATCAAATTAATTCAATGGTAAAAATAGAAAATTTATGTTATTGATCATGCCCTTTTTCCTTTTTTTCTTATCATTACTAGACAGTTTTCTTTAAAAAAATGACGATTTCTTTTGATTTGTTGATTACAGTAAGCTTTAATTTGTATTATTGTATATAAATGATATATTTTCCTATAGAAAAGTAATCAAAAATTCAAAATTCTGTCTTAAAACAAAAAAACAATCCTTAAAAAAGTGTTGTTCCTTTAAAAAGAACAACAAAAAACAATCTGCAGAACTGTTGTTCCTTTCAAAAGGAACAACAAAAAATACTCTGCGGAAGTGTTATTCCTTTGGGAAGGAACAACAAAAGTGCTCTACAAAACTCTTGTTCCTTTCAAAAGGAACAACAATGGTCTACAAAACTGTTGTTCCTTTTGAAAGGAACAACAGCGGTCTGCGAAACTGCTGTTCCTTTTGAAAGGAACAACAAAACAAACGAAATAAACATAAATTTTTCTCTTTTTTTTTTTTTTTTGAAGAAAATGAATTTCATGAAACAAATGATGAGGAAATAAAGCGGTAATATTAACAAAATGTTAAAAAAAAAATTCCATAAAACAACAATAAAAAAACGGAAAAAAAATGCTTTATGTACAAAAATTAAAAAGAAGATGATTTATCAAACTGATGTCGAGGAGGAGTTCTCCCCTTCAGCGAGAATTTCCATGGTAGAATCTTCCCGTAACTATTGGTGAAAGGATTCCTGGGTAAGTAGTTTATGATACAATCGTACTCGATGACCATTTACCTTAAAGGACTGTCCAGATCCGTCAATGGTAACTAATGTAACAGTGTCATTATCATGCATTTTTTGTATTTCATAGGGTCAAAGCCATCATGTCTGGAGTTTTCCTGGGAAATCCTGAAACCTAGAATCATATAGGAGTGCCCAGTATCCTTCGTGGAAGATATTTTCTTTGATATGGGCGTCATGCCATTTGGCTCTCTGTTGCTGAATTAATGATGCGTGCTGAAGAGCAGAGAGCCTAATTTCATCTAGCTCATTAATTTGCTGCAGTCTTTTAGCCTGGGCTTCATTTAAATTCAGACCCACCTTTTGAGTTGTTCGCAATGTTTGAATTTTGAATTCTATAGGAAAGATGGGTTCCTTTCCGAATACCAATTGGTATGGTGAATATCCTGTGGTAGGTCTCCACGTTGTTTGATATGCCCACAATGTTTCTGGAAATTTGTAGGTCTAATCCTGTCTATGAGAGGCAACTGTTTTTGTCTGTTAGGTCCCTATATTACTAGTATAGTCCCTTATTGTTGTTAGTGTAACCCCCTTATTGTTATTATTGTACCCTTGTAACCCCCATTTTGTTATTATTGCGCCCTTAAATTATTATTGTTAGGGCGGCTAGGATTACATTGTGGCCCACTAGGATTACATTATGGCCCCATGGACTCCTATATATAGAAAGTAGGTTTTGTAAATTGTATCATCCAAGAATTTTTCATTTATGTAATGTATTGGAGGTTGCCCCCTCGAAGTGGCTCATTTATAAGGCGTTGATATCTCTTTTCTTCTCTTTTTGGAGCTGGTTACACAACATTTGGTATTAGAGCTTTGGATTCTAGGGTTTCGCTGCTCAAAACTGGTCATCGTGGCATTTTAGCTATAATTTTTTTTCTACGAAGTTTCAGAAGCTGAAATGTTTAGGGTACGAAGCCGAAATCCTGAGGAATATTTTCTAAAAATTTCAGAGCTTGGTTCGCAATATTTGCGGAGATATGATCTCTGGAAGTTAGGTCTTTTTTTAGGCTCCTAAACAGGTCATTGTGGCATTTTCACTATAACTTTTTTTCTACGAAGGTTCAGAATCTGAAATTTGTATGGTGCGAAGCTGAAATCCTAAGGAAACACATCAAAACATTTTAGAGCTTGGTTCACAATATTGTTGGACATATGATCTGTGGAAGGTAGTGCTTTTTCAGGCTCCTGAATTTCATCTAAAAAAGGTGATCGTGGGAAAATTTCAATAAATCTCTCTCTGAGCATCAGATTGGAGTGCCGTAAAAAGTGTTTGCAAGTAAAAAGACTGTAGTTTCTTAGCTATCAATTTTAGAGACAAAAGAAGAAACAGTGACACGTGGAAAGTCGTACAAGTTCGCTCTACTGAACCAGTCCATAATTAGGTCATTGTGGGAGATTGGACACAACTTTATCTTGGAGAATCAAAATAAAGTCAGACCTGTGGAATTAAGAAGAGAATTCAGAGGGCTACTTTAGTGCTGATTTTTAGATATTGAATATCCACAATCACAGAGATAATAAAATTTCAATATCGAGCTCCTCAAAAGCAAGTAAAAGGTGTGTATTTTTTTTCCGAATTGCATAAGTCTTGTTTGAAGAATCAAGTTGAATTGATTGCAAGGGCATATTGTAGAATAGATATCAGTATTGGATTATAAAATGGCCCCTAAAAAGAATTAAACACCCATTAAGCCTTTGGAAATCTCTACTATGACTCATGAAGACGAAGAATTGCAACATGATCTATCAAAATTACAAGAGCAGGTGCAACAAATTTCACTCTCACAAAGAGCAACAAAAAATGAAATGGAAGTTTTGAAGAAAGGCGTGGAAGCTAAGATGGATGGCATGCAAGATAATATGGATGGCGTGGAAGCTAAGATGGATGGCATGGAATATAAGATGGATGATATGGAAGCTAAGATCGATGAGAAAATGGAAAACATGAAGAATTTTTTAAAAGCAGACATGGAAGGTTTGACAAAGTTGATACAAGAAAGGTTTCCTAATGGTGAAAAGGTAGTAGAAGAACCTCATTATGAGAACAAAATAAATGTTAATTGTGATTTCATAAACTCCAATGTTGGCAAGAAGAACCACCATATTAAAAGGATGGATATGAGGAAGTTTGATGGAAAGGATCCTGTAACATGGATACTACAGATGGAGCAATATTTTGATCTCCATAACGTGTAAAACACACAGAAGGTATGCATTGCAACTTTACATTTAGAACAAAATACATTTGTATGGTATCGATGGCTTTGCTCCCGTAAAAAAATTGTCACTTGGTCAATTTTTATGGAGGAAATGATAGCACATTATGAGGATACAAAGAGAAACACGTTCTTTAGCCAATTGATAAATCTCAAACAAAAGGGTTTAGTGGGGCAGCACATTGAGGACTTCCAAAAATTGAATATAAGGGTAACTGATATTCCAGAGGAACACAGGATTGATCTCTTCATAGGTACTCTAAAGGATAACATCCAACATGAAGTTTGTGTTTTGGAACCCGATTCATTGGAGAAGGCATTCAGGTTGGCAAGAAAAGTTGAATGTAAAATTATGGCGACAAGGAAGCCTACCACTCAATTCTATAAAGAAGGAAGTGTGGCTATGCCTAGATTTCCACAACCTACAAGGTTGACACCACAACAATTGGAAGAAAAAAGAGAAAAAGGGCTTTGCTACAGTTGTGATAGCAAATACACTAAAGGTCATAACTGTGCTGAGAAGAAATTATTTTACATAGATTGTGAAGAGGAAGAAGAAAATGAACAAGAAGAGGATATACACCAGAACCAACCCTAGAAGAGGAAGAAATGAATCCAACCATATCGTGTAATGCACTGGCAGGAATTACCACTCCTCAAACTCTCAAGATAGAAGGACATATCAAGAAGAAAAAGGTAATAGTGTTGATTGATTCATGTAGCACCCATAATTTTATTCATTGTAAGGTAGCCAAGGAATTAAATTGTTTCCTATACCCAGCACCAGAATGTCAAGTGATGGTTGCAAATGGAGGAACAATAAATTGCTCTGGAAAATGCCATAACATCAAGCTAACCATGGGGGAATATGTGTTGACTAGTCCAATGCTTTCCATTCCTATGGGAGGTGCTGATGTTGTACTAGGAGTACAATGGTTACAATCTTTGGGGACGGTAGCTTTTAATTTTCAAGAACGTTTCTTGAAATTTTATTCAGAAGGAAAGGAAGTCGAATTACGGGTTATTGAAGGGAATCCGGGAAGGATAATAAGCTCTAATGGCATGACAAAGCTTCTAAAGAAAGAACAACACGACGTAATCGCACAATTATGCTCACTAGAAGTTCCGTCATCAAAATCATCTATTTCTGCAGATCTCCAACAAGTCTTGGACAATCATTCCAAGGTGTTTGAAACTCCCAAAGGACTCCCACCTATTTGTGATCATGATCATGCTATTCATTTGATTCCAGGAAGTGTTCTCCAAACATCAGGCCTTATAGATATCCTTACTTCCGAAAAAGTGAAATTGAACGTATGATTGCCGAAATGTTAGAGGCGGGTATAATTCAACCTAGTCAAAGTTCTTTCTCTGCTCCTGTAGTATTGGTACACAAGAAGGATGGATCATGGCGAATGTGTCTGGATTATAGGGAGCTCAACAAGCTCACCATTAAAGATAAATTTCCCATTCCTGTGATTGATGAATTATTGGATGAATTACATGGAGCAATTTATTTTACCAAGTTGGATCTTCGTTCAGGATATCATCAAATTAGAATTAAGACTGAAGATATTCCAAAAACAGCATTTAGAACTCATGAGGGTCATTATGATTTTTTGGTCATGCCTTTCGGCCTTACCAATGCACCTTCTACATTTCAAGGGTTGATGAATTCCATTTTCAAACCCTTCCTTAGAAAATTTGTGCTAGTATTTTTTGATGATATACTAATCTACAGCAGGTCTTGGAAGGATCATATTGAACATGTTGACAGGGTGCTCAAACTATTGTAGTAGAAACAATTATATTCAAAAACATCCAAATGTTTCTTTGGCGTACAAGAGGTGGAATATCTAGGTCATATTATATCTCACGAGGGTGTTAAAGTAGACCTAACAAAATTAAAGTCATTAAAGAATGGAAAGTCCCCAAGACAATAAAGCAGTTGCGAGGATTTCTTGGGTTAATAGGTTATTATCACAAGTTTGTTAAGAATTATGGGAGAATAGCAGCACCTCTAACAACATTATTGAAGAAAGATGCATTTTCATGGACTCCTGAAGCAACTAAGGCCTTTGAATATCTTAAAGAGGGAATGTGCCTAGCACCGGTCTTAGCTACGCCAGACTTCACAAAAACCTTTATTGTGGAATGTGATGCCTCAGGAAATCGAATTGGTGTAGTTTTAATGCAGGAAGGAAGACCCATTGCTTTTGAAAGTCATCCAATCAAAGGAAAGTATTTACAGAAACCTATTTATGAGAAGGAAATCTTAGCAATACTACATGCACTAAAGAAATGGCGAACTTACCTAATGGGAAGACACTTCAAGGTAAAAACTGATCATGATAGTCTTAAACACTTTTTAGAACAAAGACTATCTTCAGAAGAGCAGAAAAAATGGGTCACAAAGATGTTGGGTTATGACTTTGAAATAATCTACAAAAAAGGAAAGCTTAATGTTGTTACAGATGCACTCTCAAGAAAGAATGAAGAGGTGGAAGCATTGCTTTGTGCCATTTCTATTATCCAACCAGATTGGATAACTGAAGCAAGAGATGAATGGAAGAAGGACAAAGATGTATGGACACTCATTCAAAAGTTGCGGCAAGATCCTAGTACATCTGATACATTTAGTTGGAAAAATGATTCCTTATGGTACAAAGATCGCTTATATCTTTGTAAGAATTCCCAACTAAAACAAAAGATTCTTCTGGAATTGCACACTTCTCCTTTAAGAGGACACTCAGGATTTTTAAAAACTTACCACAGGGTGAAGAAAGAATTTTTTTGGGATGGCCTTAAATCTGATATTCAAAATTTTGTGGCGGAATGTTTGGTTTTCCAGCAGAATAAATTGGAGACAATTAAGACCCCGGGACTTCTACAACCTTTATCCATTCCAAGTCAACGTTGGGAGGAGATTTCAATGGATTTTATCACAGGTTTACCTAAGTCCGAAGGAAAGAATGTCATCATGGTGGTAGTTGATAGACTTACCAAGTATGCACACTTTTGTGCATTATCTCATCCATTTAAAGCAAGTACAGTTGCTACTATATTTGTGGACAGAATTCAAAAGCTACATGGAAGCCCAAGGGTTATTGTGAGCGACAGAGATCCCATTTTTACGGGAAATTTTTGGACAGAGTTATTTTCTTGTTTGGGTACTAAATTAGCTCATAGCTCATCTTATCATCCTCAATCTGATGGTCAAACCGAGATAGTAAATAAATGTTTGGAAGGATATCTTCGTTGTTTTGTATCTGATAAACAAACACAATGGGTCAAGTGGTTACCTCTCGCTGAATGGTGGTATAACACTTCCTTCCATACTGCAGCAAAAATGACCCCATTTATGGCACTTTATGGATATCATCCACCATCCATCACATCATCTTTAAGGGAAATTTCGAAGGTTCAAGCAGTGGAAGATCACATCGAGCATCAGCAAGAAGTTCTCCAACTCTTAAAGGATAACCTGAATTTGGCACAAAATCGAATGAAACAACAGGCAGATCAACATCGCAGCGAGAGAAGTTTTGATGTAGGAGATTGGGTATTTTACGGCTACAACCATATAAACAAATGTCCCTCAAGCAAGCTAAGAAGGATAATAAATTATCGCCAAAGTACTATGGTCCTTACAAGGTGTTGCAAAAGATTGGTACTATGGCATACAAATTGGAGCTTCCTGCTTCTTCACGAGTGCATCCAGTTTTCCATGTTTCACGCTTAAAGAAGGTTATAGGTGAAAATCTTCCAGTTCAAACAATATTTCCAGAACTTGATGAGGAAGGAAAAATCATATTGGAACTGGAAGCGGTCACGGAAACAAGAACTCGACAACTACGGAATCGATCAATTTCAGAGTATCTCATCAAGTGGAAGAACTTACCCACCGAAGATTCTACATGGGAGGATGAGAATTTTATACAGAAGCACCCAGAGCTACTCAAGCGTTGAGGACAACACTTTTTTGAAGGAGAGGGGCATGTTAGGTCCCTATATTACTAGTATAGTCCCTTATTGTTGTTAGTGTAACCCCCTATTGTTATTATTGTACCCTTGTAACCCCCATTTTATTATTATTGTGCCCTTAAATTATTATTGTTAGGTCGGCTAGGATTACATTGTGGCCCACTAGGATTACATTATGGCCCCATGGACTCCTATATATAGAAAGTAGGTTTTGTAAATTGTATCATCCAAGAATTTTTCATTTATGTAATGTATTGGAGGTTTCCCCCTCGAAGTGGCTCATTTCTAAGGCGTTGATATCTCTTTTCTTCTCTTTTTGGAGCTGGTTACACAATATTGTCAATATAGATTCCATTACTTTGTTCGTGCTCTCTACTTGGCCATTGGCCTGTGGGTGATATGGAGTCGTAATATTGTGCTAAACGTGGTAGTTTTGCAATGTTTCAGCTAATTTGTTACCTAAAAATTGTGGTCCTCCATCTGTGATTATGTCTCTTGGGAGACCATAGCGCATGAAGATTTGGAAAAGAAATTGTATTACAGAGTCCTCTGTAGCTTTTGAAAGAGCTTCTGCCTCAACCCATTTGGTGACATACTCAGTTGCAACTAGGATATATGTTTTTTGGTTTGATGGGGGGCTAATAGGACCAAAAAAGTCAAGAGCCCAACGTTCAAACGGTTCGATCACTAGTTGAGGGTTCAGAGGCATTTCATTAGACTGCCTAGGGTGACCTACCCTTTGGTAGCTATCACAGGCCTGCACGAATTTCTTAGCATCTTTAAAGATAGTAGGCCAATAATAGCATATTCGTAAAAATTTATGGGCAGTTCTACGATCTGCAAAATGTCCACCACACTGTCCATCATGGCATGCTTTCAAGATTTCAAATACCTCATCCTCCCTAACACAGCTCCTTATTTGCATATCTGCACCTGTATGAAATAGGTGGCCTCCAATCCAGGAGAAGAAGGTACTACAGTGTATTATTTTCTTACGCTCATTAAGGGAAAGATGTTTAGGTAATTTAACTATTTCCAAATAGTTCGCTATATCAGCATACCATGGTGTTTTGATAGTAACAACGAAGAGATGTGCATCTGGAAAGTGGTCTTCAACTATTTCTATATCTATTGGCTTTGGCATTCTTGACAGAAAGTTAGCTACATGGTTCTCTGTCCTAGGTTGATCTCTGATTGTGATGTCGAATTCTTGCAGTAAAATCAACCATCTTGTCACTCTTCCATTTGTAACAGGTTTATTTGCTAAAAATTTAATGGCAGAGTGATCAGTATATAATACTACAGGATACCAAATTATGCAATGCCTAAATTTGTTTATAGCATGAACTAAAACTAAAAATTCTTTCTTAGTCACAGTATAATTTAATTCAATAGGGGATAGATTTTTGCTAATATAGTAAATTACATATGGCTTCTTGTCTTCCTCTTGCCCAAGTACTACTCCAATTACTATGTCTGAGGCATAAGATAAAATTTCGAACAACAAATTCCAATTTGGGCCCCTCAGCATTGGGGCTATTGAAACAAGCTTCTTCAGATCATTAAAGGCATTGTCACATTTATCTGTCCAAGTGAAATCAAAATTTCCAGTTAGTGCATATAAAGGTGCAGCTATTCGAGAATAATGTTCTATAAATCTTCTATAGTAACCAGAAAATCCAAGAAATCTACGTACCTCTATTTGTGTAGTAGGTGTAGGAATTAACAAGAGTATTTGAATTTTAGCTGGGTCTACTTGAATTCCAGCTGCTGAAATATAATGCCCTAAGATAACTCCTTCAGTCATCATCATAAGACACTTTTCATTGCTTAAGCAAAGCCTAGTGTCAATACATATTTGCAATACTTTTTCTAAGTTTTCCAATGCAGGCTCAAAGTCATCCCCATAGGGTGTGAAATCATCCATATATACTTCGAGGCCTTCATTTATTAAGTTTTCAAAAATGCTGAGAATTTCCCTTTGGAATGTAGCAGGAGCATTGCATAGGCCAAAATGTAGGACTCGATAGGCAAATTTCCCCCATGGACAGGTAAAAGTAGTTTTGTCCTGATCTTCAGGGGCAATCTGGATCTGGTTGTACCCACTGAAGCCATCGAGGAAAGAGAAGAATTTCTTCCCTGCCAATGTGTCTAACACCTGGTCAATGAAAGGAAGGGGAAAGTGGTATTTTTGTGTTGCCTTATTAAGTTCACGGTAATATACACATATCCTCCACTTTCCGTTCTTTTTTGGTACTACCACTAATGGGAAGACCCACTTGCTATCAGATATTGGGTAGATGAAATTAACATCCAATAGTTTTTGTAATTAAGCTTTCACAATATCTTGAAGGTGAGGATTTAGTCTACTTTGAGGTTGGCGAATGGGTCTTGCATCTTTTTCAATGTAAATGTGTTGAGTACACAATTGAGGATCAATTCCTTTCATATCGGGGTAATCCCATGCAAAGGCTACTTTGTATTTTCGTAATAATTGGACCAATTTCTCTTCTTGTTCAGCAGTGAGATTTTTATTAATATTTAAAGTTTTTCCCAGCTCAATTTCTACAACCTTGCTATTGCTCACATAAGTAGTAGGTATTTTTTGATCAGGAATATCTTTGAAAGGATCTTCTTATTCATTATTATCGAATGCTACTTTGATCATGTGACATTGCAAATGAGATCTGGTTTGTGACTTATTAATAAAATTATTAATGATATCATCCTGTATTTGATCTTTAAAATCAAGAGCATTTTATATGGTTAGAGGTGATCTCATATTCTCCATAAGATATGATGCAAGTGGTTTTATTGTTTTGATTATTGATAGACTTGGCTGGGCTGGTGGATATAGGGCTAGATTCTTGACATAGTTTCCCCTTGTAACTGTCATGTTGCCTTGTGAGCATCCAATATAAGCATCGACAGTTGCCAACCAAGGTCTACCTAGAATTAACGGATGTCCATCTAGTTGATTATTTGGATTGATAACCAGGAAGTTAGCAGGATATTCCCTGGAATCTACAGATACCATTACATCTTGTAGTATACCTTCTGGTTTGACTACTGATCGGTCAGCCAATTCCAACAAGGTTTTTATTGGTTCCAGTGATGTAATTCCAAGTTTTAGATAGGTGGTGGTTGTTAAAATGTTGATTTCTGCCCCCAAGTCAACTAAGGCATTTTGAAATGATTGGCCATTGATCTGCATTGTCACTATAGGATTTCCTGGGTCTTTATATTTGATGGGTGTTTCCATTCCTTATAATAAGTCAGATAAGGTACCGACTATTTGGACAGTAGGATTGGTTGTTTTTCTCCTCTTTGGCTTCTTTATGCATAATTCCTTAATATTTTTTGCATATATAAGAATATCTTGAATAGCTTGGAGGAAAGGGATTTTTATACACAAATTTTTTAATTCTCCCAGAAGATCAAAATTAGGTTGTTCTAATGGATGAGGTATAATTAATCATTCTGGGAATTGTGGAGAGGAAGTTATTACTTGTTTTTGATTTTGTTGTTGGACTTCCTTCTCACTTTGTACTGTTTGTTCTACAGGTAACAGATCTTCACTGTGGATATCATTGTTTCTCTCTGTTTCAACTATGCGCCCAGAACTTAATTGAAGATCATTACACTCCCTTAATTCAGTTTCTACTTCTGGGGGTTCCATTATTTGGACAGACTAAACTGGCCTATTGTTTAGGTTTGGGTTGGGTTGGGCTGGGAGTTGTGGTCTTAAATTGGTTTGGGGGTTTGTATAAGGAGTTAGCAGTGTAGGTTGAGAGAGAGGAATTGATCTAGCTGGCTGATTTGTTGGTTTTTTCTAGTTTGACTGCCAGGCCTAATTCTGGGAAGTAGAGGGGGACCATTGTGTAGGCCAGAAAGGTGGGTAGAAAGGAAAGCTAGGAAAATTATTCTAATTTGTTTGATTTGGCCAAGATGTGGGAGGAAATGGATATTGTGACCAATTAGGAAAAGATGGTTGATTCTGCCACATTCCACTATATTGTTGAGCATTATATTGAGGAGGTTGAAAAGAAAATGGATCATTTGGCATACCTGATGGTCGTGGCTGCCATTGTCGGCGTTGATTGAGCAGACATACCACTTCTGATTCCTCTTCTGCCTCCTTATAAACTGCTTTTAGGCTAGGAAGCGAAGGACATCCTTCTGTAGGGTGATCTTTCGTGCAAATGGCGTAGACTTTAATCACATCCAATAGAAATTCTTTGTGGTTGTGGTTCTTTCTACATCTGGGACAGAATATTGCCGAGTTCTTCTCTGCTTTTTCCTGTTTCTTTTTGGCTTGCATAATATCTAACTGTGTTGTTAGAGTCCCAAGTATGTCTGTCTTAAAGTCTTCTAGTAGATTTCCAATCTCTGCACGAGTCACACCTTCATTAGAGGTCTTATTTTCTCTTATGATTATATCATGTTCTACTGATTTCAACCTTGTATTTCCCCTCGAACTCCTGATATACAAATCAATGATGTTAGGATAACTTTCCTGATATATATCTCCTTTTCCCATAATATTCAATGTTTCAACCCATTGATCTTTCATTCCCCTAATTAATGTGGGTTTCAAAACATTATCAGGTAAGGGTAAATATGCATAAGGGGATCTCTGAAGATTATATTGAAACCATTCCACATACTCTTCCAAGGTCTCATTTGGTTTTGCTGTCATTTGGAATATCTCATTTTTTAATTCCCGAGACCTACAGTAATCTTGATATTTCTTTAAAAATGCAGCCTTCATATGATCCCAATCAGTTATGACACCCCCACCTAATCCCATAAACCATCATAGGGCTGCCCCTTTTAATGTAGAAGGGAATAGTTTTAGTTTTTGGGCATCGATGGTGTAATCGTATCCTCTGCACAACACATCAAATTTGAATAAAAACGCATCTGGGTCTTTTGATTTTAAGCCGTGAAATGTGGGAATATGTTGAAGAGGAATAGCTTTCATGGGTGCATTGACTGCAGTATCTACTATATGATATTGCAGTGTAGAGGTCTACTGCTAATTCTGATTTTAATTCTGGGTCATTTGATCGAAGATATGCCAATATCCGTCTGGGATTTCCAAGGAATTTCTAGGTTGACGAGCAGGGGTAGGAATGGCTTTAACAACACTCCCTTTGTTTGGGATAATAAGTATTTCCTGTCGACCTACTGTTTGAGGTGATTCAGGACCTTGGTTCTGAATAAGTTGAACAACACTTCTCTTATCTGGGCTGCATATTGTTTGGGCATTTTACTTAGAAGATTTCAAGTTTGTGATTTCTCCCGTTTCCCCTTCTCCTTCTCGGATATTGCTAGCGTTTCCTTCTTGAAGGAAACTTATGCAAGGATTCTCAATTTCTTGGGAATCTTGCTCAATTCCCTCTGTTTGACTGTGTATCTCAGCAAAGGCTTCAGATGGTGACTCTATAGCCTGAAGGGAACTATTAGGCTGTCTAGAAGTAGTTCTTTCAAATCCTACTAATGGCTGAGATTTAGTTCTTTTAAGGATTTCATCAATAAAGGTTTTGCACCCAAGGGTCATCGGTCCCTTAGGTTTTTCAGTTTTAGGAGGAATTTTGTTTCGCTTAGTCGATTTATTCATTCAAAGAAACAAACCTTCATTCCTACCTAAAGAAAGAAGCCTACCTACTTCTGCTGTGAAGAAGACTGCAAGCAAGTGTGTTTCTTGCCCAGTGCGCAGGTTCTTACCTTCCATCTTTAATACCCAATTCTCTGCAAGCAGAAGAAAATCAGCTGTGCATTACTCCTTTAAGATGGCACACACTCTTCGCATAAATGGTGCCAAAATGTTGGGTCATAAAAAGGTATCTTTTGAACACCTAATTAGTCTAATTAATCATCAATCCGGGAGCATCTTTTTATTTCAAGAGTGTACTCTGTCTGAGGTTGCAATTGTCTAAGAGCAATGCTGTGAAGATGTAGTACAAAACAAAAGTAACAAATGCTTGGAGAGAAACCTAATTATAGTGACATGAATGGAAATATTAAACTAGTTCAATCTTGCAGAACATCGATCAGGGATGCAGTAGCAGTAACTCTTTCCCTTAGAAATCGATGCAAGATGACCAATCTCGGGACTTGGAAGCAAAAGCCTCTATCCTTCGTAGTTGTAGATCTTAAAGCAATTGAAATGAAAGCAGATTCAATGAAAGCAACTTAAAAGAAATGCAATATGAAAAGGAACAACAACATGTAACTACAACTCATCTATTTGCTAATCAAAGACTGTGAATAAGTAATGAACAGAAATGGAACAACAACGTGAAATGAACAACAATTACAATTCTAACATATTCAAGGCACTAGATTTATATGCTTCAATTCTGTTGACAACTTCTCACCATGTAACAATCAGTTATAACATATTATAAACTAAAGGAACAAAAATTCAAATCAGATACAAGTCAGCGAAGCTTTATAGTAATAACAAGATAATCGAACTGCGAATTATGCTTCTTGTAAAGAAATGAAACAACAATGACTTTGTATTTAATCCGATCAACAATAAACCAATTCTGTAATCAGAACAAACATTAAGCACACTCTACACGATAATGAGAAAAGATTAAAATAGAAACAGCGAAATTTTTCCACCACATCTGGGCCCTTAACGCCAGTGAAATACTGCTGGGCTAATTCAGAACTGTAGAAGGTAGATAAAACACGTGCTTTGTATGAAACCACCATAAAGTTCTATATAAAGGTTTCTCTCAAAACAGAGAGTTAATAGAACAGAGAAAATGTAAAGTCTTTCGACCAATTCTTTACTTCAACAAAAATCTGTCCCCTTGTCACTAAAGGACGTGGCTTTATATATCAAACCTCGATGGACCAATCAAGGAACAAGATAAGTTTGAACAGCGATCCCTCAGGATCGAAAGATCCTAAGGGATTCGCTCCTCTGTGTTTAGTCATCTTGTCTATTTGTGTTGACTGAGGCCGAGTTGTTCCCTGTCCTTTCTGGGCTATCTTTTCAGATCTCGTTGCCTTTGGCTAGATATGATTCAACGCTGATGGAGTAGCAGTTCGATTGTTCTCAACCCCACCTTTGGTATAGTTTCTCACCTCTCCGAATTCCTGTTTGTCAATCAAAAAGTAGCCTTTAGTCATATTTTCGTATTAATCATGAACCTTTCCAATTCTATTGTAATTCCTATGATAAATTACCTTTCCAAGGAAAACAGGAGTATATTTATGGTAAAGAATGAGTAAATACACAATAATTTCATACCTCTTTCACTGCCCAATAGCAACCTACTCCCTCTAACAATAGCAATCCCAAGTTTGTCTCTCACGTCAAGATGATAGCTACGAATCCTTCTGAACCCTCAGAACCAGTAATCTTGGTAGAAAAAAGCACTGAGGAAGTGGTGGAGATTGAGTCTGAGTCTGAAGAAGTTTTCTCCACCCCAGTCATGAAGAAGGGGAAGGAAAAAGCATAGGTCTTAGGAAAGCCCTCAAAACCCACAAAATTGGCTGGAGGGAAGCCTTGTACTTCCCCGCGAAATGTAAAATCCCTGCGAGTGATGCCCCAGGCACGGGTGGCATAGGAAGAGGTTCAGGTAGTAAATCCCATCAATTGGTTACCTCCATTCATTCGGCCACATAGGCCCTCAACACGCACGTTGAAGAACCTTGATGGTCTGATCACCTACTTGCATATGCCGCTAACCCCAAGTGAGGTCCCTATCATTGGTGAACCTTTTGGAAAACTGCATGAAATTAAATTTAACGATCATGACTTGGCCAATTTGGAGGCCTTCCCCTAATTGGCGCCCGAGCTATATCTGGAGCGATTTCAAGAGGATGATGGGATAAAAATTGTCCCTATAAGCTGGGTACACAGAGTGGTAGGGTCTAGGCTACTCAACCTGCTCAAGATGCCACATTTCGACCATTACAATGTCACAGACTGCCTAGTGCGTCAGTTGCTCGCACTAGTCCATGACGAGTGTTTACGGATCAAGGATCAAATCCTTATTGATGTCGTGCTCATCCATCAAATCATTGGTCTTGATCCTATGAAAGGGCCACACCCTCTCAAGTGCGTTGGCAAGAAGTATGAAGGGGAAACTGCTGAGTATGTGTGACAAAAATATCATGTGGAGCAGAATACTCGTGGCTTCATGATAAAAACCATCAGTGATCCCGCTACATAGATGGGTACCATGTTATTGGCATGTAAAATGATGCAGAAATGTTAGGTCACCTCCATCCCCACATATGTAATTCAGCTTGCAGGCCAGTGTGAGAAAGGGGTTTGTTTCAACTGATCACAATATTTGTTTAATGAATTTTTGGCCAATGTCTGCGAATCTTAGGAGTAGGGATGGGAATTCTATCATTCATGGTTGCTACTTCTCATCGCATTGATAGCTTGGGAGGCTCTAGAGGAATCAGTCCTGCTACAACTCACCCATGACATGTGCGAAGGAGCCCGATATACAAATTTATGTGATTCGAAGCATGTGCAGTGTCTTGAGGACAACCAAGTATTCTGGGTCCTCTTTTAGAGTAGCTTGGCAGAAGCCATTATTTCCCAACCACGGTTGTCTCTAGTGGTATATGATAGATCCAAATTCATTTCGACATTTCAGATCACCATACACAATGTCCAAATCTGAGCACGCAAGGACAAAGCCCAGACCTCGCTCCATTATATCGTGGTAGACTAAGAAATCGACAATGTCATTGCGCTCTGGCCTCCTAACTGGAAGATCAGTTTCAAAATTGACGTGAAGAGCTCTGAAGGAACTAGCACACGAAAATTAATCCCACCTGCTGTCTTCAAGGATACCGGAGGACCCAGCAAGAGTACTAGGAAAGGCATGTGTGTAGCAGCACAAAAGGATGTGCAGTAGAAGAAGACCATTGAGAAGGACACCGATACGGAGACACAGGTAGGTTCGCAGCCAGAACTAGGTACAGAATAATTGGATGTAGGGGGACCTGCCCCCCCTCGAGGCATGAAGCGAATATTCTAGCCTGTCAAAGGGCCCTAAAAGAAGCAGAGATCTCAGTGAACAGAATGAGACGAGACAGTCATGTTGACTGACGAAGACATTAAGAAAATTGTGGATGCAGTCACTCTAGCCATGGAAGATAGATGGGTAGCTTTAGAAGAATAGCATAAAGTTGCGATCAACACAATCCAGGCTAAGCTCCATGCACTACAGCTGAAGATAGACATATTTCAGACTAGTGTGACCCAGGTACACAAGCCCTCATCCTCCAGTAGCACAACAATAGTTACAGACAAAAGTTGCCTATGTTCTCTACCTCGCGCAACCCTTGTGATCAATCCACTTGACTTGGGAATGCAAGTCGAGGCCAGTATAGAAGTCTAGCTAAATTTAGCTAGGTTACCTCATGAGGCCTTGCAGGTGTTCGGTTCCTGTGTTTTGGCAGGTTTGGCAATACCAAAAGACCAAACAACATCAAACCACTTTGGGAACTCAGGATCTAGCCCTCCTGGGTCCAAAGAGGGATCTCTCTATAAAGGTAAAGGATAATATATCTTTGAAGGTTCAAATTTAAGGTGTTAGGCTAGTTATAGGGCACAAGGGTGGTTGTTTTGTTTGTTTTCTCGTTTGGTTGTTGGTAAAACATGAAAGAGGGTTTAATGTAAGACAAAGAGTGAGCAAAGAATTATTTTTGGCAATGGGAAGATAATTCAAGGAAAAATCAAGACCATTGGGCAATGGAGTCATAAAAGGGTTTACTTACAATTCAATATCCAAGGCTTTCAAATGGGCTAGTCATATAAAACAGAGGATATTTAAAGATGATAGTATGGGATGAAATGATAAGGAATGAAGGTGAATGACAAGGAAACCTTCCAAGGTGACCACTTAAGAGAAAATATAGGGATAGGGCATGCCTTAACCATCTATGATCAACTCCTAACAAGGCTAATTCTTCAGACAATAGAAAACATTAAATATTTTGACACGAAGTGAAGCCTAAGATCAGAGAAAGACATTTAAATTTCAATGATTTTGACATTCAACTTAAGGGATATTAGAAAGGAAAATTGTTGGAAAAGGACCCTAGTGAGATAGAACCAACTCTAAACCTCCCAGTATCCCAATTATTTTAGTTAAAACTAGACAAGAATATCTAAGAACAGACTCTTCAATTCACACATCAGCAAGCATGGATAAAACCAACTACTATACTGGTTAAATTATCTTGAATCTGTTCCTAGATTACACACTTAGTAAAAAACATCCAAGATGAGAAAAGCGGGAAGCATTAGGGTACCATGTAGGGGTATATCCTAAACAAGATTACTGAATCTTATTAGAGAAATGAAATATGATGAATAACAGAGAGATAACATTTACAAAGATAGAACACATCACTACTGCTTTAAATCAGGATCCAATGAACTTGCTTGTCATATTAAAGAGCAGCACCAGTCACATACATCATTGTCCAATAGCTTGATATTCTGTCCAAAATCATGTCCTCAGCCTATTTTACAATTAAAATACACAGAACTCTATCTCAAAGAAACAACTTGCAATCCACGGTTCTCCAAACAACAACCTTACAATGTATTTTTGTTGAGTTCTTATAGCTGAAAGAGAAGCAGAAGAGGAAGATAGAAACTTAAATGAAACATTAAAACAGAGGAAGAAGAGTGCTCAAGGCCTATTCTATTTTAATATCCCTTCATTGACTTTCAGTACTCCTGGATGAAATAGTGGTCTTCGACAGGCTGATTATAACTTCAGAGGTATGTTCTTTGATGTAATTTTCGGCTGTTTGTACTCTGTAGTACTCTGGGACTAGTAAGGAAGATAAATGACTTCAGGCCTACCATACTGCGTAACTAATGCTCTAGCAATATTATTCAAGGTTGTGATCTTCTCAGGAACATTGATGGAGAATAAAAAACATTATGGGAACTCATCCTTTCTTGGGAAAGAACATTCTATTGATGTGGAACACTGATATGGCTTGTTTCATGTGATTTATGCCTTATTAGGCCTTCTGGATCATTCATAAGGTCTTCAATTTGTACATTCGCCCTCTAAACACTGGATTAAAGAATTTAATTTTCAATAATGGCTTTAAACCCCTTTAAAATTTCACTGATACTGTTTGCCGCATCTGTTGACTACCTCTGTGAATACTACAAGTTTTCATGGCACTGGAGGGTCTGAAACAAAGTTAATAACTCTAATTTGGATAAAACATGTGTTTAAAAACCCCCTCAGGAGTCTTTCCTGTGATCCCTAGCTCTGAATAAGCTTTCTCTACACTCCATGTCACCATGATAGTGAATGTGGGAAAGCATGGTTTTCACCATCTATAACCCTACAAAACACAATAAAATTTGTTAAGAAAAATCCCTGGGAGTGGAGGTGGATGCTGTGGAGGCTCGTGGATGCAGGAAAAAAAAGGCTGAAAACCATGCAGAATGGAGGATAAACTGGTCTGATGGAGGCCTGGTGCGTGGAGGACTCTGGACCGTTGGATTAGACTGGGAGACGCTGATCGATGGTTGAGATTCATCGGTGGAGCTATTGTAGAGGTTAGGAAAAATAAATTAACCTTTAGTGTAAAACACCAAAGTTTAGCTTTTGGGTGAATAAGAAGGAAAAAGATGAAAATGAATGAAATCGGGGTAATTGGATGGTGGGATAGGGATGACGGAGGAAAAATGAATGTGGACCGTTGGATCTCAGAGAGAGATCAACGGTGGAGATCTTCTGGTAAAACTCTTTGGAAGCTCCGCTGGAAGAGATTAGAATGAAGACACAATGTAACATAAAACATTGATCCAGATCCAATGGACGATCGGGATTGAATGAAGGATTATATAAGGGAGAGGTGGTTTTTAGAGAAAAACCACTATTTTTGTGCAGCTACAAGGTCATTTTGAAACTCCTCCAAAATAATGCGATATGCGTCGCTACCAGACACGTGTCCTTCTCAAAACCGCTTTCATCGCGCAAATTTGAAGCATTAAACTTCAGACACCAAAATAATGTGATATGCACCACAACCGTTGGATTAAAGGCGGGGAGATCTGACGGTGTAGGATAGTGCGCGATATGGAAAGGTGCATGTTTGGTACGATGGGGAAAATTCAGCGGTGGTTTTAATGCAAACCGTCGGATCTATGGAATGAACGATTGAGATATAAAAGAGACCGCAGAGGTAGAGGGGAAAGTGAAAGGGCAGGAAGAATGAGAGCCATTGGATCTAAAGAGATCGACGGTGGAGATCTAATTGCATCGGAGAAAGGAAGGGGGGCACAAACTCCAAGGTTTGATGTTGTGATTACACGTGGACCATTGGATCATGAAAGAGATTAACAGTGGAGATTTGATTAGAGGGGAATGACGGAGGGAAAATGAGGCGGATCGCGATTATATCTGGGCCATTGGTTCTTGTGGATTCAACGATCCAGATTAAAATTGGCGGGGCGATGATGGGCTCTGTGAACAAAGGCGTGATGAATCCTGACCATTGGTTCTTGTGGATTCAACGACCAAGATTGAATCGAAAAATCACGAATCGGAGGGGGCAGAGGGTGGCACATTAAGACTTCGCGATCAACAATCATGCGAGGGTCGTCGGATTAAAAGGGAAATCAACGGTCTGTATATAGTCAGCAGGGTAATGAAAGGTATGATGGGCGTGGTGAGACCTAAGCACTAGTCATTAGATTTATACAGATCAACGATTGATATCACAACAGAGGTCGATAGAAAGAATGATAATCGCATCAGAGAATTTTTAATTAACAAAGGAAAATCACTCACAACAAACTTTCGATTGCGATAAGTGCCTGAGGGCTTAGCGACTGGTCCTGGCACTGATCGTATGTGGAAAAGGGGCTAAGGGTCAGGCTGAAAGGGGCTTAAGCCTATTATAAGGTAAAAAGTGGGTTCTTAGGCCAAAAAACAGAGTCTTTTAGGCTAAACAGTGGGTTTCGGTAGAGGGAAAAAGGGGTTTTTCAACCAAATGAAGGGATTCACAAGGTTTTAAAAGGGGAATTTGATGGTTTTGAGGACCAAGGAGGGAATTTTGAGGGTTTTTTGGGGAAAATTTGTGAAGGGAAAAAGAGGTGAAAATGGGGAATTTGCAGGGATAAATGGAGCAAATGAAGGCTTTTTCTGAGAAAATTTCATTCACGAACAGTGAGGCTTTTTGAATGGAAATAGTAGTGAGGGCTCTTAAAAAGATAAGCAACACATGGACGCTTTAAGAGTGATATGTTTTCAGAGGAAATGTATCTCTTGAAGACTAAGAAACATATTTAGCCACCTGTTTTCTGGACAAAAAATTTATAGGTGGCTAACAGTAGGGTCTCTACACCTTTTTATTTCAGGAAATTCACCATCGAGACCAACATGTGCACCAAAAACTCGGAATGGCTGAATAAAAAATTGATGCAAAGAATGTTGAAGTGTGCCTCCCCACTGCGAAGCAAAAAGAGCTCGAAAATGTGATTCGCCAACTTTGCACAGATGTTACCGCAGAGATCCCAGCCACAGCCACCCCTCAAGCTAAGGTTGAAAGGTTGGTCATAGCACTGAAGGCCTTCCGGGAGGAAGTTCAGGTTGTCAAGACACGGATGGAGCAGCAGATCACTGACCTACAGGCTAAGTTGCAGCCTGAAACACCTCCATAGGTACAGGACCAGCAAACTATGCTGGTCACCGCAACTATGAACGCCATTACAGGGAAAATCATCCAGGGTGCCCAATTATTAGAAAAAACCATTCAGCTATGGATGGAGATCTAGCGCGACCTGATCCTGCATGGCATCAACTAGGATGTGCGATAGAAAGAAGAAGAGTTCGAGACGTTAGAAGCCACCTTGCCCACTTTAGTCCCTGCTCAGCATTTGACATGGCTGCACACCAGTCGTGCCTTCCAAGCTGATATTGATGACATTCGGTAGAAGAAGAAGGCCATCGGAAACCGCCTGAAGCCTTGGGCTGCTGAGGCCCTCAAGCTTTCACAAGATTTTGATGTCGTGGTTAAGCAGCTGAACCAGACTCCAGAGAGTGTCACCACCACGACTGAAGGCCCGATTTCGTAAAATTTGGTCGACATTGCACATAATGCTGCTGCTCAGAGTGAAGGCGTGCTTCCCCCATTAGCTGAGGCAATCAGATTATTGTAGGCGTAGGTGGAGACCCCACCATCACAGTGACTTAGGATGAGTCACAAGATTGTGTTGGGGCCCTGTTCGAGCAGGGTCTCCTAAAGCTGTGAATTTTGTCCATTTTTCTATATTTTTGTAATATTTAGTCTAACACAGGGGTTTTTGGGTGGGTCAAAGCCCCTAATGCATTGTGACAGGTCAAGGGTAGACTAAGAGTCTGAAAACCATGATTTTCGGAGCATTGGATACGTAGGCTAAATCAGTATAAATAGATAAACCTTTTTTTAGTCATAGGAAGGAAAGAATAGATATTGATGTTAAGAAAAAATTGTTAGATCTTTTGTTGGGTTGTTTTGGGAAGGACTCTTGCTGGCTATGTGCACGGATCTCCTCAGTCCTGCTGTGTGCAGACCCTAATAGCTGTGTGCCCAGGTGGTATTTTGGGATTGTAAGGAGATTCTGGTATTAATATATATGCGAAGTACTGTTGATATCTGATGTGATCTAGATCTGTTTTGTTATAATTTATGCGAACTTGGGTTGTATGATTAAGCTGCGAAAATATCTGTTTGATAGTTCAAAAAGTATCCTTGTTTATCTTATATGAATCTATGATCTGTTAATTACTGTGATTATATTTTCTGTAGTAATAGATTGGTATTACACATGTGGATGCGAAGGTAATCATTAGATCTGAGCTCTGTCATTTAAGCCTGTAACTAGATATGTTAAATGCGAAGCTTGATAAGCTGGTAACACAGCTCTGCTTGACCTACCTGCTCTCTCTTAGGGTGCAGAAAGCTGGTTCCAACACCCTCCCATACTGCTTCAGTTGAGACTTTGGCCTGCGCAAGCAGGTCACTGCCTAAATGATCAGTAGTATAGGGGTTTGTTGGAAAACCTTAAACCTCCGAACCTGGGTTAGGACCCTCTGAGCCAGTAGTGATAGCACTGATGATCTATCAAAAGGAATGTATGTCATATGGTTGATCTCCTCCTTGACATCTCCCATGTCAAAGGTACATGTTGGAAGGTCATTCCTTCCATGCTTCTCCTCCCACAGCGCAGAATCTGAAATGAGAGTGGTTAATGATGATGTTGGGAGAATGTCTCCCTCCTCTTTCAACCTACCCAATATTCCCAACGCTGTATCATGGTCTTCTAGTGCTCCCATCCCTACTGGATATATTCTTGGAGCACCATGTTGTGAGACATCTCTCACCAAATCTTAATCAGGTGGCCTCCTAGATGGTTTACCACTAAATAATAGTGTCCCATGCAGCAATCTCATAAGCATAATAGATGGGACTATAAAGTCCTTGCTTCCACTGCACAAATCCATCTCTAATTTGTATGTGGAAGTTGTATGTGAGGGATATGTATGCGTGCCTCTGATCATTTGATTTTTTTCCACTCTTTTTGTCCACCCATTCAATCTGCAAAGTCTCCCAATCAGTGGTGACTTCCCCCAAAGTAATCAACCATTGAACACCCAATATCACATTGGTGTCAGGTATGTCAACAAAAAATAAGTGTTCAGTCAATGTATATGTTCCCATGGTGACTGATAATGATGGAACATAATGCATGTATTGCATAGTTCTATCTTGTGGGACCAAAACAGAAAACCATCAAAAGCATCAGTGGGTATTGCCCTCCTTTGTACAAGTTGGGCATCAATAAAATTGTAGGTAGCCCCACTATCAACCAAAACATAAACCCTCTGATTCAAGATGGAACCTTGAATTATTAAGGTCAAGTACTTAGGTACTCCTCTCAATGATGCAAGAGCCCCTCCAATAGGAGAAAATGCTCCATTCCCATATCCTGATGGTGCTAGTTCATCTCCTGCAGTGTTAGCGTTGTGACCTCTTCTTGGTTCATCTTCTTCTTCCTCCTCATCATCTGAGAAGACCTCTATGTAATGTGCTTTCCCATCTGCACATCTATGTCTGGGTGCCCAGGATTCTTGGCATGTGAAGCAAATATTTCTCCTTCTAAAATATTTCTAGACATCATCATCAAGAGGTTTTTTGTATTGAATCTCCTTTGAAGGTGTTAGACCTCTATAATAAATAAGTAATAGGTAGCATGATTGTCTTGATTGAACTATGGAATATGTTCAAACCTTTTCTTGAGCAAAGGTGTTCCATATTCTTGAAAAACCAAAAAAATCAAAGAATTTAAAAAAATGTAAAGAGGGTATACCCTAAAAGAAAATCAAAGGGTAAGAAAAATAAAATGGTCAAAAAAGTGAAAGAAATGAACCCCTAACAAGAAATAGACCAAGGAAAGTGTGCAAATCCAAATGCCACTACTATTTCATTTTTTTTGTAAATAAGCAATTGTGTGCAGCTTGTCAAACTTTGCCACAATTTATGAAGGGTCAAACTGTTTAAACTTGACTTATTCATTTTTCAATTTCATGTTGTAGAATAGAGAATAAATATCTGACCAAACAGTTTAATCTTGGCAGATAAGTAGATAGGTAGAGTTAATAAAAAGGTGCTCAATAGTTTAATATGAGCCCTTGGATGTAATAAGTGTAGAAATAGATATATTTTACATGTAAAAGAAAAAAGATTGATAAGGGTTTGCCAGTCTAAGTGCACCCTAATAAAGAAGAGAAAATGGTAGAGTAAAGTAGATAGGGTAGGTAGATGGTATTGCAAAGTTTCATGTGATGAATGATGGTGCTAAATATGTTTAATCCTTTACTTTCATCACAAGTACTGAAGCAGATAATACATTGGAAGTATTTCACCGAAGGCAAAGTCAGAATCATTAATTTCCCTTCTCATTTTCCCCTAAGCGTTTACTAATTTCCCCTAAGTGCTAAGGAATTTGAAGATTAGAGGGGCTCAAGGCATTTCCTTGACTTTTGGAGGGACCGGACCCTCGACCCAATAATTGAAAAGACCTTAGTACTTGAGATTATTCATCATTACACTTATTCACTTTAAATCTTTTCCTAAGTAAAATCTCATTTTACTTAGGAAAATCATGCCATATTTCATAAAATTCTCTCAAAATTACTTGCTATTCTAAATTGAAGTGTTGAAGATTATTATAATGCTATTTTCTTGTAAATCTTCACTTCCTTGGTTATATTTAAGTGTTTTGAGTTTACATTGTCCCTAGGTCATATTAACTCTAATTTATGTATTAACTCCCATAAAAATCACCTTTTCCTATTATATATAAATCCTTTGTACTAATACCCCCAAAACCCTCTTACTATATATTTTTAGCCAAAGTATTTAGTTCCATATATTTGAAATAAAATCCCTCAATACAATACTCTTTGGTTAAAAACATATCCTTATAAAATATCCCCGCCCCTATGGTTAATAAATTGCATTAATTTATTACCATATAATAAAAATATTGAAAAAAGTTTTAAACATATGTTTTATGTTTTAAATGGAAAAAAACAAATAAAACCCCAAGTCTCCGTAACCCGACCCTTTATAAACCAACGGGATTAATTAATCACCTGGATTAATTAATAACCTCCCCCTCCGCCAATCAAACGCCTCCCGGAATGATTAACTTATAAATAAATTGTGTCGGGCCCGCGCGTTAAATCCCCCGTCATTTCCTGTCCGGTCCACCATTGGATCACTCCGCTGGAGATCTACGATCCACAAAAATTCCGCTAGCCATCCCTTGTATGAATATTAACGTGCGAAATCGCGACGGTTTTCAAACAGTGCAATGGCTACGTGTCATTCAACCAGTGGAATCGCTGCCTCCCCGCGGAAAACCGCCTGCTTCCGAAAGCGGTGCGGAATTTACCACTTACCACCCGACCCCGGTGATGTGTCCTCCCTTACACTGATGATGTCATTCTCAAAACTAATAAAAAATCCCTGTTGATTTTGCAAATAAAACAAAATTTCGCGCATTTTTTCATCGTTCTGTCTGTTGAAAGTGATTGCGCCCTTTGCTGAGAAATTTGAAAAATCCACTGTCAAACTACTGTCAATTAAAATTGTTGAACGCCATTGTTAGACCAGTGCTGAAGCATTCATCCGCCGTTAACTAGTGCCTGTTAATTTCGACATTCTTCATAAAACATGTATTTATCCGATTTCCTACTGGAACTCTGTGAAAAATCCTCATTCCAGTGTTAAATTCACGCCATATTCTGAAAGGAAGTTTAATATCGGTCTGTTTTAGTTCCTGCAACTGAAATAATACTTCCAAAACTGAAATTGTGCCCATTTCTGTGAAAAACCCCCGAAATTTCCACTTTGAATACACAAGAACCAAAATGGAAGTTCCTTTGGCCCTGAATGTAGCCCCACTAAATGCCCCTCATAGAGAATTGGAATATTTGCCATTAGTGGATAAAGATTTTCAAGTTAAAGACTTAGTTTTCAATGAAAATCCCCTTCGAAGTTATTGTCGCTGCAGAGATGATTATTCGAAAGGTTTAGATATCATTGGGTTGTGGGAATCCAATTTTCCAAGATATCTCATCCCCTCAGTCCATATTTTCCCAAAAATTATCCATTACTGTCATTCCAATTATGATCCAACTCAAAGAGCAGTGTTATCCCCAAACTAGAGTATCATTTTCCCCATTACTCCTCAAACTATCAATACAATACTCCATTTTGAACCCGATCAAAATCTTACTCCCTTGGCCATGGAAGAACTACTTGAAAAGTCTACCCAATTGTCCCAAGAAAAATTGAAATGCATTTGCCAGAATTTTATGTTACCTGAACATCAACCTAAGGGCCCTCCTCCCTATGGTTTTTCTTATTTGACTGAATTAGGCAAGCTCATCCTGAATATGATATCCTTTGTAATGGGTTTTAATACTAGTGAGTATGTTGATGAATTAACCCTAGTATTATTATCTATCTTCACTCCTGGACAGCCTCCTGCTGTCAAATATGACTTTGCATCTTTCATTGCAAATAAAATCCATGACCAGTTCATGAGGTTAGAGAATGAGAAAGTGTTTAAGTATTCCTCAGTCATTTATCATCTCATCCTTTATTATCAATCAGAGAACTTTCATTTTCCTGTTCAAAAGCTTGATGCTAAGGGAAACCCTAGGTCTGTTATATTTTGGTCTGTCATAACTCACAGCTCCTATGATTCTCCCTATTCTTATACTGAGTTCATTGATCTTTTCATACATCCTGCAACTACCTTGTTGACAGGAGTTGCCCCTCCAAGACTCAGCAATGAAATCAGGAAAATCCTTCAGCTTTCAAAACAGTATAAGATAGGTGACTGGTACTTATATCAGAATCATACTGAAATTAGAATTTATGGATGTGAATTGAGCCCTTTCAAGTTACCTAGATATGTTCCAATGATAATTTTTGCACTTGAGTATTTCAGACAAATGAACAATTCAGATATAATTCACTTCTGTAATGCTAAGAAAAAGGCTCAACTTAGGATAAAGAGCCAACTAGGTCCATTTATCTGCAATTCTAGGGATGGAGGGGAAGAAGCTCAAAAGATATTAGAAGATCATTACAGATTGCAAAAAAATTTCCATTTGGTACCCTATGACCCATTCAACTTTATTTGTGACAAAAGAATGAAAAATAAATCAGCACCCTACATGCATCGAAGAATCCCTGAAATTGAAAAGTATGCTAATACAGATGAGTGGGTAGAAGGAACTTTGATAGAGAAGGATAGTGAGCAGGTTGATATAAATAATGTTATGAAAGATCTTGCAAAAATACTTGACTTGGATTCTTTTACACAGGTACAGAGACCAGAGGTTGGTACTTCTTCTGTTGGTATTATTCAGCAGAATTTACAGGAAAATATTCCATCAATTGCAGTTGAATCCAAAGGCAAAGAGAAAGAACCAGAAGCACAAGTCATTGAAACATTCACCATGATAGAAAAACCTCAAACTTCCAAGGCACAAGATCAAGCACATGTTTCTCCTATTCAAGTCAATCACCCTGAAGTTTCAAATTTTTAGACTCCATATAATGTGGAAAAAGGCAAGAAAAGACAAGTTAAAGATCCTACTCCTCCTAAGGAATCTTCACAACAACCTCAAGCTAAAAGGCAGAAACTGAATCCACTTCCAGAAGTGGAATCTATTGATGAAATCTTTGATGAAGAAAGGGAGGATAGTCAGCTTACTGGTTCAGTCAGTGAAACATATACAGGTCATAAAGGAAAGGAAATACAAAGACATTTAAGCACTGAAGTGTCTTCATTCAAACAGCCAAAGACAGATGCAGGAGACATAAAAAAGATATTTATCAGTATAAAAGTAAAGAATGATCCATTGAGGATGCAGATGTATAATCAGTATCTTAAAATGGCTCCACAAAATCAAGAGAGATTAATGTCAGCTTTTGACATTCAGCAAGGGAAAATGTTAATGAACCATTTCAAATATAAAGTGCCAAAGCCACAAACAGCAGCTGATTACATCAGGACCAATTTTGAGGTCCTAGCAAAATATATTCATCCATTGGACCAGATAGAATTACACAAGCAAACTGGAGAAATGATATATTCTACCTTTACTGACAAAGCAATGGAAGCTCATAGATTGCAAGATTCTTTGAATTATACAAGTACCCAGTTGCAGATTGAGAAAGCTTCTTCTCAAGAAAATGATAATAGAATAAAATCTTTGGAGGAAATAATCATCAGTTTGGGTCATAATCCCAAAGATATAAAAGGAATTGAAGCATTGATTAAAAAGAAGGATGATGACATTGCTGCATTGAGGAAACAAATAAAATTACCAGCTTCAAGGCATCCTCAAACTGAAGAAGTATTGAAGAAAAATTCAGAAGAAGAAATGATGGAGTTGATCCTGAAAATGAATGAGCAACTAAGTGAAACAGAAAATGAACTGGAGCAAGCATTGAAAGAAAAGCATTCTATCATTCAGACATCCACAACAGAGGCTACTACAGGTACAATGGCAGCAGACCAGCAAACAGACCCATCACAGGTGAATACTTCTAGTTTAAGTTCTGAAGAATTAGTGAAACAAATGGAAAGTTTGAAACTCAGAGTAACAGAACTTCAAACTACAAAGTTACAGCTCACTAATTTAGAACAAAAATATGATACTTCAAAAAAGACTATTGCTGACCATACAAGAGAAATCAAAACGCTGGAGAAATTGGTTAAAGCTTTAGAAAAGGATCCCTCATTGGAAAATCCTTTGAGAGAAATCAATGAAATTCTTTGGAATAATATTATTCATTCAATAAAAGATATTTGGTCCTTCATTCAAATAATCTTTGAACAAAATGACTTGGTCAAAATAGCTCTAGAGGAAGTTGACAAAACAAGAGAAGAATTGAGAGACAGACCTGAACAAGAAAATCAACTCATATAGTTCTTAAATACCCAGACCAGACAGCAGCTTGTAGAGCTTGGAATTGAGGATAGAACAGGTACAATTTTAGAAATAAAAGGAGTTTTTACTAAAATAACTCTTATGCAAAATCTGGAACGTAAGTGCTCAGATATTCAAGAAGAGATCATTTCCTTCAAAGAAAGGTTTAATGTTTTATTATCCAGCGGGTTGCCCAGTCCTATGATTTCAGAAGACAAAATAATGGATTTGGGAACTTATGTTAATAGATTGAACATACATGCTCACAATTTAACATGTTCCTCTATTAGCTCATCAGAATCGACATTGCTTACAAGAAATAATCTTTATGACAAATTAAAGAATTTATTTCATCTTGAGCATGAAATAAGATATTTATTCCCAAATGTTGGTTCTATTGAGATGAGTGATGAAACATTAAAAAACTCAAACGAACTATAATAGCATGGAACCAAATGGTGGGAGAAACCTTTGTTAGAAATTTGTAAAATTCGTCTTCGGATGGACATTTTTTCTTTTTTACTATTGTGTAAAGGATAAATGAATATGATAGGTTAAAGTATCGACTTAGCCGGTTGAAAGTGTATCGTGAGACGAAGGTATCGGACGAGTAGGCGGTCGAGGAAAAATAACATTACAAAGAAGGATAGCAGCAGAGCACATTATGGGACACCGCCTCCCGGCTTCCTTCCATAAAAGGGAGGAAACAACACACCAGCAGTTACTTTTTTTCCTATCTACAAGACCATCTGTCTCCTTTTTATTGTAACTTATTCATTAGTCACCCTAGATTATTTGCTAGGTTAATGTGAGATATTTTAAATCATTTTTTGTATAAATAAATCCTCAAAGAAAGTATTGAGGGTGGATTCTAGTACTTTGTTGTGACATTGACGTTTTTGGAATAAAAGTGCTTTGGAGAAACTTATTTGTGGCTTGCTGGATGATAATTTGAGGCTCAGGACTTTTTGTAGGATTCGTGTGTCAGACTGCAGTTCAATAAGTCTTTCTATCCTATGTTTTAAGTTTTATATATGTTTATAATATCACTGTGTTTCCATTTCTGAATAATTGACATAAAAGAATAAATCAGAACTTACTTAAGTGTACTCTGATTTTCAATTGCGGTTATTCCAAATTTTTTCTTCCAAACTAGTTATAAGCAACGAATTCTTAATTTCTCTTGTTTCGCTGGTTTGAACATTTTGATTGCTATAGTAAAGAATTCTTAACTTCTCTTTATTTGTAATCATTCATTTTCTTTCTTTGAATATGTTGAAAGATTCTTGATTGCCTTTCATCCCTTCAAAATCCATTCCATCCACTTTAATTCCTAAAAATTGTTCTCTGTTTGGCTATCTTGCCCTACAAAGCCATCTTGTGTAGAATATCAATCCATTGAAATCATCATTACGACTCCATAGCCCAATGGCCTGAAAATATTCAACCTTGCCCTGGATTGATTCCACCATTGTGAAACAGAATTCTTGGACTTATAACTAGCCTAAAACTTTCTAAGAATAAACTGCTAAATTTTAAAGAAGCCCTCTTAGTCTGATTAGCTAGATTTTGTGTCTGAAGGATTGGTTGTAATTCTGCAATTATCTTCCTTTTCCACAACTAAAACTTGAGTGATAACATAGTGGCGACTCCCTTTGGGGACTGAGTCATTTTTTTTATTACTATTGTTTGCTTATAAGCTATGGTGACGGTGGGGTGTTGGTGACGATACTTTTGCATGCACCATATTTGCATAGTAAATAAATGCTGCTCCAGTCTATCTCTGATTTAGCTTATACACTGAACCTTAGTTTCAAATGTATAATCAGACTCTCTAGTTCAATAAATTTTTGAGAAAATTTTAATTAGAAATCGTTATTTCTTGAAGAATTTGTAGAATTTGTACTTTCATTTCAATTAAAACCAAAAATCTAAAAAGATAAAGTCTAGGAAAACTGGCTTCAGAAATGATTCGTCATACCAGGTCAAATCCTGGCCCTAATCCACCATCGATATTTGAAAATCCAAATCTGATTACTAGGATTCTTAGAAGACAAGGAAGTCAAGAAAGCTCTGAAAGAGGAAGTCAAGAAAGTTCTGGAAGTTCCAGACCTCTTTCTAGATCTGCATCCTGTCCTGCGAAGATTATATATTTTGATGAAATCCATTTTGATGAGCGATTTGAAACATCCTTATTTGTAAATTTTTCTGAAACTGAATTATCCAGATTAGTTCCAGACCCGTTGTTTTTGGAAGATTTGCAATTGAGATTTGTTTCATATCATCTTGACTGAGATTTACAAAACTCCATTCAATCTGAACAGACATTTGAAGAAAGTTCAAATTTTTTTGTAATTACTGAAGCTTCCCCAAGTTCAGCTACTTTTCCTCAAGCTTCTCAAACCCAAATCACTCCTTCTACTCCTCCACCCACTCCTTCCAGACCATCATCACCTATTATTCCATTACACGTTCCAATGGCCAATAGATATGTCTTGTTAAGGTTGCCAGGCAACCCTGCTGCTTTGCCTCAGGATTATCAGAGTAAAATCACCCCTTTTGATGGTTCAGGTACATATACTGCTCAACAACACACCAACAAGATGACTGATTACTTTGAATTTTATGAAATTGATGCTGATGATGTCCGAATGAGAATTTTTGTTCAGAGTCTTACTGGGGAAGTCAGGACATGGTTTAGGGCCATTGCTCCAAACAGTATTGCTGATTTACCAGCTTTGTATAGGGCATTTTTTAATAGATGGGAGAAGAAGAAAGACCCTCTTCAAATGCTATCAGAATTTGAAAAATTGAGAAGAAGACCTAATGAAACAGTGCAAGATTACATCATAAGATTCAACGAAGCATATAACGCTGTTCCCCAGAACCTTAGACCCCCTCCTGACTCAGTATTGGTTAAATTCCCTGATGGTTTTGACTCTGACATAGCATATTCACTTAGGGAAAGAGCCCCCCAAACCCTAGAAGAGATGCAAAGCATAGTGGTTAGCGTGGAAGCAAACCTCATAGAAAAACGAGCTAGAGCTAGGGCCGAAAGAAGAATGCTTATGAATGAAGAACCTTCAGCTTTTGAAAGAAAGCTGGATGCAATCATCAAAGGTATGGAAAGACTGGGAGATAGAGTGGAGACAATCGAAAGAAAGTCTTCTGGTGATAATCAAAATGTTTTGAGAAACCCAAACTTTAGAAGAAATCAGAACCAAAATATCAGGCCATCTTTCCAAGAAAATTTTGTTGAAGGTTCAACTTCTGAAGAACCTATTGAGGATGTTGAAATAAATAACGTAACTGAGGAAAAAAATGAACCAGAAGTTTTCCTATCTCAAGAGATCAAAGAAATCACATTCTTGAAACTTTTCAAACTCATTAGAACTTTTCAATTTTAAAGTCTATGACACAACAATTTATGAGTTAAAACATTTGAAAGTAGACGGATTGATGTACCGGAGAATGAAAACGAGCGTAAAACAAAACGTCGAAAATTAAAACCAACATACATCATTGTACCAATTTTGTCTAGGACAGAGTACGAACTTTCCATAAATCCAATAATTGAAGATCAATAGAAAACCAAGCAAATAATAAACAACTATCAATACTTTTCCTCTGTAGGAAACAGCCAAGAGAAACAACGAAGTTAATTCGAAAGCTTATTGAATATGTATATGAAGAAAAATACTTGAATACCCAAAAAATGTTAACAATATGGCTATAAAGCTCATTGAAAACCTTTCAATCTAGAGGCTAAAATAGGCAAACTAAAGATAGATGTTCCTTTATCAGAATTGGCTAAACATGATGTCTATAGAAGTCAAATTACCAAGTCCCTAAACATTAACATTACTGGGTTGGATGATTCAGTGAATATTCTTGATGATCCTTCAAACTCCTTTTTTATTTTGAGGTAAATGAAGCAGAAAGTGGAGGGAACTTTCTCCATTTGCTAAACTTGGGAATATTCTTTAATAAAATATATCCTGCTTTTCATACTTGATTAGAATACAGATGTTCGTTCATGCTGATGGAAAGAGTAAATTTAGACATTACCAGACCGTATAAAGATCTGTTTTCTTTTGATTCTAGTCAGGTAAGATGTTTAGGTTTGATTAAAGATTTGTGTGTTGGTACAATATCCTGTAAGTGATAGGTATAATGATACAAATCTTTCTCCCAAATATGGTATTCTTATTGTCTACAGATCCGGGTCCTAAACTTGGAGGATCTGTTCAATTAGACATGTCATATGCCACTATTTAGAGTATTTGGTCAACCTAAAATATTTTATAGAGAAACCTTGGTAAAATATCTTGTTATTGTATGGAAAAACTTCCTGTTTGTGCAGCATTACGATATGGAATCTTTTCGTTATATTAATGCTGAATTGGACCTTCTCTTTGAATTGAAGCACCGAATATTGGGCAAATAAATCTATTGTTCAGATTGAAGAAATTTCTGAAAACAAAGAAACATCAGACATTCTAGAAACACCAGAAAAAACTGAAAGACCAAAGCCTCCTGTTAAGAAACATATTAAAACAGTTGATGAATATTATGAACATGAAATTCTATGGCATTTAGAATTTGATGGTTCGGTGAATAAATTAGGAGTAGGGGCGGGAATTTGGTTACATAATGTCGAAAATGATCATGTCAAAGGTCATGCTTATAGATTGAATTTTAGATGCACCAACAACATGGCAGAGTACGAAGCTCTTTTGCTAGGGCTTAAACATGTCAAAAAGTTAGGAGAAATTAGAGTATCAATCATAGGAGACTCTGAGTTAATTATTCAACAGATTAATGGTGAATGTTCAACAAAGGACCCTAGATTGAAACAATACAGAGAAATAGTCGTGGAAATTCTCAACACTTTTCTACAAACTCAACTTGCCAAAATTCCTAGAAAACAAAATTTTCATGCTCACAGTCTTGCAATGTTCGCTAGCACATGTAAATTACCTTTTGGACCTAATCATCAGTTTACAGCTGAGATTAGACATAGGCCTGCTATACTGGACAATCTTTTGAATTGGCAAGTGTTTGTAAATAATAGTCAGATTAACAATTTTTTGACCTTAGAAAATGAGTTCTCTAACAGTAGTATAGATGAAGACATAACAATCAATGAATCTGATCAAATGGACAAACAAGAAACAGATATTTCTGAAAAGACTGCAATTCACATGCTTCACCCAACCACCTTCACTAAAAAAGATATGCAGGATTTAAAACAAATGGAAATCGATGAGATTATAGAAGATGAATCTGAAATTATCAATCTGAAAGATAATCATTTACCTAAAGGATTAACTCTTTTAGAAGATCTTTTTGACTCAAATGACATTCCACTAAAACCCAAAATGGAACCTGTAAAAGCTGATATTGAAGAAGTCAATTTGGGAACGGAAGGAAATCCCAAGATGGTTAAGTTATCTAAATCTCTGCCAGAGGATCAAAAGGTTAAATATGTTGAACTTTTAAAATAATTCCGGGACGTTTTTTCCTGGAGTTATGAAGATCTTAAATCATATGATACATCAATAATTCAACATACAATACCTTTGAAACTAGATCAGAAACCTTTCAAACAGAAACTTAGAAGGATCAATCCTGTTTTACTACCTTCAATTGAAAAAGAAATTAAAAGAATGTATGAAGCTGGAATTATAGCTCCTATTAGGTTCTCTGAATGGGTTTCTAATTTGGTACCAACAAGGAAAAAGACTGGAGAGATTAGACTTTGCGTTGACTTGCGAAATTTAAACAAAGTCTCTTTAAAAGATAACTATCCTTTACCAAAAATGGACCATATATTACAAAGGGTAGTAGGATCTTCGAGAATTTCTCTTCTGGATGGATTTTCAGGGTATAACCAGATTCTGGTTCATCCTGATGATCAAGATAAAACAGCATTTACAACACCATGGGGTACTTTTAAATATGTTAAGATGCCTTTTGGACTAAAAAACACAGGAGCTACATTTCAAAGAGCAATGGACATTGCCTTTTCCAAAGAAATACATGATTTTCTGGTTATTTATCTAGATGATTGAACTGTTTTTTCCAAAACAGATCAGCAACATTTAGATCATCTAAGACAAGTGTTTATAAAATGAAGGAAGTATGGTATTTCTTTAAATCCGAAAAAGTCATTGTTTGGTCTAGAAGAAGGAAAGCTCCTAGGTCACATTATTTCTAAAGATGGCATTAGAATTGATCCTGAAATAATACAAGCAATTTTGCAGATACCTCATCCCAGAAACATTAAAGAACTTCAAGCTTTCATAGGAAAGATCAATTTTTGGAGAAGATTCATTTCAAGTTTAGCTAAATTACTTAGACTGCTTACTAACATGTTAAGAAAGGATTCAAGCATTGACTGGCCCGTGGAAGCCAAGCAATCATTCGAAGAAGTCAAAATGGCTTTAACCAGAACACCAGTTCTTACTAGTCCAAAATTTGATAGAGATTTCATTATTTTTTCATTTGCTTCTAAACATACAGTTGCAGCTGTTTTACTACAAAAGGATGATCAGGGATGTGAAAAACCAATAGCCTTTTTTAGTAAAGCACTTAGAGATGCATCAATGAAATATAATATTATGGAGAAACAAGCTTTTGCACTTGTAAAAGAAATTAAAGATTTCAGAGTTTATATATTGTATTCTCATGTGATAGCTTATGTACCTAATGTTGTCATTAAAGACATCTTGACTCAAGATGGTATTGAAGGCAAAAGAGGTAAGTGGATAGCTACCATATTATAATATGATATCGAAATTAAACCAACAAAACTCATAAAAGGACAAGGTTTGGCTCAACTCATGACTGAAACTAATTGCCAAGCATTGGACATCAACGAATTGGATGACGAACAGGAGATGGCGACTCCACAGATCAGTCAAACCTTCTTAGACTCACCCTGGTACACTGATATCATTTATGTTTTGTTAAACCTGCAAGCTCCTCCAAGGTTGTCCAGAATGAAACAAATATTTTTTTAAATGACATCTTTAAAATATTGTATTTTAGATAGTGCTCTTTTTTGGAAGAATCATGATGGAATCCTATTAATTTGTTTATTAAAAGATGAAACTGACAAGGTACTTAATGAATTTCATGCAGGGGATTGTGGTGGACACCTCTACTAGAAGTCAACTGTAGATAAAATCTTAAGGGCTGGTTTTTACTGGCCAACCTTGTTTTCAGATGTTAAGAAATTTGTAACTTCTTGTCATAAGTTTCAGATCTTTGAGGGCAAAAGAAAGTTGTTACCTTTACCATTAAAACCAATTTCCACCGAAAGACCCTTTCAACAATGGGGACTGGATTTTATTGCAGAAATCCATCCCCCTTCTTCTGGGCAACAACGATGGATTCTTACTGCCACAGATTACTTTACTAAATGGATTGAAGCTATCCCATCCAGACAAGCCAATGATTCTGTAATTATAGGGTTTCTAGAAACCAATATACTTTCAAGATTTGGCTGTCCAGAGAAAATTATAACAGATAATGCTGCTGCATTTAAGTCTAAGAAAATGATTAGTTTCTGCAATAAATATCACATCACTTTAGGCCATTCAACAGCCTATTACCCCCAGGGTAATGGACTGGCAGAGTCTTCCAATAAAAGCCTTATTAATATCATTAAAAAATTATTGGAAGAAAATAAGAAGAATTGGCATAAGAAACTTACCAATGCATTGTGGGTAGACAGACTTACAACTAAGAAATCAATTGGGACCAGTCCATATGAATTAGTTTATGGTATTGAGGCAAGATTTCCATCATCCTTAGGAATTCCTGTTATGAAGTTACTTCAGGAGGCTCAAGTGGAACCAAATGATATTCAAAGAAGAATAAACCAAACAATTCACTTGCAACAAACCAGAGAAGAAGTGTATCAATGATCCCAAGTCTTGCAGGAAAAGTTAAAGAAAATGTTTGACAAAAGAACTAAAGCAGAAGATTTTCAACTAGGAGACAAAGTTCTAAGATGGGATTCCAGAAGGGAAGATAAAGGAAAACATGGGAAATTTGATTTCTTATGGAAGGGACCTTACATCATTCATGCTTTACAGGGAAACAACACATACCTTTTCAAGAATTTAGATGATTCAGAGGTTGAGGAAGGACCAGTCAATGGTCGAATGCTAAAACACTATTTTGATCCTATTTACTAAGATATTCTGATTTTTTCTAACTTATACATAATATATCCTTTCTAATGCATCAGTTTTGATTGGATGGTGACTTCTTGGAGTTGAAGCCCGAAGTGAAGGCCCTAAGCTTCAAAATTTTCACTATCATATATACAGTAAAGCTACCAGAAGAAGGAGATTACATGGTTTAGTTTGAAGACATTTTGAGGCATCTGACTTGCTGTTATTGACTTTTCACAAGGAAAAGCCATCCCCAAGTGGAGCTAGTGTTAGAATCATATACCAATAGATGTCATTTTTCATGATTGTCTTGATTGAACTATGCAATATGTTCAAACCTTTTTCTTGTGCAAAGGTGTTCCATATTCTTGAAAAATCAAAAAATCAAAAAATTTTAAAACTAAAAAATAAATCAAAGGGTTAAAAAATAAAATGTTCAAAAAAGTGAAAGAAAATGAACCCCACCAAAAGAAGGCCAAGGAAAGTGTGCAAATCCAAATGCCACTACTATTTCATTTTTGTAAATAAGTAATTGTGTGCAGCTTGTTAAACTTTTCCAAAATTTATGAAGGGTCAAACTTTTTAAACTTGACTCATTCATTTTTCAATTTCATGTTGTAGAATAGAGAATAAATATCTGACCAAACAGTTTAATTTTGGCAGATAAGTAGATAGGTAGAGTTAATAAAAAGGTGCTCAATAGTTTAATCTGAGCCCTTGGATGTAATAAGTGTAGAAATAGATAGATTTTCCATGTAAAAGAAAAAATATTGATAAGGGTTTGTCAGTCTAAGTGCACCCTAATAAAGAAGAGAAAATGGTAGAGTAAAGTAGATAGGGTAGGTAGATGGTATTGCAAAGTTTCATGTGATGAATGATGGTGCTAAATATGTTTAATCCTTTACTTTAATCACAAGTACTGAAGAAGATAATACATTGGAAGTATTTCACCAAAGGAAAAGTCAGAATCATTAATTTCCCTTCTCATTTTCCCCTAAGATTTTACTAATTTCCCCTAAGTGCTAAGGAATTTGAAGATTAGAGGGGCTCAAGGCATTTCCTTGACTTTTGGAGGGACCGGACCCTCGGCCCAATTATTAAAAAGACCTTAGTACTTGAGATTATTCATCATTACATTTATTCACTTTAAATCTTTTCCTAAGTAAAATCTCATTTTACTTAGGAAAATCATGCCACATTTCATAAAATTCCCTCAAAATTACTTGCTATTCTAAATTTAAATGTTGAAGATGATTATAATGCTATTTTCTTGTAAATCTTCACTTCCTTGGTTATATTTAAGTGTTTTGAGTTTACATTTTCCCTAGGTCATATTAACTCTAATTTATGTATTAACTCCCATAAAAATCACCTTTTCCTATTATATATAAATCCTTTGTACTAATACCCCCAAAACCCTCTTACTATAGATTTTTAGCCAAAGTATTTAATTCCATATATTTGAAATAAAATCCCTCATTACAATACCCTTTGGTTAAAAACATATCCGTATAAACTATCCCCGCCCCTATGGTTCATAAATTGCATTAATTTATTACCATATAATAAAAATATTGAAAAAGGTTTTAAACATATGTTTTATGTTTTAAACGGAAAAAAACAAATAAAACCCCAAGTCTCTGTAACCCGACCCTTTATAAACCAACAGGATTAATTAATCTCCTGGATTAATTAATAACCTCCCCCTCCACCAATCAAACGCTTCCCGGAATGATTAACTTATAAATAAATCGTGTCGGGCCGCGCGTTAAATCCCCCGTCATTTCCCGTCCGGTCCACCGTTGGATCACTCCGCTGGAGATCTACGATCCACAAACATTCCGCTAGCCATCCCTTGTACGAAGATTAACGCGCAAAATCGTGATGGTTTTCAAACAATGCAATGGCTACGTGTCATTCAACCAGTGGAATCGCTGCCTCCCCACAGAAAACCGCCTGCTTCCAAAAGCGGTGTGGAATTTACCACTTACCACCCGACCCCGGTGAGGTGTCCTCCCGTACACTGATGACGTCATTCTAAAAAATAATAAAAAATCCTTGTTGACTTTGCAAATAAAACAAAATTCCGCGCATTTTTTCATCGTTCTGTATGTTGAAAGTGATTGCGCCCTTTGATGAAAAATTTGAAAAATCCGCTGTCAAATTACTGTCAACTAAAATTGTTGAACGCCATTGTTAGACTAGTGCCCAAGCATTCATCTGCCATTAACCAGTGCCTGTTAATTTTGACATTCTTCATAAAATAGGTATTTATCCGATTTCCTGCTGGAACTCTGTGAAAAATCCTCATTCCAGTGTTAAATTCACGCCATAGTCTGAAAGGAAGTTTAATATCAGTCTGTTTTAGTTCCTGCAACTGAAATAATACTTCCAAAACTGAAATTGTGCATGTTTCTATGAAAAACCCCCGAAATTTCCGCTTTTAATGCACAAGAACCAAAATGGAAGTTCCTTTGGCCCTGAATGTAGCCCCATTAAACGCCCCTCATAGAGAATTGGAATATTTGCAATTAGTGGATAAATATTTTCAAGTTAAAGATTTAGTTTTCAATGAAAATCCCCTTCGAAGTTATTGTCACTGCAGAGATGATTATTCGAAAGGTTTAGATATCATTGGTTTGTGGGAATCCAATTTTCCAAGATATCTCATCCCCTCAGTCCGTATTTTCCCAGAAATTATCCATTACTGTCATTCCAATTATGATCCAACTCAAAGAGCAGTGTTATCCCCGAACCAGAGTATCCTTTTCCCCATTACTCCTCAAGCTATCAATACAATACTCCATTTTGAACCCGATCAAAATCTTATTCCCTTGTCCATGGAAGAACTACTTGAAAATTCTACCCAATTGTCCCAAGAAAAATTGAAATTCATTTGCCAGACTTTTATGTTACCTGAACATCAACCTAAGGGCCCTCCTCCCTATTGTTTTTCTTATTTTACTGAATTAGGCAAGCTCATCCTGAATATGATATCCTTTGTAATGGGTTTTAATACTAGTGAGTATGTTGATGAATTAACCCTAGTATTATTATCTATCTTCACTCCTGGACAGCCTGCTGCTATCAAATATGACTTTGCATCTTTCATTGCAAATAAAATCCATGACCAGTTCATGAGGTTAGAGAATGAGAAATTGTTTAAGTATTCCTCAGTCATTTATCATCTCATCCTTTATTATCAATCACAGAACTTTCCCTTTCATGTTCAAAAGCTTGATGCTAAGGGAAACCCTAGGTCTGTTATATTTTGGTCTGCCATAACTCACAGCTCCTATGATTCTCCCTATTATTATAATGAGTTCATTGACCTTTTCATACATCCTGAAACTACCTTGTTGACTGGAGTTGCCCCTCCAAGACTTAGAATGAAATCAGGAAAATCCTTCAGCTTTCAAAACAGTATAAGATAAGTGACTGGTAATTCTATCAGAATCATATTGAAATTAGAATTTATGGATGTGAATTGAGCCCTTTCAAGTTACCCAGATATGCTTCATTGAGACTTTTTGCACTTGATTATTTCAAACAAATGAATAATTCAGATATAATTCACTTCTGTAACACCAAGAAAAAGGCTCAACTCAGGATAAGGAGCCAACTAGGCCCATTTATCTGCAATTATAGAGATGGAGGGGAAGAAGCTCAAAAGATATTAGAGGAACATTACAGATTGCATAAAAGTTTCCATTGGGTACCCTATGACCCATTCAACTTTATTTGTGACAGAAGGATGAAAAATAAATCAGCACCCTACATGCATCGAAGAATCCCTGAAATTGAAAAGTATGCCAATACAGATGAATGGGTAGAAGGAAATTTGATAGAGCAGGATAGTGAAGAAATCAATATAAACAAAATTATGAAATATCTTGAGAAAAATTTTGACCTAGAATATTTTGGGCAAGTGCAGGTACCACATATTGGCACTTCTTCAGCAGGGAATTTTCAACAGGGATTACAAGAAAATGTTCCATCAATTTCAGTTGAATCCAAAGGCAAAGAGAAAGAACCAGAAGTAAAAGTCATTGAAACATTCACCATGACAGAAAAACCTCAAACTTCCAAGGCACAAGATCAAGCACAGGTTTCTCCTATTCAAGTCAATCAGCCTAAAGTTTCAAATTTGCAGACTCCGTCTAATGAGGAAAAGGGCAAGAAAAGACAAGTTAAAGATCCTACTCCTCCTAAGGAATCTTCACAACAACCTCAAGCTAAAAGGCATAAACTGAATCCACTTCCTGAAGTAGAATCTATTGATGAAGTCTTTGATGAAGAAAGGGAGGATAGTCAGCTTACTGGTTCAGTTAGTGAAACATATACAGGTCATAAAGGAAAGGAAATACAAAAACAACTAAGCACTGAAGTGTCTTCATTGAAACAGCCAAAGACAGATGCAGGAGACATAAAAAAGACATTTATCAGTATAAAAGCAAGGAATGATCCACTAAGGGTCCAGGTGTATAACCAGTATCTTAAAATGGCTCCACAAAATCAACAAATATTAATGTCAGCTTTTTACATTCAGCAAGGGAAAATGTTAATGAGCCATTTCAAATCTAAAGTTCCAAAACCAGAGACAGCAGCTGATTACATTAGGACCAATTTTGAGGTCCTACCAAAATATATTCATCCATTGGATCAGATAGAATTACAGAAGAAAACTGGAGAAATGATATATTCTACCCTTACTGACAAAGCAATGGCAGCTCATAGATTGCAAGATTCTTTGAATAATACAAGTACCCAATTACAGATTGAGAAAGCTTCTTCTCAAGAAAAAGATAACAGAATAAAATCTTTGGAAGAAATAATCATCAGTTTGGGTCATAATCCCAAAGATATAAAATGCATTGAAGCACTGATTAAAAATAAGGATGATGATATTGCTGCACTGAGGAAGCAATTGAAATTACCAGCTTGAAGGCATCCTCAAACTCAAGAAGTTTTGAAGGAAAATTCAGAAGAAGAAATGATGGAGTTGCTCCTCAAAATGACTGAGCAACTAAGTGAAACAGAAAAGGAACTGGAGCAAGCATTGAAAGAAAAACAATCTATCATTCAGACATCCACAATAGAGGCTACTACAGGTACAACGACAGCAGACCAACAAATAGACCCATCACAGGTGAATACTTCTAGTTTAAGTTCTGAGGAATTAGTGAAACAAATGGAAAGTTTAAAACTTAGAGTAACAAAACTTCAAACTACAAAGTTACAACTCACTAATTTAGAACAAAAATATGATATTTCAAAAAAGACTGTTGCTGATCATACAAGAGAAATCAAAACGCTGGAGAAATTGGTTAAAGCTTTAGAAAAAGATCTCTCATTAGAAAAGCCTTTGAGAGAAATCAATGAAATTTTTTGGAATAATATTATTGATTCAATAAAGAATATTTGGTCCTTCATTCAAATAATCTTTGAACGAAATGACTTGGTCAAAATAGCTCTGGAGGAAATTGACAAAACAAAAGGAGAATTGAGAAACAGACCTGAACAAGAAAATCAACTCATACAGTTCTTAAAGACTCAGACCAGACATCAGCTTGCAGAGCTTGGAATTGAAGACAGGACAGGTACTATTTTAGAAATAAAAAGAGTTTTTACTAATATAACTCTTATGCAAAATATGGAACGTAAATGCTCAGATATTCAGCAAGAGATCATTGCATTTAAAGAAAGGTTTAATGTTTTATTAGCGAGTGGGTTGCCCAGTCCGATGATTTCAGAAGACAAAATAATGGAATTGGAAACTTATGTTAAGAAATTGGGCATACATGCTCACAATGTCACATTTTCCTCTACCAGTTCATCAGAATCGACATTGCCTACAGGAAAGAATCTTTATGACAGATTAAAGAATTTGTTTCATCTTGAGCATGAAATAAGATATTTGTTCCCAAATCGGCCCAGTTTCTTCAGATACACGGAGGCTGATGAAACATTAAGAAAACTCAAACGAACCATAATAGAAGAAGACAAATGGTGGGAAGACCTGTTAGAAATTTTGTAAAATTCATCTTCAGATGGAAATTTTTTCCTTTTTACTATTGTCTAAAGGATAAATAGATGAACAAAGGTTAAAGAGTATCAGCTTAGCAGTTGAAAGTGTATCAGTAAGAATAGAAGAGTATCAAACAAGTAAGGCAGTCAGAAAATAATTACGAAAGAGGACAACATCGAGCCCGATTGTAGGACCTACCTCCAGCACATGCATAAAAGGAGGAAACAACACACCAACAGTTGCCTTTTATCCTATCTACGAGACTAGCTGTCTCCCTTTTGTTGTAACTTATTCATTAGTCACCCTAGATTATTTCCTAGGTTATTGTGAGATATTTTAAATCATTTTTTGTATAAATAAGCCCTCAAATGGAGTATTGAGGGTGGATTCTACTACTTTGCTGTGACATTGATGTTTTTGGAATAAAAGTGTTTTGGAGAAATTTATTTGTGGCTTGCTGGATGACAATTTGAAGCTCAGGACTTTTTGCAGGATTCATGTGTCGGACTGCAGTTCAATAAGACTTTCTATCCTATGTCTTTAGTTTTATATCTGTTTATAATATCACTATGTTTCATTTCTGAATAATTGACATAAAAGAATAAATCAAAACTTACTTAAGTGTACTCTAATTTTTAATTGCGGTTATTCCAAATGTTTTCTTCCAAACTGGTTACAAGCAACAAATTCTTAATTGCTCTTGTTTCGCTGGTTTGAACATTTTGATTGCTATAGTAAATAATTCTTCACTGATCTTTATTTGCAATTATTCACTTTCTTTCTTTTTGAACATGTTGAAAGATTCTTAATTTCCTTTCATCCCTTCAAAATCCATTCCATTCATTTTAATTTCTAAAATTGTTCTCTGTTTGGCTATCTTGCCCTGAAAAGCCATCTTGTGTGTAGAATATTAATCCAGTAAAGCCATCATTACGACTCCATAGCCCAATGGCCTGAAAATATTCAACCTTTCCCTTAGTTGGTGGATTCCACCATTTTCAAACAAAATTCTTGGACTTATAACTAGCCTAAAACTTTCTAAGAACAAAGCTAAATTTTAAAGAGAGAGCCCTCTGTGGATACAGATTGGCTAGATTCTGTATCTGAAGGTTGGTTTGTGGTTACCTTGGGTATACTTTCCTTTTCCACAACTTCAAGGAAAACCTGAGTGATAACAGAAGGAGCAACCTTTTCTTCTTTTCCCTTTGATGGAAAAGTGGGTTTATGCTGAAATGTTTCCTTTGATTTTGGAAAGGAATCTTGAAGGTCTCTAGCCCTTTTAATGGCATCTTGTAGGGTAGTGGGCTTGGTATACTTAACCAGCCCATGAAGAGGTTCATCTAACCCATCAATAAGAATGTACACCCTTCTTACTGTAGATAAATCATGAACCATAACAGAAAGTCTTAAAAATTCATAGATGTAAGTTTTTGGATTACCTAATTATTTTAGCTTTGCAAGGCTCATGAATGGTGCTTCAATATATCTTCTATCAAATCTTTCCACTAGCCTTCTAGTGAACTCTGAATATGCAGTTACATTGGTACGCCCCAATGTAGACAAGCCATGGAACCATCGGTCATGTGCTTCACCCTCAAGGTGTAGCGCTGCAATATTAATTTCCTCGATTTCAGGAAATTTGTTCAAATGAAAGTAGATGTCAATTTCTTCTACCCAATATTTGGCAGCACACTTGGCTGACCCATCAAGATTGGGTAAAAATAATCTTCCCATAGTATGGTGTCAATCATATGCCTTGGTCTTCTATTATATTTTATTTGACAAAACTCCTGAAAACTCAAGTGATCCTTCTATCTCTAAGTTTGAGATTCATACTCCATAAAATAGTCTTCAAGGGATTCATTCTCTTGAAACCCTTCATTTCACATAGCAAAAAATGTAGGCCTGGTAGAGCGCTGGAAAATTTGTGGTTGATGCACTGGTTGATCTTTCTAGTGGCGAGACATGCCAGAGCCTTCACCATGATGAAATCCTTTAGTGGATTCCTTGAATATTTCCATTCTCATCTCTTTGATCTCTCTAGCAATGTCTTTCATGGCTCTAAGAAGGATCTTAGGGAACTCCTCTTCATCTTCACCTAAAGATAAAGGGGTTTTACCCTTGTCTTCTTTTTCATTTGTATAATAAAATTATCTGTGGCTTCATCTTTGATACCTCCTCTGTATATCAGTAAGACACTCTCCTTCTTCAGATGACATATTGGATTTTCAAAATGCACAGACTGTGCCAAGATTATGCTGTGATACCACTGTAATATTCCTAAATGGGAAAAGCAAGAATATAGTGCAAAATGTTGGAACAATATTGAAGATCATCATTTAGAAAGAAAGAGGCCAATATGGAGACCTTTCATATGTTATTAAAGCAGCAAAATGTACATAAGAAATGGGCCATAAGATGCATAACAAGAAATACAAGCCTCCAATGAACAAAATCCCTCAATATGAGGTGCTACAACTATATAGAAAAGCTTGAAAACCCTTACAACGTTATTTTGTTGGCTCTGCTATAAAAAAATATTATACATCAGATATAGGGCTGATTCATGCCTCAAAAGGTAGATCTATATCAGATCCAAGAACTATACAAGCTCCTCTAGGGAACCTCTCAAGGGTTTTCAGCAAAACACCAAGTACAAGTTATAGATATGAGATATAAGACTATAGATATACTAAAAAATAAAGGTCTGGAAAGTATGGTGATCTGATATGATCAATAAAATAGCCTCCTCCAATAGATCCTCAAAGTGAAAGGCAGATCCCCTTCACTTGAAAATCAACTCTCCAAATGGGGTACTAAACCACCCTGCAACTCCTCCTACAGAAATAACATAGATCTGGAAGTAAAAATGCGTTGTAAGGATACATATATGGTTGGCCTAATCCCAAGATCTCAAAATATGCTCAATGGCCTTCAATATTGTCCTCTAATGGAAAGGAAGCTTCCTCCACTGAAAATGAGCAATGAGATGGCCTAGATCTAGAGATCTAATCACCACTTGCTGCAACCTACAAAAACAACCAAACCCTCAACAAGATTTACACTGTAAAAGTAAGATGAAGCTTGGACTTAAGCCTGATAGTGGAAAATGTAGTACAAGACTCCTCCAAGAGCTCCTCAATTGAAGAGGTGCGATTCCAGATCAGGAACACTGGTGCGATTCCAGATCAGGAACACTCTGTGCTAAACAACACTCTATCTCAGCAAAACAACAAGAGAAAGATATATGTCTAAATAGACTATATATTTAGAAATATGATAAACCCAAACCTAATGAATATGACTGCTGTCATCTTCCTTAAATAAGATATGATCTTGCAAACCCTAAGCCCCATCTAAAAATATCACTACATTCGCACAAAGCATCTCCATCTAAAACATCGTTGTCCCTCATTGATGGTCACTCCTCCATGACAACACTGTTGATTTGGTCAAGGTTGACCCAATCAATGTGATCCAGCCCCTTTCACACCAAGTGTGCTTTAATTAAGCTACCAAGATTTTTATTTTTCACATTTTTCATTGATTTATTCATTATTAAGGAGAATTATGGACCTCCTTTACCCTCTTATTCTTTAAACAAAGCAATAAAACAAAATCGAATATTCCAATTAGCTCATGGCTAATTGGGAATATTACAACTTCATTTATTGGACAATGAATCCACTTTCAACCTGGTTTTTTCTCATCTTCATCATCATACTTGAATACTAATTGAAACTGAGTAGAATATCAGTTTCTCCCTGGTTACAACTTTTGTTAAAATATCTGCAGGATTCTGGCTACTGTGTACCTTTTCCAGCTTCAAATGTCCATGTTCCAATACTGATCGTATGAAATGGTACTTAAATTGTAGGTGTTTAGTCCTAGAATGAAATGCTGAGTTCTTTGCAAGATGAATGGCACTTTGGTTGTCACTGTATAAATTTCCCATCTCTTGCTTCTTACCCAATTCATCCATATACCTTTGTAACCAAATCAATTCTTTACTAGCCTCTATAGTAGAAACATACTCTACTTCTGTTGTTGAAAGTGAAACAACACTTTTCATTTTTGAAACCCAACTGATAGTTGTTCCACCTACAGTAAATACATACCTTGTATTGCCCCTCCTGTTATCTCTATCACCTACTATATCTACATCAATATATCCCTGTAGAGAAATGTTTGAACCACCAAAGAAAAATGCTTGATTTGTGGTACCTCTCAAATATATGAGAATCCATTTCACTGCCATCCAATGTTCTTTTCCTGGATTGTTCATGTACCTCCTTACAACTCCCACTACATGTCAAATATCAGACCTTGTGCATACCATTGCATACATTGAGCTTCCAACTGATGATTCATATAGAGATTTAGACATATAATCCATTTCTTCTTGGGTCTTGGGGTGCATCTCCCTACTAAGTTTGAAATGGATATCCAAAGGTGTACTAATTGGTTTTTCATTCTGCATGTTAAATATTTTCAACACCTTTTGTATGTACTCATTCTGAGACAATGTTAATTTGCGATTTCTCCTATCTCTATTTATTCGCATACCAAGGATTTGTTTTGCAGCTCCCAAATCCTTCATTGCAAATGAATTTGCCAATTTTCTTTTGAGCATGTTTATTTCCTGCATGTTAGACCCTGCAACAAGCATTTCATATTCATAAATAACATTATAATATAGTTGACATCATTTTTCTTTTTTCAGATAAACACAATGATCAAAGTGACATCTAGTATAACCTTTTTCAAACATAAACCTATCAAATTTTAGATGCCAGTGCCTTGGAGCCTGTTTTAAGCCATACAAGCCCTTCTTTAACCTGCACAATAATTTTTCCTTCCCTTAGACCTCATGATCTAGGTGGATCAAACAGGTCCAGGTACAAGTGGCTTGAATACAAGGTCTCAAAAATCAAAGTATTTGGAATGTGGAAAACTTAATTTCAAGTTGTATATCTCATCTTTCTGATTCCAACAACGTAGACAACATTCAATTTCAAGTTTGTATGAAGGAGTTAGGAGCAGTCAAAGTTTGAGGGTTGACTTGGTGATGTGGCAACTTAAGAAGGCAACAATTTTGCTAGAACCCATCCACCGGATTCCAGCCAACCCAAGCTGGATTCCAGGTGAATTTTTCAGATGGTTAAAATGTATCTTTCCTTCAAGTTTCAAAAGTTTTAAAAATGACGGGCTTTTTTAAATAAATAATATTAAAAAATGGGTAAGGCGGGCCATGACCACTGCCCTACCCCCCTACGGATATGCATTTGAACAAATCAAAATTTTAATTAAGGGATTCGGTGACCGTGACCCTGCCATGCCCACACCATACGATAACATAAACTATAAACAGTGGTGGGGGTTGTCAACCCCACCGCCACCCATACAACAATGTGCCACCATATGACAGTGCCAGCAGGAATCGGGGGTGAGCCGCCTGATGCGGGTCCACCCCACCCCTCAAATTAATGCATGGGTTATTTAAAACAGATATGCGATTTTTTAATAAAAAAACTTCTGCCTAATTATGAAGGCGCCAGGATTTGACCACCCGACCTCCTCCGACCTAATGTGGATCATAACCATTCAGCCAATGGCTAGACTTGATTTATCCACCCAACAATATAGCATATAAACCTTCATTTCTGCAGTGCGCCTAAGGAAGACAGGATCAGGCATGGAAACCAAGACAGTGGAACCCTGAGCAGTGTGCAGGAGGGGGGCAGAATCATGATCTAAGCCATTTTCCAGAGAGGTCATATTTTCATTTTGTCATATTAAGGCAAGTTTTATATGGGTTCTCCACGACTAAACGCCAAAAACCTAAAGGTGTTTCCCATTTCATCATCAGAAGTCAGCAATTTTCAGCCACTTTCAAATTAGGCAGGTATAAGGGTGTAATTCCTCATTTTGTACTTGTACTTTTATTTTTTCCATTTAATGAAGGAGGGCCTCGCCAGTATTTGAACATGGCCCGGATACATAGTCCCTCCTGGACAAAGTCTGATATCAACTATGTGTCTTCTTGCATGATGTTAATTTCTTCTCTCTTTTTACGTTTATGCCTTTAAATTTTCTTGTTTAAAGCTGCAATTTTCACATGTAATTATTTCACACATCTCAAAGAAAATATTTTGGATCAAGTGGCATCAGAGCAAGTGTTTGTAGATGTGAATTAAATGATTTTATGCTAACTAGTAACATGCTAAGAAGAGGCAAATAGACACTACAATATTTTGATTCTGAAGTGGGACAAGCACATTAGAGAAGGAACATGAGTGGTGAGGATAGAAATGAAGCGGAGCTAAACTTTCACAAGACCTTCTGCACCATGGAAGATCGGGTTGAGAAATTGTTCTCTAGACTTGAGAAGTTAGAGAAAATAGGGGAGAATGTTTGATAAGGATAAGGTTTAGCGCATGGAGATGGTGTAGGAGACCCACCTCCTTCCGGAAATGAAAGTGCTTCCTCCTCTTCTCACCATCATCATAAATATTCAGGAAATGCATCTAATAAAACTTTCTTTAATTTAGATGTCAAATTTTATCTACCCACGTATAATGGTGAAAGTGATGCAGATAAAATTAACAATTGGATTAGGCAGCTTGAAATCTACTGCAAGATTCAGCAAATTGTGGAGGATGAGGAAAATATGTAGTTGGCTTCTCTTCAATTGAGTGGCACAACTCTCATCTAGTGGGAGAGAAAACTTCAAGGCAAAATTAATTCGGGTAACCTTCTTTCCTGATGGTCAAATTTCATTGCTACACTTATAGATCAATTCTATCCCTTGGGTTATAAGACAAAAGCCTTAATGGAGTGGCAGTACCTAAGGCAAGGTAAAGGACGAAACGTGCAAATCTTTACTGAGGAATTTAGAAAACAAGCACTAAGTTTGGCCATTTCATTAGAGTCTCTTGAAGTTGTAACTAAGTACATTGGATCGTTACATAGTTACATAAGACATTCATTATTATTGTTTGAACATCCTACCATCGATGAGGCCTGTGTGAAGGCCATGCACATAGAAAGCAGGGGGGCACATGAACAAAGTGATTGCCTAAAAAGGACTGCCGCAGCCAAAAGAAGGGGAGAAAAGCCCTCTTGCACAGATTGTGAAAATGAGGGACATGACGAAGAAAACAATTGGAAGCTTCACCCTGAGTTAAGACCTAAGAGAAATGACAAAAAAGGGAAGTAGAAGACCACCACCACCATACAACAAAACCAAGGTTCTAAAGATTCTGGATCCAAGGAAGATGAAAAGGTTGCAGCTGCAGGATTTGTACGAGGTCGACCAATTGACCTTGGGTTTGATTCAGGCGATGAAATGAAGCTTGCATCCTTTGGGATCATGGAAGAAGGACCCATAGACTTGGGTTCTGATTCAGTCGATGAAAAAAAATATTAGCAGATATTGTACCAAATAAGAAAAGGACACTTACTACAGCGGAGTTCCAAGAAGTTGAAGAGATTAACCAAGGAATCCAAGAAAAAATGTTGAGCTAAGAAGGCTCCTACAGGAAGAAAGGGAAAAAAAACAAAGGTTACTATGCTAGTTACAAGCTAAGGATGAGGCCTTGGAAAAATTGCGACATAACCAACCTCAGGTAAAAAGCAACCCTTCAATTTCATGTATTTTTCATGATGATGAATTCGCTTCTTTTGAAAGAATTACTACAGGGATTAGGTCCAAATTGTTGAAGAAGATGGGGTATCAAGGAAAGGGCCTCAACTTAAATGGCCAAGGCATCGTAAACCCCATCAAAGTCGAGGAATTTATGTGTCATGCAGGGCTCGGATACACTAGGAAGGAAGTGGGAGAAATTTCCAAAGAAACCAATGACCCACCAAAAAATGATAATGAGAGCACCTCCTCACACCTCAACGGTAGTGATGGATTCATCGAAACTTCTTGGAGGCACATTGGGAGGAGGTGTTTCAAGACGACACGAAAGGAATGGAGGAGGAAGAATCATCACAACCAAAATGAACCCCAAAAGCCTGCCTGTCAAACACGCTAAGATCAAAGAATACCCATATAGAGTTCGGTCCTCGAAGCTCTTCCACAGGCAGATCCTACAAAAGGGGATGATCCATTAAACTTATAAAGTAAAATATGGTTCTTTTAGGGGTCTTAGTGTGATGGCCACATTTTTAAATCATACGTTGCAATTAAATGTAAACATGATGGTGTGTTTCCCATCACTTCAAAACACAACGATGATATTTTGGCCCTTCTTTATGAGTAGTTGAGATATTTATTGTTTTGTTTTTCTTTTATGTAATCCTTGGCCAATGAGTGTGCGCTATAAACTCTTGGCAAGGAGGGGTGGTTGAGTCATGTGTGGTGTGCATGATTCCAAATGATGTACTAGTTTCACGTACAGAGGATTGAAAGTGTGGTTTGGAAAGGACACAAATAGTGTGTTGAGAGTGTTAATGCTTTTGGTGTCCAAAAGCTCTTCAGTGGGGAGGAATGATCCAGGTGGATCAAATACCACGTACAAGTGGCTTGAGTACAAGCGCTCAAAAATAAAAGTATCTAGAATGTGGAAAAATTAATGTCAAGTTGTATATCTCGTCTTTCTGATTCCAATGACGCAGACGAAACTTAAATCCGAGTCCGTATGAAGGAGTTAGGAGCAGTCAAAGTTTGAGGGTTGAGTTGTGGTGAGGCAGCTTAAGGAGGCAACAATTTTTCTAGAAACTGGCCACTGGATTCTGGCCAACCTAGGCCGGATTCCAGGTGAATTTGTGGGATGGTTAAAATGTCTCCTTCAGTCAATTTCTAGAAGTTTTGAAAATGACAGGTTTGTTTTAATAGATTAAAAAAAATATTAAAAAATGGGTAAGGCAATCCATGACCCCTGCCCTACCCCCCTACAGATCCGCATTTCAACAAATCAAAATTTTAATTAATGGGGTCAGTGGCCATGACCCCATCACCTCCACACTATACGGTAATGAAAAATATAAATGGTGGCAGGGGTTGTGAACCCCATTGCCACCCATACAAAAATATGCCACCATATGTCAGTGCCGACGAGAATCGGCAGTGGGCCGCCCGATGCGGGTCTGCCCCCCCCCCCCCCCTCAGATTAATGCATGGGTTTTTTAAAGTATACATGCAGTTTTAAAAAAATACAAACTTCCATCTAATTACAGAGGGGCCAGAGTTTGACCACCCGACCTCCTCCCACGTAATGTGGATCATAACCATTTGGCCAATGGCCAAACTTGGTTTATCTGCCTAGCAATATAGCATATAAACCTTTTTTTTTGTAGTGCACCCAGGGCATACAGGAGCGAGCATGGAAACCAACACAACGGAACCCTGAGCAGTGTGCAAGAGGGGGGCGGAACCATGATCTGAGCCATTTTCCAAATGGGTCAGATTTTCACTTTGTCATATTAAGGCAAGTTTTATATGGATTCTGCACTACCCGATGCCACAAATCCAATGGTGCTACCCATTCCATCATCAAAAGTTTGCAATTTTCAGCCACTTTCAGATTAGGTAGGTATAAGGGTGTAATTTCTCATTTTGTACTTGTACTTTCATTTTTTACATTTAATGAAAGAGGGCCTTCCCACTATTTGAGCAGAGCCTAGAGATGTAGTCCCTCCTAGACGAACTCCGATATCAACTCTGTGTCTTCTAGCATGATGTTAATTACTTCTCTCTTTTTACGTTTATGCTTTTAAATTTTCTTGTTTAAAGCTACAATTTTCACATGTAATTCTTTCACACATCTCAAACAAAATATTTTGGATCACCTCATATCCTTGTGGTTACTGCATATAGATCTCTTCCTCCAAATCTCCATGGAGAAAGGTTGTCTTTACATATAACTGTTCAAGACGATGATCTTCCATTGTTACAAGACTTAAAATAGTTCTGATTTAGGTCATTTTAACAACAGGAGAAAATATTTCATCAAAGTTAATACCTTTCTTCTATGCAAGCCCCTTCACCACAAGTCTAGTTTTGTACCTTTGTTTTCCTTCTTCTTCCTTCAACCTGTAAACCCATTTAATCTGCAATGTTTTTTTACCTGTAGGAAACCTGAGTAAGTTCCAAGTCTAGTTATGTATTAAGGAGTCCATCACTTCTTTCATGGCTAGCTCCCACTTCTTCCTGGTTTCGACCTGCATTGCTTCTTCATAACATTCAGGTTCACCAAAATCAATCAACAATAAATAATATAATGAAGGAGAGTATTGTTCAAGGGGTATACTTATTCTGGTGGATATTTTGACACCAATTTCAGGTGTTTGAGGTGCATGTTGCTATTGTACTGATTGTTGTCGTTATGGCTATTGATTATTATTATTTTTAGGCACCTTTAACTTTTCTATGATCTCATCAAGAACTGTGTATTCTTTGTTTTATTTTTCTTGTTTCTTTTCCTGCAATTGATTCTTATATAAGAACTTTTCATTGAATATTACATCTATGCTCCTAATTATTATTTGATTTTCATAATGATATAAGTGATAACCAAAACAATGAACACCATATCCAATAAAGGTACATTTATTTGATTTTGTGTCAAGCTTTGTTCTATTTTCTTAATTAATATGGACAAAGGCTTCACAACCAAAAGGCTTTAAAATAGAGTAGTTTACCTTTTTACCTGTCCATGCCTCCTCTGGAATACCACCATCCAAGGAACTTGAAGGTCCTGTATTTATTAGATAAACAACAATAGCTACATCATCTGCCTAAAATTGTAAAGGAAATCATGCATGCAATGTCATGCACCTTGCACACTCCATTATTGTTCTGTTCATCCTTTCTGACACACCATTTTCTTGTGGTGTTCTTGGAACTGTCTTCTCTCTACGAATTCCATGCTCTGAATAGCACCTATCAAAAATATTTGCTGCAATATTCACCTCCATTTTCCGATATCATACACTTCAACTTCTTTCTTGTCTCAATCTCAACCAAATCTTTCCATTTCTTGAAAGTATCAAATACAACAGATTTATTCTGAATATAATAAATCCAAGTTTTTCTAGTTGAATCATTAATAAAAGTAACATAATAATGAGAGCCACTGAGAGATGATACCTGAGCATGTCCCCATACATCTATATGCACAAGCTCTAATTTTTCACTCTTCTTTTCTTTCCCAAATCTAAGAAATCTGACTCTCTTCTTTTTTCCATAAATACAATTCTCACAGAAATCCAAATCAATATTCTTCAAACCTGTCAAAAAATTTCTTGAGTGAGGAATCTTCATCCCCTTCTCACTCATGTGTATGAGCTTATGATTCCATAATACTGAATCTATTCCTTTGGAAGTTAAAGCATTAATAAAGTTAGAAATACCATTGCATAAATACAATGTACCAACCTTTTCACCTTTTTCTATTACCAGGGCTCCTTTAGTGACCTTCCAAGTTTTATCTATGAAAGTTGTCACAAAACCTTCACCGCCTAACTCCCCTATTGAAATCAGAATTTTCTTCAGATTTGAAATGCACCTTACCTCCTTTAATAACCATTGGTTTCCATTCTACTGTTTTACAAGAACTTTACCCATTCAAATGATTTTACAGGGTTTATCATCACCCACACAAACCTATCCAAAATCCCCTTGAACATATTCATGAAAATATATCTTATTGGGTGTGGCATGGAATGAGGCCCCTGAATCTACCACCCAGGAATCAATAAAATTTTATAAAGAAAGAATCAAAGCATCTTGTAACACATCACTTGTCACATTTGCTTCATGATTTTTTTCTTTTTGTGCATCTTTTTCTTTTCCCTTCCAAGATTTACAGTCTTTCTTCAGGTGTCCTTTCTTTCCACATTTCTAGCACACTATCCCTGATCTGGACTTGGATCTAACTTTCGTTGATTTAGTGCGATATGTTGAGCTCTTTCCTCTTTCCATTTTTCTTCCCCTAGTCTCTACACTCAAAGCATTACCTGATATCTCACTGGAGATTTTCCCTTGCATTTCCTCGCTAAGGATAACACCAACAACATCATCAAACTTTAAAGTACTATATCCAGATATAGAGCTACTAATGGCCATAAATAAACAATTCCAACTTTCTGACAATGAGAACAGAAATAGTAGAGCCCTAAGTTCATCATCAATGTTTACCCCTACAGAACCTAACTGGCTGGTAGCCGTATTAAATTCATTTAAATGGTCAGCAACAGATCCACCATCTGACATCTTCATATGAAATAAACATTTCATAAGAAATACCTTATTTGAGGTTGAGGGTTTTTCATATAGTTTCGCCAATGCCTTAATTAAACCCTATGTTGTTGTTTCCTTTGAAATACTAAAGGCTATCGACGCTGCGAGGCATAGCCGTATTGTTCCAAGTGCCTTTCTATTGGGAATCTCCCATTCTGCGTTTGTCATACTCAACAAATTCTTTGTTTTTCTGCTCAATGGTAGGTAAATATATTTATGATATAGATAATATTCCATCTGCATCTTCCACAGCTAGTAGTTTTTGCTGTTAAATTTCTCGACCCTAAACATACCATCTTCCTCCATTGCTCTGACTCAAACTAGGAACCCTTCGTTCCTGCGATTTTATCAGCCAAATAGAACTTCGGTTCAGATACCAGTTTTTAGAAATTATATATTACAGAGAAATGGAACACATAAAATACGTGGAAACATAAACACATAAAACATATAAAACAAGAGAGACATAGATATACATGGTTCACCAAATTTGGGCTATGTCCACCCCAAATATCTAGTCGTTCCTTTATATTATACAACAAGATTAAGAGACACGACCTACAGTAGATCCATTGTAATATCATCTACTCTCTCTCACAATCCCCCTTTCTGTTTCTCGCTCATAATACACATACAATACCCAGCCACAATACAATAACCTCATACAAAACGAGGGGTTGCCTTATAGGGAAAAAAACCATACATTAAACATAAATTCTACTTTCAAATCATCTGCCTAATGAATAGTCCAGATTGACTACGAAATTACAATATTTCACATGGAAAATTTACATATGTTTTTAGTTTCAGGGGTGCTGCCCCCGAAACCACTCCTGGCTCGTGGACCCCTCAGCTGAGGGGGATCGCCCCCCTTAGACCCCCGTGGGGGGGAAAGCCCCCCGCCCCCCCCCACACCCCCCCCGTGTGGAGGGGTGTACAGTATTCCTGGGGTATACTTCTAACTGAAACAAAAACCTCTAAATCATGATGAAATCAGGCTCCACACCCAACACCCCCAACACAAAATTGTGCCTTGTCCCGAGTCACAAAGCTGGTGTGTTGTCTATCTTTGCTTTGTTTCTTCTTAAGAAATCCTTCAAATTGGGTACTGATTTGGCCCACTTCTTTTCAAACTCCTTAATCTCTCCAAGAAGTGTATCTGTAAACTTCTTAGCTTCCTTTTTCTTGAATCCTCACTGCGTTGTGTGCAATGTCTTCAAATTATTTTCCAACATTTGGAAGAGCTGGAAAAACTCAAATTCCCATGCTTTCATTCTATCTATAAGTAGCTGCTCCTCCTTGCACAGCTCATAAACCTAGTCTTGTAAGAATTCACCCTCTTGGAGATGGGTAAGCTACTACATCGGTGCTAAGGTCTTAGCATTGACCTTAATCTAATCCATTTGTTCCAGATTCTCACACACTTCGTCCTGTAGATTTTGTTCCTAAGGGTCCTCCTGCAGTGAAGCCCATACATCAAAAAATTCCCCAAAGACATGCACACACTTTTGTATGTGGGAATCAACCTATTTTGATGTAGATTTTAGATCTGCTGCATGCTACTTGTAGAATTTTGGCATAGTGGCAATTGCAAATGCATATTCATTTCCAAGCGCACTTCGTCAACCTTAGTGTTGGAGTCCTTAACTGTGTTGGCTAGTTTGGCCACTTTCTATTCTAGTGCAATTGTAGCGTGAATCTAGAGCTCTAGAATCTTGCTACACATTTTAGAGATATCCTCATCCATCTTTTGTCATTTTTTTGCCTCAACTGTGCACTCTTAGTCAACAACCGACTTTCCCTCAACCAAATTTTTTCATTCCTTCAAAACATCCTGAATGATCAAGAAGGCCCACTGTTCTTTGATATTTAGTTCCCCATTATTTCCATGGTGGATTTCATGCAAAGCGTGTAGTGGCATCGTAATGAGATTCAACATTTTATTCTTCTAGAGGGCCACCCTCCTTAGTTGTTCTGCCATGTCAAAAATTAGTGTGTAGGCAAGGATAGGCACCGTGCGTGTGTAAGGCGTGAGCGCTAACACATGTACAACTATGCTGGTACCGACCTGTGCTCTGCTTGGTTGAACCACACTCACTTGCAATCCACTCACGCTCACCATGACAGTTCCCTTTTGCACCTGCAAGTCCTATAAGCCCTTGTGTAAATCCGCTAACACTTTCTTATATTGTTCTTTGATACTACCCCATAAGTGCTCAATGGAATGCTTCACGGTATCCCCAATTTCATCATGGTACCCTTCAGTAAGGACCATGGCTTATGGGCCAGCGGACTTATCAGAATTCGACTTGTTTCACATGCCACCCTTCTATGGCTATCTTCGCTTGGTGGTAAAGGGGGAAGCTGGATTTGTGCCGAGATTACTGCCAAGAATATCATCCCCTCCTGCATCCATAATCTTTGTATCAGGTTCTTTCTCAGTCATGAATGTGACATTCATGTCCTTCTTTCCTCTTATCTTAGTGGGCTTCACCCCACTTGTTCCTGCCTGCGATGTGCCTTCAGGGAGTGGAGTTAACCAATCAGTCGGCAGCGACTGATTATGGCCTGAATATATTCTTTCTCGACTAGGTATGCCAGCTCGTACCAGACCCTAGCGAGGTCCTTCTTCACCTATATGTGTATATGATGGAATTTCACTTTGAACTCTACTACTTATTAATATTTATCCACAATGATTGGTGATAACTGGGGCTTTTGGTTAATCACTATCCGTAAGATCATCTCAAATCCTACCCAAAAGCAATTATTAGCCATAACCCTCAATGGCTTTGCTGAATGCCATAGTGAAGCATATATGGTTGCTTCACATAGATCAAGGTTCACGTTGTTGAACTACATCTCCTCGGGTTCTCTCCACTCGATCAATGCAATGATAATAAAAATCCATGCATAGTGGAACTATTTTCCTTCTCCTTGAGTTTCTCTACAATCGGCGAGGAATTCAACACATAAGTATCCCGCCGAGTTATAGACAAGGCTTTTGGCACACTTCAAAGCTAAGGCTATGATAGGCATGGAAGCATCCTCTCTGTGAATTTTCCTCATAATATTCCCCGCAAGAATGTGCATGACGAAGTGCACAGTTTTATCCAAAATAGAGTTTATTAAATAATCATGGGTTCCCTTAGTTATCTCATAGTTGTTCTTCATCTTATCCATGAGCTGGTTATCTTGGATTTTTCCCACAAAAGCCTCCGCGGGGTTTGACCCAAGGAAAGGAAGGGTTGTAATTCTCCTTATGAGCATCTCAATAATGGGGATATTCTTCCCAAACCATAAACAGTCATCATGTAAGGCTAGCAATTGGCACACACAAATAGTGTTGATAGTATTTCACCCGAAGTGTGGTACATATAAATTTTTGAGGATCCCGATCTCCTGGATGTCCTTCACCCATTTCATTATCTCCAATCACGTTATTCCTCCTTTATAGGCTGATTGGCACAATTATCTGCTCGACTAAAACTATGGCATCTTGGCCAGTAAAACTCCTTCCACCAGCATCTCATCGGGAATAAATGGTGTAACAACCTTCTACTTCACTATGTCAGGGTCTTTCGCCGAATTCTTAGCCTCCGAATTCCAGGGAAAAATATGGAGGGAGTCTAGAGATAGGCTGAACCTCCTCAACATTAATCTCCTCTGGGACTTCTTCTACTTCATCGTCATCTTATTCTATCTCCATGGAATTTTTCTACAAATCATGACCTCCCTTACTCCATTTTTCCTTCGAGATTTTATTTTAGGGTGACTACCTTAGGATTGGTTTCTTCCCTCTGGGTGACCTTGACCCTATGGATGTTACTAGGAGTGTTGCTGTCATGATGGGATATTCTCCTAGTTGGATTGTGTAGCTGAGCCCTACCTTGATCAATGTTGTGAAAATGTACTCCAACATACAACAAATCAGTCGGCTATCTTGCAGACATCAGCTCTAAATTCTGACATTTGGCTCACAAAGTATTCGAATGGGGAGACATATCCCTTATTTATAGAAAATTTTGAATTCAAATCACATGATCGCCTTTAGATACTCCTCATAAATGTCGATTTGGAGGAAAATACACCTAGATATGCCCATTAGTTGCATCCCTCCTGCTCCTTTTAATGGTGTCCAATCATTAGGGAAATTTTGAAGTCTAAAATGGGTCTCCTAAGGAAAGTGGAAATAATAAAATCAGATTTGATTACATCATCAAATTGTAGAGGGAAAAAAGAAAATCTACATTTTCAATTCTTATTTTCAACTTATCTCCTTATGGGTTTACTTAAATTTCTTGTGGGAACACTCATTAGATGTATAATTTGATTCCTCATCCAAGGAGTACCAATGTTGCATACTTTCGATGGACACTAATACATGAAAAATGATAAATGCATTAAAACCGTGATTGCAATCATGTTTTTTCATGTATTTCTCATTCTTCATGTAGCAAGGTCCATCGAAAGTATGAAACATGGGTACTCCTTATATGAGGAATTAGAATTTTCATCTAACGAGTAATCTCTCTCTAAATTTGAGTAAAAACTTAAGGAGATAAGTTGAAAATACAAGTTGAAAAAGTAGTTTTATTATTATTTTTTTTATCTTTTTACTTTTCTACCCAAAAAATTGTAAATCATCGCCCATGGTTTACATCATCATCTTGAATCCTATTAGTTCTTATAAATTTTATTTTGGTTGTAAATTTTTCTTAGGAGGCCCATTTTAGAGCTCAAAAATTCTCTAATGCAACTTGTACTATTCCAACGGTCACATTTTAGATGAACTTCATGATGCTCACCCCCTAAGCGAAGTCCTGCCTCCTGCAGTGTAGTAACCTACAACTGTGCCTACCTTCAGACTATTGTGTAGTACTATGACTGTGATGAAGCCATCCTTCACCAAAATCCTTTTATGTCTAGTCTTCTCAGTACCTAAAAATATCCTCCCCCAACACAAGCTTGTTGTTCGGGTATGTCCAATTATGTTTTACCAAATTCCTTGGCTCCTTGGTAATGAAAAATACTCCTACTTTTAGTTCTTGAAGAGCCCCATTAAGCATTCCCAACCATAAGCGAAGCTATATGTTAATAATAACACATATATCATCTCATCATAATCCACGATTCCATGGCACAACTCTGTTTTAAGATACCATTGTTGAGGTATCGTATCTAAGGAATGAAAGAACATGTGCACCCATTATGTCTGATGTTCGATACCCCAAGCTTCAGTCCAATGAGCCAAGTGCTTGAGAGGATCATTCTAATCATCATACTTCTTCACCATCTTCATATCAACCTGACCAAATATCATCCTATCATATTTCAAAAATCCTTCCATCCTCTCAAACTTAACCTCTGTGCACCCCACCATCGAGCCGGAGTAGAACTTAATGCAATGTCCAAAGCTTCATATCTCTGGTCCTCATGCACCTTTTTCTCGAATTTCTCCAAAAATAAGAAAACATTCCCCATTCGATCATAAAAAGGCAAGTCACACACTTCTGACATGACACAATGTAGAGATTTGGTAACACTGTTACAATGCTTAGTGGTTACTTCATGCAAATGATTCTGCCAATTCTACAACTCTTCATAGGAATCTGAAACACATGAACTATCACACTCCCAACAAATTCTACCATATGCAATTGGATTGATCTAGTCTTCACCTTGCACAGTAATCTTATATATCTGATCAATGTCAACATCCCCATACTCATGCTGGACATAATTTGTATAGCATGCACCTTCGGAAGGATCTAACGGCACAAAAATTTGGGTACCATTCTTTTCAAAGAACATATGCCTCTTGTTCAGGTTGATTATAGCATCCATGTCATAAGGTTGGTCAAATCCTAACAGCGCAACATATGGATTACTACCATCAACAATCTCAATCACTTCGAATTCGACCAACATGCTAGCTCCATAAATATATACACTAATTCCCAGCAATCGCCCCATATGAATGATCTTTTTCTGATTCACCATCCTCGGTTGAATTGGTGACCATTTTAGCTTAGGCCTTCCCATCCGATGGCATGTCTTCTTTGGTAGAATGTTGGAATATTATCCTAGATCCAAAACTACTTTATCCATCTCATAATCTATGATTTTTGCAGTCAAAAACATCTCCCAGTTGCTTCTCTTATTTTTATTGTATACTTTGTTTACTGCGTGTTGTTCCAGATGTAGCCTTTCCTTACTACTACAGTTATGTATCAGTTCCTACAAACCTTCTACAACCCTCTGGTCCCTTAGAAATTTCATACAAGTCTACAATAAGGATGCCAAGATATACTGATCAACTTCCTTTACTTCGACATTCTCCTCTGGCTTGTTCTCCAATGGAAAATACTATCTCTCTAGGGTAGGTGGTGAAGCTTTAGGAGTCATAGATTTATTCCTTTCTTCCATGAAAGTCTCTTCTCGTGCTACACATCAAATCAAAGATTCTTAGCTTCAAGCTTCTTTACCAAGGTTTCCATCCCAGTATTTCTTCCTTCTTCTCGGTCTCCTTTGATATTCACACCACTATGCGTTACTATGTTAACTCTTGGATGTACCTGGTGCGGTTCAACCCTCAGCATTTGTATATTTTGAGCTAGCTACTAGTTGAGCTTCTCCTACATTTTAGCTAACAAAGCGGGACAATATTCAATTTTATTAGCAAATTCTTGACAATACTTACAAGAAGCTATTGTAGGATTCTAACAATTCCTCGAAAAATTTCCAGCCTGTTCATAGTTGTACCATATCATCTGGCCTCGTCCATAACCTATGTCTCCTCCTCGAGCATGCCCTCAGCCTTGGAATCCTCCTCACACATTCGGTGAACCCGAAGCGTTGCGAACATCTACCTAAATTTGATATGCACCAGGAAATTTCTACATCATCAGATCATAGAGCTCTTACAATTTTTCTCATCATGTCCCACCAAACTATAGAAATTGCAGAATAATTGCTTCAATGATCTGATAAATTTTTGAAACAAGTGAAAATAGTCCGTGGAATTTGGGCCCACAACTTTTCATAAGCTACACTCTATATCGGGTCATACACTTGGCCTTGCGATCGATACATGCTTCAATGGAATTGGAAGCCCAACATTCAAATATTCTCTATAAATAGGGCACTACTCTTTACAGTGATCCTATGATTTACACTTGATACACCAGACTTTAGAACTTATATTAGAGAAAACCTCCTTTCTATTATTTATATCCTATAGCTCCATATGCAAGCTCACCAAGTGAGCTTGAATCTGCTGCACCATTGTGCTTGTATCGACTATCAATGAAGCTTCCAACTTCATCACTATCTCCAATGCTTCCATTTGAGTAGCAATATTCTATTGGGACAAAGGAAATATGAGATGAGGAAACAACGTAATGATGAACCATTATTTATGTTGCTCATAACTGATATTAAATGTAATTTAGCTCAACAACGTCTTAAATCATTTATCTACCTCCCATATGATCTCAGTAGTCAGCTGCTTAATATCCTTGATCTCTGTGATATAATGGGATTGCGAATTTGGTTTTTTGAATTCAACGTGAAATTTGGTATTTGTCTTAGCCAAAGAAGAATTTTAATTTTTCCTAACATATTTCATGTACCAAGATAATGCTCTATCTTGTAGTGCGGTAACCAACTGTGATTTCTTCATGTTTTCATCTATAACATTCTACAAAATCTATATCGCTTCTACCAAAAACCATAACTATTTAGGATCATCTATTTCCTTGAAAAAAAGCACCTTCGAGGGTTGGGCCATGGTGAATGGGGGAGGTGGAGGCGGAGGAACAAAATGGAATGTAGTTATGATGGGGGTGGAAGGCTCGAGGATCTCCACATTGATCTTGGTTTCTCAAATCTCAGAATTCTCGGGGTAATGGGGTTTCTTTCTCTTTATTTAGACCCAAAAAATGGACTATATTTTTTTTCAACCTATGTTCCCAAACCAGTCCTAAACATTTTCCCGCTTCATGTAGCAAAAGGTTCTCATTCTTCACACATCAATCTGAGCACATTCATAGTATACCCTTTTCAAAAAATAACATTCTAATCTAAAACTTTAGTGAATTTGGGTACTTACCTCTAAGACCTTTGAAGAAATTATGCTTTGCTTCACTATAAAACATAAAAGTCTCAATTGCTAACTCAGTCATTAACCCTCCAAGGATACTGTCAATCCAATAATAAAAAATTGTCACATTCTTGTTCTCAGCCTTCTTCAGCTTCTCAATCAGATCTACGGTACACAGACTTAACTTATTAGTGGACCAACCCATCTACACAACTAGCCTTGAGATCCACTTGTATAGCTCACCAAAATGACACAAAAAGTATCTCCTACTGATCTGTATAGATATACTTCTGTAACGAATGTTTAGTATAGATGGGCGGGTTTCTGTTTTCTTGCACAAAAAATCCAGATTCTTTTAGACTTACCCAATATTTGATCTGTTTCTTAGATAGATTCCACATCAAGCTATCCTATAGTCAGATCCCAGTCTCTGTAATAGAACCATTTGTTGGCTTGATGGGGCCTAGACCCAAGTTCGAAGTGGTTGCGTAGTCCAACAAAGCCCACTATTACTAGCCCTTTCGGCAACGATTTTCTTTCATAGAACGATGTCTCAATTGAGAGAAAATAGGGGAATGCTAGAACTAGGTTTTTTCATCTAAAGGGATAGAGGATGGGACAGTTGAAAATTTTTACCATTGAAAACCCTCGCTTCTTTCCTGCCTTTCTGGACTCAGATTTGGAATGGGACACCTTCCCTTTCCCTTTCTTCACCTTTGCATCCAAGGCACGGTTCTCCTCATCAACAGTCTTTGATGATGATCCATCTCTGGTGCTTCACAAAATTTATTCTTGTGCCAAAGATGACAATAATCACTCCCAATCTGGTAGTTTCTCGCTCCCATTCATAGAGTCCAGGTAAATATTCCAGCTCTTGGAAAGGCCTAGAAGAGCTAGGCTCACCAAATCATCTGAAGAAACAATTATCCCAACACTTCCAATCTCATCTCGACACTGATTGAACTTTGTCAAGTATTTTTGGATCGTGTCGCCCTTCTCCATTTTGATCTTCCCGATATTTTCTTTCAACACCAGCTTCCTATGGTTGCTGCTATTCTGATACAGATATTTCAAGGCCTTCCATATAGCATATGGAGTCACCTTCCTATGGAGACTCGAGACAATATGATCTCGAACTCTCTCTAACAAGATCCTTCTTGCCTTTGCTACATTCTTCTTCCATGCACCAGGAAGTTGAGCATCTGTTGTTGTGGGATGAGGGATATCAATATCTATGAAATCCTTTAGTCTATTTTCATTGATCACTACCTCTATCCCATCCTTCCATCCTATGTAATTTGAATTTCCCTCGAGTGCATATTCGAGTCTCAAACCATGGAAAGACACCTTGATTTGCATCTGGATCCTAAAGAATAAATCTGCAAATTTGAACGTAATCAAAGAAAAAAAAATTCTTCTCTTCTTGTTGTGATTCTTGGCACTCTGATACCATGTAGAAAATCTAACCAAGGGATTCAATCTGATCCTGTAATGTACTAAAACAAAATATTAAATCCTTCTACAATTTGGAGAAACAAAACACGATCGCACAATCACATAAAAATTAAGAGAAAGAGATAATCACTCGCACAACACAAGATGTATCTGTGGAAATCACACTACCTAAAACACCACTATTTGTATATTGTAGATAATCAAGATCATGAAACAATACAATGTTTTCTCTCTTCAAGAAATTCTTGCACTCTGCCAACTGTCTCACTTTGATCTAGGAAAAATTAGTCAATTACTTAACCAATTCTCAACCTCTTCTTAGTATTCCTTTCTCATGCATTCTTGGAGGAATTGTCACCCTATTAAATAGGAAATTCCTTCTAATTGATTGCGCAATGCATCCTTGGCCTCCATATGACTCTATAACTAACATGTACATTTTTATAATTATACAACTAATAGTCATCATCCCTTTAACCTCACTCTAAACTGGGCCTTCCTTATAACTGACATGCAACAAATATTTATAGGGAATTAAAAATTAACTGATTGATCACTACTTGTGAATTAAAACCGATTTTGATTCACTAGACCTATCACTAGCTCATCTCTAAGTTATAACTAGTTATATTGATTTTAACTCAATTAATTGTGTTAACTAATTACACCTCACAAATAACTGTAACTGGTCACCCTTAAACCATGGGACAACTCCACATGCATCCTATCAGACCCTCAACTCAAATTTCCTAAGCTAACTCAGTCATTTTGACTTAGTTAACTAATACAAGTTGTCATTAAATCAGAAGCCCCCTTTGGGTGCCATTTATTGGTGCCATTTCAACATTAGTATATAGACATTTCGGATAAAATACATTATCATGAGGAAATTTGGGATGCTCTAGTTTCCATTATTGCAAACAATGAAAAAAGGATTTTGATACTATGTAATATGGTATCAATTTAATATAACAACATTTATTTACAAAAGAAAAACTTTAAGGAAGAAAAAATGTAATCGATATATATATATATATATAGGTAAAATATGATTTCAATGTAGATAATATTTAAAAAAATTATACTGAAATATACACTACTATAGATCCATCTTAATGTAACATCCATACAAAAAAATATATATATATTTTAACTCTCAACCAATTATTATATTTCAGCTTAATCGTAAAATAGATTTATATCACCGTTGATATTAATTATTTTGCACAGTATTACCCTTTTTAAGGCATTTTTTTATGGTTGTATTCAACTTACACATGTAATACTTTTTTGTTATTTTGTTAGAGAGTGTAGCAAGAAAGGATAAAATTGACTTGTGCCTTAGTCAAATTTAGTAATTCAATTTCCCACATCAAGATGGTTTGTATTGAAATTAACTTGTGTGACAAGACTTTTTCACACTAGTTTACTCAGTCAATTTAAGTTATAGGCTAAAAGTAGAGTTGTGCATATAGTGATTTCTAAAATTTAGCAATCTAGTTTAGTTATTTTCAGTTTTCCTCAGTTAACTGAGCTCAAGTACCTAGTTGAGCTAGTTGAATGCTAGTTGAGTAGTATAATTGTTGTTGACTCAGTGATCTCTAAGTTAAGCTAGTCAATCAAATAAAAGTAGCCCACACATGCATGGAATTTGAATTGACAATATAGAGTGGAGGAAAAGGCACATTGTAATTATCAATTGTATACTAGTTGAGTGTATAGGTTTGGCAATTAAGAAGGTGAATCATTCCTTGGGAACTATGGAAGGAAATAGGATAAAAATCCTATATTTTAGGAACTAATTTTCTCTAGGCTTGTACAAGGAAATAGGAGGAATTTGGGGCTTGAATTGACTAAGTGCTGGCCATAGAAGGACATTGAGCAGGGGAATAGGTTTACAGTGTAGGGTGTGCTTCAGATTCAAAGAAATAGATTGTAATAGTTTCTCATTCTCATTTGATTAATGAAAATAAGGGAGGGGTTTCTCCTAGTGGTATTACCCTATAAATCATTCTTTTATTAAAATTTTTATGCTTGAATGTGTTTGAAAATTGTGTTTTCCATTCTGGAAAATAATTGAGGAAATTTTTAATCCCTTGATTTGAGTTCACTTTCATTAGTAGTAGCAAATTTCTAGTAATATCTACATGGTATCAGAGAAAAAATCAGACTAGAAACTAGTCAATATATCTTCTCCTTGAAAGATTTCAATTTGCATATTAGCGAAGAAGTTTTTCTTGCGTGCAATAAAATGTCTTTCGATGGGTTGAGGTTAAAGTATGCATTGGAGGGAACCTCGAATTTCATAGCTTGTAAGGACATGATGGAAGAAATTCTCAATAGTGGAGTGTTGGAATACACCAAAACAGACATTCCAAAACCAGCAATATCAAATGCACAAAATTTAGCCCAGTGGAAGAAGGATATCGATAAATCCAAGAGGATCATCCTGTAAGGTCTGAGAGTCAACATAGTCTCAAATTTACATGGAAATGAGTCTCTATTATTTATGTGGAATACCCTCATTTAGTTATTAAAAATTGTAGTGATGCAAGGAAATTAGCATTGTGGGACAAGCTTAAAATGCCCACATGCAGAAAGGTGAAACCATTCCACATTACCTCTATAGGTTCACATAGTGTCAATATGAGCTTGGAGGATTTGGAGAAAATATTCCCTCTTTAGAAATAGTGAGCCTAGCTATCCTAGTTTCTCCAGAATCCTGGCACAACTACCTGGACTCTGTAAATGCAAGGGAAAATTTTCCAAATCGGGAGAGACTTTGGTCCGATTTAGTGCAAGAAGAAATCGAGAGGAACACTGGAGATGGAGTAACATCCAAATCTAAGGAGGAAGATAATTTTTCTTAGTTTGGTAAGGGAAAGAAGGTCAAGGGAATGAAGGCCCAAAGAAATCCAAAGTCTAAGCTAAAAAATGGCAATAAGAAGGGATTAAGCAATATAAAATGTTTTCACTACCATGAATATGGTTAATATGTAACAAAGTGTATGCAAAAAAATCCTAAAAATAAGCCTTAATAAGGAGAAATAGTTGAAGCACTTGCCTCACAATTCGAATGATACTTCACCCTGATTACATGGATGGAGAACATTGTAATAGGGAGTGTGTGGTATCTAGATTCAGGTTCCTTGTTCCATATGATGGTATGTGAAGAATTATTTAGTAGCCCAGAGGAGAAGGATATCCATATGCACATAGACCTTGGGGATGATGGGAGGTATAGTACCAAAGGAATTGGAATTATAGCCTTTAAGAGGGAGTGAGGCTCCCATATTCATTTGAAATATTTTATGTATGTACCTAAGCTAAAGAAGAACTTGATATCTGTAGATATGTTGGAGGATAGAGGCTATGGTGTTTTCTTCAGTAAGGGGAAATATTTTATGAGACATGTAGCTACTGGGTAAGTGAAACATATTGGAGTTAGAGTGAAACATTTCTACAAACTTGAGTTGGGAACTTGCACTACACTCAGTAGAAAGGAAGAAAAGGTGTAGAATAGAGTTGGTTGAGAACTCTGGCACAAGTGCATGGGACACTTACACCATGGGACCTTAAAAATCATGCAGTATATTACCATCGGTATCTCGAAATGTGTCCTTGAAGAACATGATGTCTGCAAGGGATGCACATTGGGGAATTATGTTAAATATACCTTCTAGGGGTAAGATAAAAAAGAGGGAGTAATCTTTGAGTGAGTCAACTCTCGTGTATGTGGACCATTTTCTATGGGCTCTAAATCAAAACATAAGTATTATGTGATTTTTGTTGATGAATTTTCTAGAAAATTTTGGATCTTCTTCATGCAGAATAAGGATAAAATTTTCTAAAAATTCGTTGAAATCAAAGTCGTTGGTTGAAAAGGAGACTAGTCAGAAATTGAAAGATTTGAGAAGTGACAATGGCAGAGATTTTCTTTCTTGCACCTTCAAGGAATTTTGTGCCAAACAGTGTATTATAAGAGAATTGATAGAACCCCATAACCCATAACAAAATGGGGTGGTTGAAAGGGAAAAAAAAGACATAATGAGAGAAAAAAGAGATGCTGCATTATTAAGGGTTTCCATTGCATATATGTCCAAAAGCATGCAACACTGCAGTTTATTTGTAGAGTAATAGCCATCATTGAATACTTGGCATAATCACACCTGAAGAAGTTTTATTTGGGAGGAAACTAGATGTACCTAATTTTTGAAATTTTGGAGCTACTGTGTATTTTCATGTCTCCAAGGATAGATGGAATAAAATTGGTCTTGTTATCACTCCAATAATTCTCAGGGTTGTTAGCTTTATTCTTTTTGGTTTAAAGAATATTAGAGGTAACCAAAAACCTACTTTTAAGCCTTAGGATATAGCCTTCCTAATGCTCAGAGAGGGCTCTCTCTATATGATTTATCTTTGTTGCTTTTAGGCTAGTTATGTAAGTTTACATGGGATTTGATTTTGGGTTTGGTTTGGTGGTGGAATCACTTATTTAGATGGATATATGTAGGTATGTATTCCATTGGGCTAATGGAGTCAAAGTGTCAAGTAATCAGAGCAGAATCAAGGTTCTAAAGGGAAGTGTTCACATGGAAAGATAGTCGAGTTACTTCAGATATTTAGGCCGGACGATGAGATGGTTTCAATTGGGATGAGAGAGAAATTAAGGGTTTTTAGATCCAGATAATGAGGTAAATGAAAGAGGTCAATCGAAACTAGGGAGAAATTAAGAATTCCCTATTTTGGATATCAGTAGAAAACATTAAAATGAAATAACAGTTCATGAAAGAGTGTTTTTAAACATATTATGAAATAACATTCCTGTTATACATTAAGATTTAGAAAACATGCAAGTATATGAAAACTTCAAATAATAACAAAGAACAATTGAGAGTACTACACTGAATTGGCCCAACACATCAATCCTATATTATAATCTCGTTATTACTCAATCCAGTATGTTGACTTGAAAATGGTACAAAGAGCCCTTTAGTTCAGATCAGTACATCTATAGAAATGTTTAGCAATCCACAATCCACCCTCAATACTTCAAAATGTGAAATATTTATACAAAAACTAATAAAAAATATCCTAAACTGTCTTAGGAATTACTCAACGAAAAATAAATATCTTCATGAAAGAAGAAAGAGACAACTATCTAACTAATGCAACCTGTCCCTGCTTTTATTGAATTTTCTGTTTGCTATCTTTTGAGCTTCTACTAATTTGTCTTTGATGGTTTTCTCAACAAAGGCTGCTGTTGAGTGTCCTTTACATTGGCAGTCTCTAAATCTACTTTGTCATTTCTGTTTTGACTTTCAACCTGACTTTCATTTGATACACTTTAAACTCTAATACTCTTTAACTGTCACTGTTGTTTTTCACTTTAAATTTTAACTTCTATGTTTACTACTTTACTTTCATGGTAAATCAGTCAAATTTTCCGAATTCTTTGCATCTGTTAACTTGATTTTTACCATCATTCAAAATATATCATCAACCTCTGTATATTTTGAAAATATAGGATCGTTAATGAATGGATGTTTTACCTCATGTTTTAGGTAAAAGAGGAACTCAAAAATTTTGTAGAGTACTTTCCCTGTTGGAATTCCTTGCATGGTTGAATTGTTTGCATGTTCCTTAGCCATTTCTCTGATTTTATTATCATATTCTTCTTGTTTCATCAATATTTCATTGAAAACTTGAGGATTTGACAAGCCTTTCTGTCGAAGAATATCAAACTTCATTATGAACCTGGTTATGGCAATCTCCATGTATTGACATTTTTCCTCTAGCTATATCATCAACTTCCTTTTAGAAATCACCTTCCTAAGTTCTAGGATAGTTTTTTTCATGTCAATAATTTCAATCTCTTTTAATTCCTGCTTACTCTTGGAATTACGAAACTTTATGATTTCATTAGACTCTTCTGGCTTCTTACCAAGTTCTTCTTTGATTTTCTAGATGGCTTCACCCGCTTCTTTGATTAAATATTTTTGCTCATAAATAACCTGAATGGACGATCAAATATCATTGACAGATTCAATGATGTTGGCCCATAACTGCTTCTTGGCTTGTGCCATTGGTTCTTTCAGTGTTAGTTCTTTCTCTAACTTCTTCAATTTCTCATTCAACCTATTTGTCTTTTGTACTTCATTGTTGTGCATAATATGAACTATTTTCTTCTCATCATCCATAATTTTTAGTTGTTCTTTAGTTTATTGATTTCATTAGTCTGGATAGACATTTGCTGCATTCCTTTAGCTAGTTTACCTACCTCATCAGTCGGTCATGCTTCTGTTTTAGATGACTCTGTAGCTGAAGTAGTTGCTGATGTAACAGGAAGTGTTGTAGCTATTGGAACTCAAGGGGGAAATTATTCTGCTAATGTAGAAGGAACAATTGTAGTGACTATAGGAATAACAATGAGAGGGACTGCTTCTGAGCTGCCCTTTTTCTCATGTAGTAATTTGTCCATCTGATTTTCCATTTGTTTTTTTTGGGAAGTTAACTGAAGAATGGAAGCATCAACATGCTCACCAGTAAAATAACCCAGAATCCCTGATAGCATTATGATGATATACATGGTTCTCTTAGAGAATATAGCTGTTGGATAAGGAGGGCTAGTTTTGGGAGCTTTTGCTGATGAGGAAGTGAATGATATCTGGAACCTCTTGGGGAAGTCCAGATTCAAATATAACTATGTAAGGGTCTCCATATATAGAGGGGTTTCACCAGGTCTAGGTTGAACATGCAACGTCCGATTTATTGATTCAACTATGATAGTGAATAAGATTTATTTTCCAGGGGTTATAATGGCTCTTTGATCAGGGAAATAACAAGTTTTGAAAATTCTAATCACCTCTGGACACTAGAAGATCTTTGGGATAATGCACTTGGGAGAATTAGAATCCCAAATTAAAACCTCATTAGCTTGGTCAATTGATTTTTCATGGCTCCAACAGTGGAGCTCAAGAAGGTTAAACTCAGTGACAGGGTCACTAATTTTAATTCTACATCCACAATTGGAGGTTGTAGGGGATTTACTATTACAATGCCTTCAGAAGCCATTATTTGTTTGATTTATCAATTAATTACTCCTTTAGATTTAAGAAACAAGCTCAAACCTTTAAAAATATTGTGAAAATATTATTTACAATCTGTAGAAGGGTTTGATATGGAAACAAGGGATTTATATGGTTTGTGAAGCTCCTACACTGGTTCAAATGATTGAATTAATTTATTTTTTCTTAAAAAATGGCCTTGGCTCTTTAGGAATACTTGGAGAACGAAGCAAAGGTATGCAGGAGGGTTTTATGGGGTAACGTAGGCTTTCTGAGGCTTCGATGATCTTTATAATGCTTCAAATAGATTCTGCACTGGCTGTAGCAGAAAATGGTCTTGAATTCTGGTAAAAAAGGGTTTGAAATGAGGTCGACAATGATTTGTTTGCTCTAAAATAGGTCGACAATGCTCTCTTTTTGCAATCAATAATAGAAAAGGTGAAAAGGCTTGCAAAGGGAGGCTATATGAGTTTTCTAACCAACCGTTATTAAAAATTAAATGTGTGGGGTTAATTTCAAATGAAAGCGGTTTTCGCAACAGGCAAGTATACAACTCAGTGCTTTTCGCATCAGTAAAAGTGGTTGGGCGGTATTATTTTGGAGGATGCGATGCAATGAAATTTTGCCACGTATTAGGGAGTGAGGCTCCAAAAACAACTCATTTCACAAGGTCTTGGCGGTGTTAAAGATCGGGCATTCAAGGATGCAAAAAGGGTTACTGGCCATTAGATCTGGTCAATCTAGATCTGACGGATGGGAAAATGAGAGGGTTCTGTCGGGGATTTGATAGGCATGGGGCCCAAGAATAGTTTATGCAATGGGATATGTGAAGGGTTTAATATTTATTGGAGGTATAAGGTAGGCTGAGGGCATATCAAATGCAGGCAAATTAAAACTATAGGTTATAAATAAAATATGGGTTGGGGAAATATATATAAAGGGGAGTTAATATAATATCGGATAATGTATATACAGGAGGGGAATTAATATAATACAGGATAATGTATATACGAGAGTTAATAAAATAAAGTTAACATGGGGTTAAATGAATATGATGCGGGTTCATAAAATACACTAAGTTTTTATGTAAAATCTAATATCGGGGAGGGATGTTTCGTAGTGGGACCCAACATATAAATTTAATCATTTATATTTAGAATAAGTGTATTTTATGGGGTTTTTGAAATGAAAGAGAAATTAGTAAGGGTAAAATTAATTTCCAAAGGATAAATGTCTTTTAAACTAGGGAAAGTGTATTTATGTAGGGAAAATGAGTGAAGTAAGGGGAAAAAGATAAATATGAAGGGGAGGGGATATTTTTTCGCAGGGAATGAGTTTATAGGGAAGTTAGTAAATATGAAATGATTAATTTATGCTATCCATGCCTTATGAAAACTACTTCTACCTACCCATCATCTACCCTAACATTTTTTCTTCATTCATTTGGGTGCATTTGAGTTTGCAGGCCCTTTTTTATTTTTATTTTAACAACAAACTATCTATTTTTAACCTTATTACTTCCAATGGCTCAGATTAAACTATTGAGCTCATTTATTATTCTCTATCTAATTACTGATCTACCAATATTAAATAGTTTGGTTAGATCTTTATTCTCTATCTATCAACATGAAATTTAAAACATGAAAGATCAAGATTAAGCAGTTTGACGTTCATGGATTGTGGCATTTTTGACAAGTTGCACACAATATTATTTTGCAAATTAAAGTAAAAATTAGTGGAATTTGAATTTGCATCACTATCAGGATCTATTTTATCTCTATTTTGTTGGGGTTCATTTTTTATATATATATTTTTTATCTTTTCTTTGAGTCCTTTGATTTTTCTTTTAGGACTTTTACCCTCTTTACCTAACAGATCTTACAACTAAAATGGGAGTCTTTGAAGATACAAAGACATACCCCATAATTACAGAATTTATTTTCCCTCACTTAACATGACATTAGTGAGGAAACATATCAAATTTGATGAGGAGAAGGATATGATATGCTCTCTAGAGTGAGAGTTGAGTATCCCGTAGGAGGAGGAGCTTCTAGTTCCTAAGGAGGAGCCTCATGTAGAGATTCAAGATGTTGTGGAGCAACCACATGTGGAGGGGTAGATAGGAGGCCGAGTGGAGGCACACACTCAACCAAAATATTCCAAAGAGGGGAGGAAGAGAACCAGAGAAGATGACATATTGATACAGGATGCACAGGAGTATTTAGGAGCTCCTACATCTCATCGCAGGCAAAGGGGGTCACCAAACAAGTACACTGGGTATATGAATCTCATAATAGAACTCATTGAGAGAAATCCTTATTCATTTGAGGACATATTTTCTCAGCTAGTGTGGGCGGATGCCATGGTGAAGGAGTATGACTCCATCATGAAGAAAAATATATGAGAGTTGGTTTATGGACTAGAGAAAAATTCAGTGGATGGATCTAGATGGATCTACCAAATGAAGCATACATATTATGGGTGCATCGAGAATAACAAGGCTAGATTTGTGACCAAAGGCTTCTCTCAAGTAGAGCGAGTGGAATATATGGAAACATTTGTGCCAATTGCAAGATATTCCTCAATTAGAGCCATTCTATCATTGGTTGCACAGATGGGGATGAAGATATATCAAATGGATGTGAATTTTTCCTTCCTTAATGCCATTGTTGAGGAATAAATTTACATAGTGCAGCCATAAGACATATGATAGGGAGACACATGTGTGCAGACTCAGGAGAGCCCTTTTTGGTCTCAAACAGGCGCCTCAAGCATGATACACTCATATCAACACATATCTTAGTGGATTTGGCTTCACCAAAAGTGAAGCAGATGCCAATATATATCACATTGTGGTAGATGTAAAGTTTCTTATCTTGGTATTTTATGTTTATGGCTTGATACTTAGAGGGGATGAGTAGTTGATACGGTCTAGTAAGGAGGACCTTGCAAGAGAACTTCAGATGAAAGATATGGGATCGATGCATTACTTCCTTGGGATATAAGTATGGCATGGTGTTGGTGAGATGTTTGTGAGTTAGGGGAGGTATGCCTATGAAATAGTTCAAAAGTTTTACATGGAGAAATACAAGGCTATGGTCACTAGAAACTCAAGGAAGGAGAGCACTTCTTCGAGAGAGGCAGTAGATGCTACCATCTACAGACAACCTGACAGATCCTTGATGTACCTTGTGAACACAAGGATTGACATATGCTATGCATTTAATCAGTTGAGTCAAGCCATGGTAAGGCCTACCAACATGTATTTGGAAGGCAACAAGCCATGTTTTGAGGTAACTTAGAGGCATAAATGAGTATGGGTTATGGTACAGGAGGATAGAGGGAGTGAGGCTCCAAGGATTCACTGATGAAATTTGGTCAGGGAGTCCATCAGAAATGAAAAGTACTTCATGTGCTATCTTTAGTGTTGGGTCTACAACTATTTCCTAGAATGGCAGGAAACAGAGGTCTATCTCACTCAGCTTACCATAGGATGAATACATGGATGAAATTCAAGAAGCATATGATGCCATATGGATGAGGAAAATACTTGTAGGTATTTCGAGTCAGGAGATGGATATGACAGTGATTTATTGTGATAATGAGAGTTGTATCAAACTCCCCAAGAATCTAGTATTTAATGATAGGTTCAAGAACATTGATATCAGGTACCATCAATTACGAGATTATGTGTAGAGGAGAATTATGATGCTACAATACATTCCAACTAAGGTGTAGGATGAAAATATATTTAAAAATGAACTTTCAAGAGGTAAATTCAAATTCCACATGTGTACAATAGGGGTGGTGCAAAATTTGTTTCTTGCAAATAGGGAGTGTTAGAAAGTGTAACAAGCTAGGCTAAATTTAACTTGTGCATTAGTAAAATTTAGTAATTTGATTTTCCACATTAACAAGATCAACTGGATTGCAGTTAAATTATATGACATGAATTTGTCTACTAATTTACTTAGTAAATTCGAGTTATAGGCTAGAAGTAGTGTTGTGCATCTAGTGATTACTAAAATTTAGCAATCTACTTCAGTAACTTTCAATTTGATTCAATTAATTGAGCTCAAGTGCCTAGTTGAGTCAGTTAAAGGTCAGTTGAGTAGTATAATTTTTTGTTAACTTAGTTATCTCTCAGTTAGACTACTCAATCAGGTAAAAATATCCCAGACATGCATGTAATTCAAATTGACTAGTTGGAGTGGAGAAAAGGAACATCATAATTATCAATTGTATACTAGTTCACTGTATGGGCTTGATAAGAAGGTGAATAATTACTTAGGAATTTCAAAAAAATATATCAGAATTCCTATCTTTTAGGAGGCAATTTCCTCCAAGAATGCACAGAGAAATAGGAGGAAGTTGGGACCTTGAATTGTTTAAGTGTTGGGCAGAGAAGGACAATCAGTAAGAGAACATGTTTACAATCCAAGGTGTGATTCAAATTCGAAGCAAGGATTAGAGGATTTTTTTGGTCTAAAATGGGCCTCCTAAGAAAATTATAAAATAATAGTGAAAATAATAAAATACTATTATATTACATCATCAAATTCTAGAGGGAGAAAAGAAAAAACTACTTTTTCAACTTATCTCCCCTATGGGTATACTCAAATTTCAAGTGGGAACAGTCGTTGGATGCATAATATTCATCCAAGGGTTACCCACGTTGCATACTTTCAATGGACCCTAATACACGAAGAATGAGAAATACATTAAAAACGTGATTGAAATCACGTTTTTTATGTATTTCTCTTTTTTCGTATAGCATGGTCCATAAAACATATGCAACATGGGTAATCCTTAGATGAGGAATTAAATTTTGCATCCAACAAGTACGCCTGGTCAAAATTTGAGTAAACCCTTAGGGAGATAAGTTCGAAATACAAGTTGAAAAAGTAGTTTTATTATTTTATTATTTTTTAATCTTTTTAATTTTTTACCCCAAAAATTGTGAATTAACCTCCATGGTTGACATCATCATCTTGACTACTATTAGTTCTTATAAATTTTATTTGGGTTGTACATTTTTCTTAGGAGGTCCATTTTCGACCTCAAAATTTCTCTAATGACATTGTAATAGTTTTTCATTCTCATATGATTATTGAAAAACAATGAAGGTTTTTTTTTTAGTTGTGTTCCCCTATAAATCATTGTGTTCTTGTAATTTTTATGGTTTCATCTCATTGCATGTGTTTCTAAATGGAAATTTACATTCCATAGAATAGTTGAGGAAATTTGTAATCTCTTGATTTAAGTTTGATTTCATAATTAGTAGTAAATTTCCATTAATTTATACAATTTATTAATTATTCTCAAACTTGTTTCCTACATCATTGATGACACCCTGTCTCAAATTTGTACCCACGGTGTTGCATAAATAAACGAGTGATAGAGCCAATATTTTACATTGATATTTGTAATTATTTGGTTATATTGAAACAAAAATGTATAATTTTTTGACTTCATGCGTCAAGTCCTTCACATTCCATCAGTTTAATAATCTCATTAAATAACCTTAATACCATTTTTATGGCGTACCCTCTTTCGGGACAATTTTTATGTGAAGTGGTGTATTTTACATTATTGAGGTGGCTCTATTCTGCCCCTAGATCAATAAGGTATGGAATCTAATGGTCCCAAATTCTGGAGTCCATTATGGGTGTAACCACCCCCTTTCCCTTGTCGCAATTGCACCTCATTCTAGTCTCTAAGCTTCTAGCAAAACTCGGCTATGGAGACTTGAACCTTGGTCACCAATTTTCTACAACTAGGAGGTAATATACTATATATTTTTTCTCTTTTTCTTATTATTTAATAGTGGGGTCCCTTTATTTATTTATTTGCCACTATCTTTAGATGTAGGGATGACAATTTCATGGGATTTCCATTTCCCTTTGGTTTGGCGAGGGATGGGATATAAACTATTTCCCTTGTTCATGAATTTCTGGGTTCTAGAGTCACCTATAAGATTTTTCATGCATTAATTATTCACCAAGGAATCTATGTTAAGTATGTTGAATCCCTTTACAATTATCGTCTTGAATTTTTGTTTTTCTTTTGTTTCCCCCGCCCAAAATTGCTAACCCTAATAGAGTTTTACTACTTGTAAGTTTGGGATTCAGAAACATCAATGGTACAAGTAATTGTAGAAATTTAGCTCTTTCCTTTATTATTAACTCGGGTTATCTTCATCCCTTCTTTGTTGGAGGTCTAACCTTAACCCTATATGAATTGGTCAAGATCAAGCGCATGGCAGGTTCACTTGTCATGTGGATTCTTCCAACATTTTCTTTGGTTTTTACGATAAACTATTTAATATGCTTGGGGTTTCCCCCCTCCATTTACCTATCATAATATGCCCTTGTTTAAATGTTTATAGGAGATTGATGTTACTTCTTGAAGACCACTTTGACCTAGATTTTGTGTGTTTAATTTAAGCTGGCCATTCAGCCAAAACCTCCCTTAGATATTAATATATGACAATTTGGCCATTCAGCCCCAATAAATTTTTCACCCAGTTAGGGTTCATATTTTATACAATTGTATTTATAAGTTTTAACAGTTACTGATTATAAAGATAGTTTCCTCCTTATTCATCTTATGCTTTCGACTTGTTAACACCTGGCTTTGATGTAATAAAATGAACACACACACACACACACACACACACACACACAGATATATATATATATATCTTTCATCTCTTTGCACACATATTTCGCTTCTATAGGATTCATCTATATTAGGTAGTAGATGTAGGGTTTGGCTTTTCTCTGTCGATGCCTATTCAAACTTTTGTGTATTTTGGTGTATCAATTATGATAGGATTGTTATGTCCTTTTATGTATATCATGGAGATCACTTTGTATATAGTAATATATTTGAATTGTTATCATGCTTGGTATTTTATTGAATTACATGTTTAACCACTCGACTTCGAGGGTTACATTAAGAACTAGAAGGTGATATTTTATTTTTAAGGTTCTGTGAACAAATATCTTTAATACCTTGGTTAGTTTCCTTTCTAGTTAATACTAAACGTATGTACCTTTCCATGCAGGGTTTGTTTCCTTCAATTTTATGGATCTTGACAAACAAGTCCGTTTACATAAATGCTTCCAACCAAACTTCTATATTATGTTGCATTCGGATTTTGATTTCATTTTTTTTTTCTCTTTTTTCCTTAAATAGATACTTGTTTAATTTCTAGTTTCATTTCCAGTTTCTTGTTCAGTACATTTTGAATATTATTATTATTATTATTATTATTATTATTATTATTATTATGGTTCCATTGTTAGGTGGGACCTAGTTCCTCTATGACCTGCTATACATAGTTGGGAATAAATTACACTAATCATATAGAACAAGGTCTATTCTAGAAGGCCACTCTTGCTTGCTAACAAAAATTAACCCTAGTTCATATAGTTTATAGTTTAGACCAACTGCATATGATCTATGTAAATCATTCTCATGTTAACATTAACAATTATTTACCCTTATACCTCATTGTTATAGTCCCTAGATGATATTTGTTAGAAAATAATATGTTAAAAACATTTACCATCATAACTACAGATATCCATTCCATTCACTTTACACTTATATAAATGACAAGTTCTCAAAAGAAACAATTATCCTTCATCATTTATAGAGATAATGTAAGTTATATAAAATTAAATGTACTTATCTTTTTTTTTTTGTTGCTAGGAAAATTCATAGAGGAAAGAACACTCCTCCCAACCAACGAGAATGAAAATTATGTCCAACTCTCCCCTCGAGCTAGTTTTTCACTCCAAGAATAGTTGATTGTTAGTGATCTAGAGAGGATTGTCCAAGGGAGTCAAGGCTATACAAGTCCAGCCCTAGAAGTCACAAACTAACAAGTATTTCTTACTGTTTCCACTAGCTACCAACCATCTCACAAATACACTAACTAGCAGGGTTTGACCTTACCTTAACAACATCTTCTTGAAGGTACCAGTTTATTCTTCTCCCTTCTTAGATGCCTTAGGTACTCTCTCCCACCTCTTTTTTTTCTTTTCCCAAATAAGATGATTTATCTCTAGGGAAGGAAGTAATTGTCATCTAACTATCTAGTGACTGAATATTTTTCATTTAGTGTATTTTCCCCATGAATGTCAAGACTTTCCATAACCACTTTTTATATAAAATTAAATTAAGCTTTAAAAATTAAATTTTTGCACTGGTCTTTCCACATAGCCCATGATTTACCAAGGCTTTGCAGTACAATTATTTTAAATGTTTACTTTTCACTAAGGGGTGTTACTCCTTCCCCACCTTGAGTGAAACATAGTCCTTAGTGTTTCCTAGCCTTCAAAAGAGGTTGGAATATTCCTCTGTTGGGCATGGCCAAACTTGGTCCATTTTGGATCAAAAGACTCTGCAACTTGAGGAGTGGAGTGTGCAGAACAACAAAGATATATTTACAGCGCAGAGTTTAGGGTCTTTGAGGTCGTCGAAACCCCTTATTTTGTAATGGTTTTTGTGTTTTAGTGTAATATTTTGTCTTCCCATGGTATGTGTACCATGGTTTTGAGTCGATGTAAATGCTATATAAACAAAGGTAATGTTGTGTCCAAGTAATCCATGAATTTTTTATTAGAAATGATTTTTGAATATATTTTTTTAAGTCTATTTTGGGCCCAAGGGAAGGCTCCACAACTGTGTGTGTGAAGGCCTTGAAGAGTCTGCATCTTTGTGCGCAGACCACCTATAGCTATGTGCATAGGTCAAATAAGTGTATGTACTAAAGAGAATTATCATAATAAAAGGAAATATTTTTGAAGGAATCTTTGTGTTTACATGTGTGAATCTGTTCATTATATGTATTGTGAAGTTATTTATATGCTCTATGTTGTGTTTTAATGATAAAGGTGCAGTTCACACAAGTATTGATTGATGAATGATGTATAAGATGTTAAAGTAGATAGATGCATCCACATAGTTTAAATAAGCATAAATAAAATTAACAGTAGATACACACTCCAATGTCCCTATGGATGTAGGAACCTAGTTCTTAAATTCTCTAATATTTCCTTCGGTGAGACTGCCATCTACATTGAAGATCATTGTCAAAAGCGACGGTAATATATGGTTTTGTTGGTGACAACTAAACCTGAACCTAGGTCAAGACTCCTCTGAGCCAAAAAATCATTTTGTTTCTAAGACTAGGATCTCATTGAGGGATATGTGTATGTGGCATTCGAAAAGCAAGGAAATACAAGACTGGGTAGATTTAAAAGAGCGAGAGTTCGCAGTTCAAGAAAACAAAAATCCACAACTAGAAAAGAAGCTTGGTTGCAGAGGTATCTTTTCTTAGAACAACACGAGATTTTATTCACGAGGTTTGCAAATGAGCTACATGCATGGTTATGAAGGCCAATTAAGAACAAGACCTGTTTTAACAATGACGAGCCTAATCTGTGGAACCTTGAATTTTTATAGTGACTCAAAGATACTAATAAAAAAATATCAAGTGTCGTTGATTTTTGGATCGACAATATTTTGGGAGGATTTAATAATGAGTTCCCGATAGACACATATTTATCTTATAACAAAGCTGAGTGAATATTTTTTAAGTTTTTGTGAGGTAAGTATCTAATTATTTGAACATGTGGATTAAAATGTTGTTATGTGAAAAGGGTGTACTACAGATGCAATCATATTAATCTTTGGAAGAAGTAAGTATGGATCTACAGGAAGTGGAAAGTGACACAGGGTAGATTACAAAAACTTAATTGAGATTGATTATAGTCCATTGTTGAGTGAATCTAAGAGAAAAGAAGAAAGAAGTAACCCCAAAACCCCTAGAGGTGCATCATATTTAGGAGTTGATAATAATCATGGCACTTGTTGGATTCCCCATCCCACTACTCCCCTCACCTCCCATCCCCATCCCGGTACTTTCCCTCCACCTCCAACTCAACCTCCACCACCCCCAGGAATCATGGCTAATGATATCAAGCTACCGATCTTTAGAGGACTCATATTAGAGGATGCTGAGCAATTTTGGTTTGTAGCTGAAGTTGTATGGAAAGAAAGATAGATCATCGACAAAGATATAAAAAAGGCGCATATTTTCACTGTGCTACAATAAATAGCGCTGACATGGCACATAAAGTATTCCAGGATGAATCAGGGTGCTTCACTAGATGATACAAAGAAATCACTGACTGCAGAATTTAAGAAGCCAAATTCACAATCGTAGTGTATTACTGAACTAAAGGAGATCAAGAAATTTACAAATGAGTCTGTTTGGGAATCAGATCAATGGTTCAAAGTGTTAATGGGACAATTAAGCTTTAAAATCCCTGAGGAGAAGCATAAGAAGTGGTTTATAGTTGCGCTATTACCACATATCAGGTTTCCTTTGACACAAAAAAATATATCAACATAGGCCAAAGCTATGGAAATTGCGATGATGCTGGAAGCTTCAGCAGTGGGAGATACTCATACATGAGTACAACAGAATCAGACACAACTAGCAAACCTGACCTTGCAACTGTAAGTTCTGAAGAAGGGTAAGGAATTCGGGCCAAAAATTTGCAGAGACATATGGTGCATAAAGTGTAAGTAAGAAGGCCATTATAAGAATCAATGCCCTATGTTTAGAGAATGCCTTAATAGTGGAGCATCTAATCCATTGAACCCAGGATCAAGCATATGGTGAGGCATATGTAAGATTGCAGGTCAACATCACAGAAAAGAGTACTATTTTTTGTAGAAGTATGTGCAGTTAAAAAAAAATATTTTGTAACTTCTCTAGATGAGTGGGGCATGAGGACAAGAATTGTTGCAGTTTTGATTTGATGATGGATCAAATTTCAAGTGCCTGTAGAATGCAAGATGAAGCAAGTGCACATGAAGATGAAGGAAAACATGCTGGTGGAGGAGGATTCCAAGCGCACAAATGAGGGCGAGGAGGAGGCCATGGTCAAGGATGTGGCTAGCTTATCTGTTATATTTGCGGAGAATATGTCCACTTCATGAGGAATTGTAAGAATCCAAACTCAACCAATAAGTATTGTAAATTTTTTGATCATGTGATAGAATAATGTCTGATCCTTATGAAAAATATGCAGGAGAAAAGAAACCAACAACTCACACAAAATTTGTATATGATGACCATTGAACAAAGGGAAGATGACTTGTGCATCAACATAGTAGCCAGAGGTGGTGCAGTGACAAGAGATGATGTATCTGAAGGTATGAGGTTGATGGAAGATACATGGGTGAGGAAGACCACAGAAAAGGCCCCTAGTTTCAATATGTAGAGGGAAAAGGAGAGATTCATGGACTCGAAGAAAAATATTCATCGACCCTGCAGCTTCCACATCTAACACGCAGCCACTGCAAAAATTGATACCGAGGAAGGATAGTGCTGAAGTAAATACTCAGCTGAAAGAATTTGATCCAACTATATTAATATCATTTTTACAGACCTACATGAAGTTGTTGAAAGAAAAGAAGGACTTTCAAGGACTCTAGGAACTGATACACTGTTGCTCTAGTAAAGAAGAACCATGAAGTGAGAATCACAGAGTAAACAAGTTAATCGACATAAGAATAGAGCAGGAAGGAAAATGAGGCTAACTGCGCAGTTTGGGGAATATGCCATAGATCAGGTAATCCTAGATTTGGGATCCGATGCCAATGTGTTACCTAATAGAACTTTGGAGCGAATAAAAAAATGAAGTTTCAATTGTCTCCGATCTAGTTACAGATGACCAACCAATAGAAGATAATCCCTACGGGAAGGCTATTTGGAATTGTAGCATATATTGAGGGAGTGCACACTATTATAGATTTTAAAGTAATTTAAATTTTAGATGAAAGAAATCCATATACATCACTACTTTAGTTGGATCGGGATTTTGATAATAACACAATAATCAATCTGAAAAGGAGATAGATGGTTCTTGAAAAGGGTGATCTGAGGGTCATTGTTCCTCTAGAGCCATTAGAAAGAGTGTTCTATATAGAGCCTGTTCGTGATGAGTACCTTGACGCAGATATTGACAACATTTATAAGATAATGGCTGAGCAATATTGGATAAATCCAACTTGAGATGGAAGGCTAAGCTAGGAACAAGATAGTTTGTGTATTCATGACTCTGACGAAGAACTGGAAAAATAGCATAACAAGTTGCATGAAGTCTCTAAAAGACGATGAAACAAAATTACAAGATCACTTCACTAAATAACTTCAAAGGTATGAAATTTTCCTTATTATGATGGGATAGGAGATGTAAGTCTATTTTTTGATGAATTTGAAAGAGAAGTTATGGAAGAACAAAGGTTCCAAGCATTGGATGTAGCCTTGAGATATACACTTTCTAGATGGTGGGGCACTCATAAAGAAAATATCTAAAGCTGGAAAGAGTATCGCAGACTGATGAAGATCAGATTTGGCCAAGTAAATACCCGAATAAAAGTAAAATATAATGGCAACAATGACCTCTAGGAGCATATTTTTCAGTGGACTTCGATTTGGGGACAAGATCAAGAACCAAAGTGGGTATATGTGTTCTTTCACACATTGGACCTAATACCTATGAATTGGTATCTTGAGACAAAATTGCAAATGACGAACTATACATATTTGGTTGAAGGGTTCCTGCTGAGATTTAGTTTTAAAGATGGATGTCCATGCATAGATGAAGCCCTCTAGGCTGTCAGAGTGGGGATTTTTAAGGCTACAATTGCGCTAACTTGGAAGCAGCCCAATTGGACCACGCAGTTGAACCATGCACTTGAATCTTATAATGTGACAACAATAGCGGATGATGAGGATCCACACAATATTGATATCCCAGACTTAGAAGGTCATAGAGAAGTTGTTGGACTAAAATTTGAAATCCTTGACATAACGTAGTCTATGAAGACGAAGAAGGTGAATATCGAGTCAGAGGAAGAGCCAAAATTTGCACTGATTAGAGATTATTGGGATGAAGACACAATTAGCAAGGTTGCAGGGTTGTTGCACGAATTTCAAGAATTCTTCCCCATGAAGTTTCCTGAATTGCATGGTATAGTAGGATACCTAGGATTTGTGAGGATTACTGTGAAACCTAATGTAAAGACAGTAAATCAAAGACTTTATAGGTTGAATCTGAAATACAAGGAGAAAGTGAAGGAACAATTAGTAAATATGATCAAGGCAGGCATCACTGAACTGGTTGAAGATTTGAAGTGGGTAAGTCCTATGGTAGTTCATGAAAAGAAAACAAAGGGTGAGATCAAAATATGTGTGGACCTAAGAAATTTGAATGGTGCATTCTTGCATGATCCCTTTCCCACATCATTCATAGAAGAAGTATTGGACAATGTAGGAGGACAAGAGGCTTAATATTTCACAGATGGCTTTTTAGGTTACCATCAGATAAGAATTTTTCCGGAAGACAGACATAAGACAAATTTTTCTATGGAGTGGGGTTGTTACCAGTATACCAAAATTCCTTTTGGTTTGAAGAATTCTCCTACCATATTTTCTAGAGTTATAGTCACAACTTTCAAGGAGTATATACACAAATATTTGGAGGTTTACTTTTATGATTGGACTATCTTTGGGCTATTGAAGAAGCATGTTTCAAGCTTGATATTGATGCTGGATATGTATAGACAATATCAAGTATCATTGAATTTGAGTAATTACATCTTTTGTGTAAATTTTGGTATACTATTGGGGAATTGTTTTTTTAAGTAGGGACTCATGGTGGACTCTTAGAAGATTGTGACTATTGTGAACCTGGACCCACCTAAGACAATGAAGCAACTACACACAACACTTAGACATACTAGCTACTATAGGAAGTTTAGAAAGGCTTATGTGCAGATAATTGTGCTGATGGAAAGAGTAATGTAGAAATATGTTACTTTTCACTGGGAAGGAGAATTCCCAAAAAAGCCTCGACATACTGAAGGAGAAAATGGTAACTGCACATATTCTAATTTTCCAGGACTGGAATAAGGAATTTAATTTACATGTCAATGCCTTTGGTATAGCATTGGGTATAGTCTTGACACATCCAGGAGAAGGAGAAACTGATCACCCCATAGCTTTTGCAAGAATGAAACTATCCAAGGCAGAGAAGAACTATTCCATGATGGAGAGAGAAGGGTTGGCTATGGCCTATGCATTACAAAAGTTTAGGAATTATTTGTTGGGAGTGTACTTCAAGATGTTCACTAATCACTTTACGATGAAGTATTTGGTGAATAAGCCTGTTTTAGGAGCAAAGATATGTTGGTGTTTGTTGTTGTTTTAGGAGTACGAATTTTAATTTATTGAAAAGCCAATAATATTGAATGTTGGGCCTCATCATCTATCAAGGCCCTATAAACAGGATAGGAACTGACAAGAATTGAGGATAACTTATCGAATGTGAAATTATTCACAATCAGGGTTGCAGAAGATCACATCGCAGATATTATTAATTTTTTGGCTACATGAATGGTGCCCACAGAGTACAGTACACAGAAAAAGAAGGAGCCCGTAGTAAAGCTAGATGATTTTTCATTGATTGTAGGAAATTTTTACAACATGGGACAAGATGAAATACTATGTCAATATGTCTCTCAGCATAAAAGGTAGAGTATTTTGGCAAAAAATCACGGAGGAGTTGCAAGAGGAAATTATGAAGTGAAGGCCACTACAGAATACTTTGAGATTTGTTTTATGGTGGTCCACATTGCATAAGGATGCAAAGGAGTTTTGTCGAGGTTGTGATGCATGTCAAAGAACAGGAAGACCATCTAGGAGTGATGAAATGCCATTGAATCCACAAGTGATGTTGAAATAATTTGGTAAGTGGTCTATTGAATTTATCAAACCTATTAATCAACCAAGAAAGAAGATTAGCACAAGGTATATAATCACTGCTACAAATTATTTGACAAGGTGGGCTGTGCTAAATCTAATGAAGTATTTCAACACAAATACTTATGCGATGTTCATATTTGAGTATATTTGGCCATATTTGGGTGTCCAAGATCTTGATGAGTGACAAGGGTTCACATTTCTCGCATCAGACTATTGAGGTTCTCGCTGAATAATTTCAAGTGTACCATAAAAAGAGTACACCCTATCATCTTAGGCTGAACGATACATTCAAAGATTTCAGTAAGGTTCTAGAGAATGCACTCACAAAAGTGTGTAATGTCAATAGAAATGACTGGGACTTGAGAATTCCAGTGGTATTATGGGCATATGGGACAACATGCAAGAAGATGATAGGACAAACACATTTTAGGTTGGTATATGGACAAGAAGAAGTCATGCTTATGGAGCATATTGTGCCTATTTTGAGAATTTCAAATTTCACATAAATGGAAGACCATGATACAATGGAGGAAAGGATGGAGAAATTTCTTACTCTTGAAGAAGACAGGTTTATTGCAGATTATCATCAGCAAGTGCAGAAATCAAGGGAGAAATCTTGGCATGACCAGAATATCAAGAAAAATACATTCCAAGAAGGAGACCTTGTACTATTGTATGATTGAAAAATTGTTAAGTTCCTAGGAAAGTTCCAAACAAATTGATTGGGACCATATGTCATCAGGAACGTCTCAAATGGAGGCACAATTGAACTCAAAAATTCAGATGGCCAGCTGATGCAAGGAAGAGTGGATGGTAGCAGATTGAAGATATACAGGGAAGACTCTGTCTCTGGAACCTCACACTAAATAATGAAAAAGGGAAATTATTAGTGCCACCTCTAGTTGAAAGTGGGCATTGGACCATAAACTACTCTAGAGAAATAGGCTTCGCCAAAGAAAGAGCATTGTGTGAGAGTCAGGAGTATGGAGAAGTCTGGAAGAGACACACTCAAGGAAGATTAATGCATGATACTCACAGGCAGGCTAAAGTCCTAAGGAACTACGATAAGGGAGGAATTGCCGAGACACGAAAGAAGGATCATCAAATTTCACCACAAATATGACCGTTGGAAGGAAAAATATGATCTGAAAGGAAAGTGTGCGTTAAAAGGAGCGGGGAAGGCATATTTATTGAGCACAACAGGTTGAATATAGCACCATATCTGCATTAAATGAGCCAAATATGAAGAAAATCATGGGGTATGAAATTAAAATTTTGTTTAAAATCAAGCTACCGTGAGACATTTTGACACTTTGCTTCCTGAGATTTCAAATTGTGAATTTGCACCTAAGTGAGAAAAAAGTTATTCACTGTATGTATGAGAGAGGTTTGATGATATTTATATGGAATTCCTAAGGAAGGGAGTAGTAGAGGTCATGGAGGCTACGACACTGAGTGTCGTAGGTCCACATTCGCCATGGAAGCAACCAACCGTAGAAGAAGCACAAAAAAATAAAAATTAGGTAAAGAGACCAGTTGCGACCCCTGGTGTTATATAGTTGTCACAATTTTTTTTCCCAAGGAAGAGAGGACCAAGAAATTCTAGGGTAAGTAACAGAAGAAGCTGATGGAGATTTAGGACAACGAAGAAGAAACTCAGGCTCTAAAAGTAGAGATACTAGAAGACATTGAGGTAGATGATGTAGAAGCTATCTCTATGCTATCCCCATATATACTGCCAAGAAATTCGAGTGCTAAGAATGTGAAATACTATGATAATGTGAAGTCAAGTGTATTCACACCACTGTTTCCTGAAGATGTACCTTTTGAAGGAGAAGCATTAGCAAAAGTGGTATAAATCTATATGGAAGACTGGGATTTTAATGATCGATGAAAGTATGCATATTTGAGCCTAGCAGATACCTAAATCAATTTTATTACCCAAAGAATAAAATCACCATATTGGAGCCACACCAGTGGGCTAAAGGATTAAAGAGCTCCCGACTGTTAAATATGATGAACGTTCTACACTTTGGACGAAGTAATATCAATACCATTTGTGTTTGTCACCTACTTTCTTTGGTGCATGATAGATCCCTTTGGCTACGAGTGAGGATACCAATAAATGAAATGTTGATCCGAAGAATAACCATGCTGCCATACCAGGGAAAGAAACTTGCTGAGGAGTTTGTGGGTAAGATTTAGGATATGGTAGATGTTAATGATAAGAAGATGCAATATAGAATGATCAATAAGTCAAGGGGCTAAAACATCAATTCTCTCAATGACCAAGGGGTGCACTTCACCGCACACATACTTGGAGGGAAAATCATGTGAAAATGATGAGAAAATGAAGTAACAACATTAGTGGTCTCTTTGGCCGTGTAGTGTAGTAAGGGGGTCCTGTTTAATTGGGTAGACTACTTATGCAAAGAATTTTTAGATGACTTCCATGAAGAATGGTAACAAGTGAAGACATTCCATTATGCGTGGTTGCTGATGATCATTGCACTAATGGCTTGGATGGAACCAGAAGAGTCACAATGCCCTATTGTTGAGTTGGATGTGCGTGAGGGTGCAAGGAGCGTCTCGCTCTAGTTTTGTAAGGAACCAAAGTGCACAACGAAGAATAAAATGTTATGGGTGTTAATGGAGATAAATTTACACATAGTGGTGAGTCAACATCCCAGGATGTCACCTATTTTGTTTGCAAACTACTAGGGAATTGCAGACTTCAAATTCTATTTTCATAGAATATACATCAAGGTGAAACATGATCTAGAATAAGTATGGTACCCTTTTCCATACTTGGTCACCGAACTTGACATTGTGTAAGTCAAAAGGAACTCACTGATAGATTTTCCAGATCCACCTAGTGGAGAAAATGAGATAGAACATGAAGGTACCAATGGAAAATATACACAATTTGGAAAAGACACAAATAAAGAAACAAAGAAGGACGGAGAGGAATCTGAAGGAACTGAGCAAGAAAAAGGTGGCTAAGACCCTCCAAGAGACAAATAACTATAGGATTCCCCATTTATTTTAAGGAAAAGGGTACCTACAACATATACGCTAGCTACACAAAAGAATCAACATGCAAGGTAGATCCACGCACATTGAGCCAATGACCCTCACTAAAGGGGACATCGATGAAATTAGCGATAAGGTGCTACATATCAAAAAAGATACATTGAACTGGATTGAATATTAGTACAAAGTAGCATTGAAAAAAGTGAAACAAGGCATGCAGGAGCTTAAATTGCTGGAAAAAACAAGACCATAAGAACGATAAACCATTCAATCAACATATATGAGCGAACAGGTGCAGCCCAAGCGCTGATTGGAAAAAAATTTTGGTGTTTGGATTTTGGACGTACCCGAAGGAGCACTGTAGTTTAAAGCTTCAGAGGATCAAGAGTGAGTGAAAGGTTGGGACAATATCAACTTGAATATTATTGAACTGCCCACACAGACACTGCACGACTTCCACCAAAGTGTCATAGATGAGACGAATGGGCCATAAAATCATGCTTTACACATAACTAGGTAGTTGGAACAAGACAACAAAAATATAATGAAGGAACTGGATTGGGTAATCAGGGAGAGGAAGGAGAAGTGAAAACAACACAAGCAGTTGGAGGATGCCATAGGAAAAACTTGCAGTGAGATTATGTACATCAAGGTCCGCGCAGAGGAAGCCCCAATAGATAAGTTGTGAAGCTCACCCTCATAATCAAGGAGTCAAAGAACAAAATGCAGAAGCTTAATTTTTAGTACGACGTACATATCACTGAGCTACAACTTAGGCTGCAACCAACCACACTACTGGAGGTACAAGAGTAGTAGGAAGAGAAGCTTAAAACCACATTGGAAGGCACCTTCACCACAGTCAAGGAATATGGCAAGCTGTTAGATGACACCATGGAGATTTGGATCTCACTGCAGGAGAATCCCAAAACTCATAAAATTGAAGAGGAGGTACATGAAATGCATGAGAATTTGGACAAGATCTGAGAAATTGGTAGGACTTTAGCACCCATGCAGCAACTCACTCGGATGAGTGAAGGGAAAAATATACAGAGCCAGATCGAGGATCTGTGAAAGAGAGAGCAATTGATCACCATAAGGACTCAACCATGGTAGGAAGAGGCTATCCAGGTTTCACAGAAAGTGGATGAAAAGCTTAAGGAGTTGCATTGGAGGCAGAAATATGTGTTGCACAAGGCAGTTGGGCCAACGACATAAAATATTTTGGAGGAAGTCGTAACGAGGAGAAACAAATGGTACAAATACTTCAGTAATATAATAACACCTACACCAGTATTGAAGGTAAGGTTTGGGGTGCACCAATTGAGTGACTCGAGACGAGTCACATGTGAGTGTTGGGGGCATATTGGGCATGGGCCAACTTGGTCCATTTTGGGTCAAAAGACTCTGAAGATTCAGGAATGGAGTCAAGCTTAAGGGTGGGTCGAATCCCTTTATTTTATAATGGATTTTGAGTTTTAGTGTATTATTTTGTCTGCCCATGGTATGTGGACCATGGTTTTGAGTCGATGTAAATGCTATATAAACAAATGTAATGCTATTTTGAAGTAATTCAGGAATTGGTCATGGGTGCGAAGTATTGAATATATATTTCTAAGTTTATTTTGGTCCTAAGGGAAGGCTCCGTAGCTATGTGCATGGAGGCCTTGAAGTGTCTGCAACTTTGTGCACAGAAAAACTGCAATCGTGTGCGTAGGTTGAATAAATGTATGTAGTATAGGACTTATCATAATAAAATGAAAGAGTTCCAAAGGCATCTCTATGTTTACTTGTGTGAATTTGTTCATTATCTATATTGTGAATTTATTTATATGCATTATGTTGTGTTTTATTGATAAAGACATACTATGCAAAAATATTGATTGATGAATGAAGTATAAGATGTTATAGTAGATAGATGCATTTGTGCATTTTATAATAATCATAAATAGAATTTTAGCAGTAGATCCACACTCGAGTGTCCCTCTACATGTAGGAACATGGTTTTGATATCCCCCAATATTTCCTCGAGTGAGACTATGATCTACGCTGCTGGTTGTTGCCAAAAGGGCTGGTAATAGAGGGTTTTTTTGGTGTGTAGCTAACTCTGAACTTGGGTCAAGGCCCCTTTGAGCCAACACCCTTGCGCATAAAATATTTATCCTTATCTTCCTAGGTAGCCTCTTCCAGCTTAAGTTCTTGTTAGCCTAGGTAACTACTTGCTTCTGTAGCATAATGTTTATCTCGTTGAGAATGCATAGAGGCTCGACTTGGATTAATCCTCCTAGTCAATAACCCAAACTTGATGAGAGTTAGAAGAATCATTGTAAATTTAGAAACAATGACAATAAATCCTTTTTACTTACCATATGTCTCTGCCAAATGTCAAGGACCCCACCATTTGGTCCCACTATACATTTCAGAACACCAACCCTCTAATCATCAAAATGATAAATCATTGTACCATGTGCACATTGTCTTATCTCATGCTAAAGACATTCACAACATTGGTAACACGATAAAAGAACTTACACTTCTAGTAATTCATTTTCGAGCACTAAGCTCCTTTCTTGTGAAGATGTACATAAAATATTTACACAATTATATAGAAAAAATATTTTTAACACATCACTTATCTAAATTAGTTTACTTTTTCTTATATGAGAACCACAGTGGAAAAAAATTCTCCTCCCAACTAATAGGAACTTGTTCCTACAACTAGATTGATCCATTTACACATCTAGATAGTTCACTGAGAGAGACCATAATAGGTCTAATATATGATTCCTCTTAGCAACATCCCGCCTATTCCTCTAACAATGTCATGTTCATGAGGAATTTTGTTAGGTCCCTATAATACTAGTATAAACCCTTATTTGTGTTATTGTGTAACTGCCTTATTGTTATTTTTGTTCCCATGTAGTCCCCATGTTGTTATTATTGTGCCCCATAGAATCCCACTATTTTTATTGTTGTTCCCTTACATTATTATTATTATTATGTAAGTTCTGATTATATTGGGACTGCTTAGACTCCTATATATAGAAATAAAGGTTTTTTCATTTGTATCATCCAAAAATTGTTCATTTATGTAATGTAAAGGAGGTTTCCCCCTCAAAGTTGATAATTTTTAAGACGTTGATCTATCTTTTCTTCTATTTTTCTGAGCTAGTTTCATAACATTTGGTATTAGAGCTTGTGATTCTAGGGTTTCACTTCTTCAAACAACTCATCTTGGAATTTTAGCTATAATTCATTTTCTGCGTGGTTTCAGAAGCTGAAAAAATAAATTTGAGCCGAAATCCTAAGGAACTTCGTGTAAAAATTTCAAATCTTGGTTCAATATATTTTCAGAGGTATGATCTGAGGAAGTTAGGGTTCTTACGGGCTCTAGAATTTCATATCAAATAGCTGGCCGAGGGAACATTGTCATAACTTTCGTTTCACAGATCAGATTTGAATTCTATAAAAAGTGGATGAAAGTGCATGGACTGTAGTTTCTTGTGTATCTATTTTAGATCTTAAGATAAAAACAATGACACGTGGCACACCGTACAATTTTTCTCTATCGAACAAACCCATAATTAGATCATTGTGGGATATTGGGCATAAATTTATCTTTAAGCATCCAAAATAGGTCTAACCTATGGCATTGGAAAGAAGAATCAGAGGGATACCACATGACCTATGTTTAGATATTGGAGATCCTAAATTACAAAGTTAGAACCATTTCAATATCAAGCTCCTAAAAGCAAGAAAAAAGTGCATATATTTAAAAATAAATTGCATAATTGTTTATTGAAAAAATCAATGTGAAGTGATTCCAAGGGCATATTGAAGCATATATATCAGTATTGGGTTATAAAATGCATCCAAAAAATAATTCTACACCCATTAAGACCTCAAAAAACTTTACTATGATGCATGAAGAGGAAGAGTTGTAGCTAATATATCAAAATTGGTGGACCAAATGGAACAAGTTTTTCCTTCACAAAGAGAAACCAAATATGAACTAAAAGGTGACATTGATGCTTTAAAAGTAGACAGGGAACCTAACAAGGATGGCATGGAAGCTAAGATCGATGGTATAGAAGCAAAACTTTAAGGTTTGACAAAGTTTCTATAAGAAAATCTTCCTAATGGTGAAAAGGTAATAGAGGAAAATCATGATGAGAAAAAAATAAATGTTAATGATGATTTCATAAACTCTAATGCTGTATCAAAAACCCACCATATTCCAAAGATAGATATGAGGAAGTTTGAATGAAAGGATCCAATAACATGGATACTACAGATGGAGCAATACCTTGAACTCCATAATGTGCAACCCACATAAAAGGTATGTATTGCAAATTTATATTTAGAACAAAATCAGTTTGTATGGTATCGATGTCTTTTTTCTCGTAGACCACTTGTTGCTTGTTCAATTTATATGGAGGAAATGATAGCTCATTACGAGGATATAAATAGCAACACCTTCTTGATCGAATTGATAAATATCAAACAAAATTGTTCAATGATGGAGCACATTTACGACTTCCATAAATTGAATATCAGAGTAGAAGATATTCCAGAGGAGAATAGGATTGATGTCTTCATAGGGAGTTTAAAGGATAATATCCAACATGAGGTTCTCCTTTGGGAACTTGATTCATTGGAGAAGGCATTCAGGGTAGCAATAAAATTTGAAAGAAAAATTATGACGAAAATTAAGTCTACCAATGACAACTATAAAGATGGAAATGTTGTTGCTCCTAGCCTTCCACAACCTACAAGGTTGACACCACAACAATTGGAGGAAAAAAGAGCAAAAGGGATATGTTAGAGTTGTGATAAAAAATACAGTAAAGGTCATAAATGTGCTGATAAGAAATTAATTTACATATATTGTGAAGAGGTGGAAGAAAAGGAACAAGAAAATTCAAAAGAAAAGGATATACACCATGAAGCAACCCTAGAGAAGGAAGAAATGAATCCGATGATACATTGTAATGCATTGACATGAATTACCACTCCTCAAACTCTCAATATTGAAGGACATATCAAGAAGAAAAAGGTAATAGTACTAATTGTTTCAGGTAGTACACATAATTTTATTCATTATAAGATAGCCAAGGAATTGAATTGCTTCCTATATCCAACACCATAGTGTCAAGTGATGGTTTCAAATGAAGGAATTGTAAATTTCTCTAGAAAGTGCCATAATATTAAGCTAACCATGGGGGAATATGTATTGAATAGTCCAATGATTTATACTCCAATGGGTGGTGCTGATGTTGTACTAAGAATCCAATGTTACAATCCCTAGGTACTATAGCTTTTAATTTTCAATAAGTTTTCTTCAAATTATTTTGGGAAGGAAATGAAGTTGAATTACGAGGTATTGCAGGGAAACCAGGAAAGATAATAAGTTCTAATGTCATGAAAAATATTATGAATAAATAAAAACAAGTTGTGATTGCACAATTATTCTCACTGGAGGTTCAAGCAGTGGAATATGACATCGAGAATCAACAACAAGTTCTCTAACTCTTAAAGGATAACCTCACTTTGGCGCAGAATTAAATGAAACAACAAGCACATCAACATCGCAATGAAATAAGTTTTGATGTAGGAGACTGGGAATTTTTATGGCTACAACCATAAAAATAAATGTTCCTCAAGCAAGCTAAGGAGGATAATAAATTATCACCAAAGTAGTATGGTCCTTCCAAGGTGTTGAAAAATATTAGTGCTATGGCATACAAATTGGAGCTTATGAGATCTTCTCTAATGCACCCAATTTTCCATGTTTCATCCTTAAATAAGGTGACAATATACCAGGTCAAACAATATTTCCATAACTTGACGAGGAAGGAAAAATAATATTGGAACCTGAAGTTTTCATGGAAAAAATAACTCGACAACTACAAAATTGATCAATTTCAAAGTATCTCATCAATTAGAAGAACATACCAGTTAAAGACTCCAAATGGGAGGATGAGAATTTTTATATCTAGGAATCCATAACTACTCAAGAATTAAGGACAAGACTTTTTTGAAGGTGAGGGGTATGTTAGGTCCCTATAACAATAGTATAACCCGTTATTGGTATTGTTAGTGTAACCCCCTTATTGTTATTGTTATGCCAATGTAGTCCCCATATTGTTATTATTGTGCCCCATAGAAGCCCACTATTGTTATTGTTGTGCCCTTACATTATTATTGTTGTGTAGGCTCTGATTATATTGGGACCCCTTAGACTCCTATATATATAAAGTAGGTTTTTTCAATTCTATCATCCAAGAATTGTTCATTTATGTAATGTAAAGGAGGTTTCCCCTTCAAAGTGGATAATTTTCAAGACGTTGATCTATCTTTTCTTCTATTTTTGTGAGCTGGTTTCATAATGTTGTAAATTAGAAGCATAGTATTTTTGTGAGTTGGCTTGTGAGTTAGAAGCACAATTTTAAATTAATCAACAATGGAAATAAATCCTTTTTACTTACCAAATGGCTATGCCAAATTTCAATGACCCCACCATTTGTTCCAACTATACATTTCAGACCACCAACCCTCTTGCCATCAAAATGATAAATCATTGTACCATGTGAACATTGTCTTAGGTCCTCCTAAAGACATTCACAACATTGGTAATACAATAAAGGAAATTACACTTCTAGTAATTCATTTTCGAGCACTAAGCTCCTTTCTTGTAAAGATATACATAAAATATTTACACAATTATATAGAAAAAATATTTTTAACACATTTCCCATCTATTATTTTACTTCTTCTATGAGGACTATAATTGAAAAATCATGTGCTTCCAACCAATGGGAGCTTGTTCCTACAACTAGATTGATCATTTACACATCTAGATAGTTCACTGACAGAGACCATACTAGGTCTAATACATGATTCCTCTTGGAAAAATTTTGTCTATTCCTCTGACAATGTCTTGTCTATGAGGAATTTAAAGCTAAAAAACTCACTCTTTGGGCCACCTCCAGCCGAATCCAAAATGATGAAATTTTTCTCAAGATTTCCCCCATCTCACCCTCTTATCCAAATCCTCTCCCTTACTTATATAATCTATATGTAGGGAGAGGAAATATGGGTAGGAAACTACCATCAACCCATTTGAACAAATAACCACCATCAACCCAAGGCCTCGTAGCCTTTCCAACTATCCATAACTGTATGCTATGTGAAATTATCTTTAGAACCTTTTTGCACTGTAATTTGCACAACTGATCATATGCATATTATCATTAAAACAAAAGAAAATTTATGTACATCATGTATTCATACTTGGGCCCTCAGCATGGGTCCCAAAATATGTGAAATTAATCGACAATAATTCATCACATCATGAGGTGGTATTTGGTTCAAACTTCCCACATAATTATCAAAATGCAACTTTAGACAAACAATACTAGTTTCACATATTGTAACATTATACCTTCTCATTGTGGTTGCAAATCATATTGCAATGATTATACCTTTCACAAGTTCTTATGCTACCATTATTCTACCCATCTGTGTCCAAATAAGTTAGTCTTCCATAGGAAATCATTAAGGAAGGAATATATCTCTTACACACCTTACCTATGAGTTTTCACAACTCACTTCTTGGGTTTACATCCCTTTATATACTGCAATTTATTAATTACAGTGCTTGGAGATAACATGTGCTCCCCCTTGCAGTTGAAGTACAATTAATTATGTGGTCCTTACCTCTTACATATCTCTGCATGTCTATTCACTCAAAAAATTACGTTAGTGTGGTTATACTGACACAAATTTTTTTTAAGTATATGTTGATTCTAATAAACTATATGACAAGTCCTAATATGTGTCTATAAAAGTCATATTAAAGCTCCTTATATAATTTTTTAGGGTAACATTGAGAGATGGTATGCTTCCCTTTCGATCTCAATAGGCATAGGTAATGTTTCTACCAAGAGACTACCATCATTATATCATAGTTTTTAAATTTTCTTATGCCACATTTCCCTAGTTACTTACTTAGCCATATTCCTATTTATAATCACACTTTTTTCTATTGATATCCATTGTCAATCCTTCCATTCACATAAGGACAATAAAATCCTCAGAGTATTCAATATACACATTCATTATCATATGTATGTTATCAACTATATTTACTATGCTATTATTTTCCATCCTATTTTATATTACAAAAATTTAAAATGAAAGCATAAAAACAGCAATGGCTAGGTTAAGAGAATTCTCTTGTAGAAGATGAATATATCATTGGGCCTTAACATATGTATATAATTTACTATATTCCTACTAAATTTCAAGGGATATCACTTGCATCTATTCCTATTCATCTGATTTCACCAACAATCATTCAATAAATGAAAATTCCCTTGTCGTCTTGATTTTGATCAGAATTAAAGCTAAAAAACTCACTCTTTGGGCCTCCTCCAACCAAATCCAAAATGATCAAATTTTCCTCGGGATTTTTTCCCTCTCACCCTCTTATCCAACTCTTTTCTCTTACTTATATAATCTATATCTAGGGAGAGGAAATATGGGTAGGAAAATACCATCAACCCATCTGGACAGATAAACACCATCAACCCAAGGCTTCTTAGCGTTTCCAACTATCCATAATTGTATGCCATGTGAAATTCTCTTTAGAACCTTTTTGCACTGTCATTTACATAACTGATAATATGAATATTATCATTAAAACAAAGAAAGTTTTATGTACATCATATATTCATACTTGGGTCCTCAACATGGGTCCCACAATATGTGAAATTAAATCCAAAGGAATTCATCACGTTGTGAGGTGGTATTTGATTAAAATTTCCCACATAATTATCAGCATTGAAATTTAGACAAGAAATACTAGTCTCACATATTATAACATTATACCCTCTAACTTGTGGTTTCAAATCACATTGCAATGATTTTACCTTTCACAAATTATTATGATACCATTACATTACCCCTGTGTGTCGAAATAAGTTAGGTTTCCATAGGAAATCGTTGATGAAGGAATATATCTCTAACAAACCTTACCTATGAGTTTTCACAACTCACTTCTTGGGTTTACATCCCTTCATATACTGCAATTAATTAATTACAGTGCTTGGAGATAACATGTGCTCCCCCTTGTAGTTGAAGTACAATTAATTATGTGGTCCTTCCCTCTTACATCTCTCTGCATGTTAGTTATCTCAACACATTATGTTAGTGTGGTTATCCAGACACAACAATTTTTTAAGCATGTGTTGATTCTAATAATATATATGACAAGTCTTCATTTGTGTCAATAAAAGTCATATTAAAGCTCCTTATATAATTTTCTAGGGTAACATTGTTAGATGGTATGCTTCCCTTCTGATGTCAATAGGAATATGCAATGTTTCTACCAGGAGGCTACCATCATTATATCATAGTTTTAAAATTTTCTTATGCCACATTTCCATAGATACTTACTAAGCCATGTTCCTATTTCTCATCACATTTTTTTCTACCGATATCCATTGTCAATCCTTCCATTCACATAAGGAAAATAAAATCCTTAGAGTATTCAATATACAAATTCATTATCATATGTATGTTATCAACCATATTTCCTATGCTATTATTTTCCATCTTATAATATATTACAAAACATTAAAAGGAAAGAATGAAAACAACAATGACCGGGTTAAGAGATTTATCTTGTAGAAGATGTCTATATCATTTGGCGTTAACGTATGTATATCATTTTTTATTTTTCTACTAAATTTCCTAAGGGATCTCACTTGCATCTACTCCTATTCATCTCATTTCATCGACAATCATTCCATAAATGAAAATTCTCCTGTCATCTTGATTTTTATCAAACTTAATCTTCCAAATATTGAGGAAGTTATACAATCAACCAATTAGCGAATCATTACATGATTCAATATTACAGCTATGTAAGTCACACCATATTGAGTAACCCCTATGTACATTAGATACAAGAGATTAAAAATCTATCAACATTTCTTTTCTATATTTTAGGGGTCATTTCATACTTTTCGAAAAAGTAGTTCTATATTATTGAAACCGATTCTAATATTTCTCTCTATATACTTACTAATTTTGGTGCGAAGCTTATATATATATACTATCAACAAAACTATTCAAAAGTGCTTCTATGTTTATTTAGTTTGTAACTCAGATACTATAATCATATCACTTTCAACTTGTAATCTGATGTGCCACTCACTTCATTATTCCAAGACTAAACTTCTTTCCATCACAAGTTCCTATGATCACTGATCAAAACTTACCTTTCTTTAAGGGTCAAATCACGAAGTTGGGAAGCAGTTTTTGGCAGATGGTTAGAATTCGGGAGAAATTTTTAATTTCTCAGCCGAGAAAAAAGACAACTAAATTTCTCGGCCGAAAGTTTTCAAAATTCTCGTCCGAGAGATTTTAAATATTTTGGACGAGAGTTTGGTCGGGTTTAACATGAGTTAAAATTTTCTCGAACGAGAGTTATGCATTTTCTCGTCCGAGAGTTGTGGTCACAAAAATCTCGGGCAAACTCTCAGACGAGAGTTGGAGAAACTCTCGGATGAGAGTTGGAAAAACTCTCATCCGAGAGTTTCTCCAACTCTCCTCCGAGAGTTTTTCCAACTCTCGTCCGAGAGTTTCTCCAACTCTCGTCCGAGAGTTTTTCCAATTCTCGTCCGAGAGTTTTTGAAACTCTCGTCGAGAGTTCTCCAACCCTCCCTATTTTTTATTATTATAGCATGAAAATATTGTAGTAGACATGTGTGGAATAATTTTATTGACATCATGTTGTTTTCAACCTTGTGTGAGTGTTTCTTAAATATCATTAATACGAGTCGACATGGATATTAAATATAATATAGTTTTCAATAGTTATAATTATTATCATACTATTGACTACATAATTAGAAAAATAGTTATAATAAAACTAATAGTTATCATAATAGTAGTAGCAATAAGAACAACAATAACCATAGTTCTAAGTTGAACACATGAAAAAAGAAATTGGAATAATAAATATTTATTAAAATATTAATATATTTTATAAATAATAACCAAGCATGGGATACCCTTGGATATTTCACCACCATTGAAGTGGTAAAAATGCTAAATAATCAACGACTATGATCCAAGCAAATCGCCTTATGGATTAATAGAGTTAAACCCATGACCTCACCAACATTGGAGGACATATATCACATCATGCTTGTATATGCCTAAGGCAACCTTAATGGATATAGAAATAATAATATAATTGAATTTCATATCCTAATGATGTGTAAAATTACAATATTTATCTTATATATGAATAAAAATATATGTACTAATAATTCTCAACTAAAGCTTAAATATATAGGGAGGAATTAGAGAAGGAGCTTTGACAAAGGATAAATAATTTATCAAAGGATTAGATCCTAGAATAAGTGAAGGGTTGGGAATATAACCTAGTTTATTCTCATACAAGGGAAACAATATTATTTAAGGCTTTGTTGATACCTATTGGTTTATGAAGACCATAGTGGCTCAATTGATTGAAATAAAATGGGAATTTCAAGAAGGAACCCTACACATAATTATCATTTTTGAGGGAAATTTTGAAGTAAAGTGTAAATGGGTTTTGCATTAGGTTTTGGGTAGCACTAAAAAGAGATAAAGAAATAAACTAGTGACGAGGTGAGGAAGTAGGTTTGACAACATCCAACCCCATCATCCTTGAGAATGAGGACCAAATCCTAGGAAGAAGTATGGAATGAACTGGATATGTAAATGAAGGCCGTAAGGATGACGAGGGAATAAGGAGCAACTCCAACCACCTCCTACTTAATAACCTCATTTGAGAACTATTATCTTTCTTCAGAAGGTTTATCTAGGAATCTTGGTAGAAATAGAAAAATGGTTTGTTTATTTCTTGTGATCATCTTTGGAATTCCTATTGACATAAGGGATCATGTGTGGTCCTTGATGTTAACATACACTCACCAAAATATGATTGTTTGGTGTGTACATGGATCATTTGATGGAATTATCAATTGCTTGATGCCAAAATGGATTGTTTGATGGTCAACCATTGTAGTGAAAAATTGTTTTATGGAATCATTAAAATATGATTGTTTGATGTGTGCATGGATTTTTTTGATGGTAAAAATTTGAAATAGTTGTAGTACAAATTGTTTTGTGGACTCATCACAATATCATTGCTTGATACCTACGGGGATTGTTTGATGCTCAATAGTTTTAGTGCGGGGAAGAGGTATAGGTTTGGTTGAGGCCTACATAAGATTAATAGGATTTGTAGAGGCTAAAATCAGTTATATATGTGTTTCAAACCAAAAGGAAGAAGTATGCCAAGTTTTTTACTGTGTTGTAGTGTTGACCTAAGTTAGGAAGCATATGTCAATAGTGGGGCCACAACCAATGGGAGATATATATCATCCATGTAGCTCTTCTTGTAGGTGATGAAAATAAAAAACCATGACTAAAACTAAGGTTTCACCCATTAAATATTTCCATGTGAGGTTGAGTGACATGGTCAACATTACCAAAAACAAATTATAATTTGGTTTTTGTAGTGATGATTGTTGGAAACAAGTTTTTTGAGTGTCTCTGTGCCTTTGGGAGAGCATTTGGATTCTTGAAGAAGTATGATGTATGGGTGTAGCGAGAATAAGCGATTTTTAAAGATCCTTCTTTTGGTGGTGCCGTTGAGCCCCCTGATGTTCCAGGTTGTGATTTTCATTGAGCTACCTTTGGAGCGAGATAGGACCAAGGCCACTAATTTTTTCCTTCATTGATTAGGCATCCGCCCTGGTTCTTGTATTTGGTGTCTTGTGGATTTGCACCCTCTTTTTCTTCCTGGTCCTTGTGGCTTGTATTGATCCAAATCCAGGGTTGGCTTGAATGCTGTTTGGTTGCTATTTCACCATTTCCTTTTGGGTTGCATTTTTGGTTGATGTATTCCAGTTCGGGTATGCCATTTCTATCTTCTCCAAGTGTTCTTGGGGGAATGGCATCGACTCCCGGGTTTGGACCATTTCTCATTGACCTTTTGGAGATCTAGATCGCCTAGGATCTCCTCCAGAGGATTGTTTGAAGTGGTTGAGGATGGTTGCTCTGTTTACATTTACTGTGCATTGAGGGGTTTGCGGTGAGGTGTGGCTAGTATTAATCTGAATGGGAGAGGATTCGGTTTGTGTTGCGGTGCACGGGCATGGATTGAATCGGAGGTTGTGCTTGGGGGCATTGGTTGTAATCAAATATTGACTTAATAATGAGGGATCTTGATCGGTGGGGGCACAGGAGACTATAGGGTGCTCCAATGAGTCAAGATTTGCTCAAAACTTCAAAGTTGTTTTCTTTGGTTCGAGGCAGTATTGGTGGGGATTGTATTGGTGGAGGGTTTCGAGGCTTTTTTCCTTTCTCCCCTTTTGTTTTTTCTTGAGATGGAGGTGAAACCCAGGGTGTCGACGAGGTTTTGCACAATGGAATACATTTCTTTGTCATAGGTGGGATACTTGCGAGTTGTCTCGGACAATGTCTCACCTGTGTATATGCCATTGGATGTCCCCTGTTGAGTAAGAAATGCCCCAATAGCATAGTCGGGAGGCATCTGTCTCGATCTCAAATGGCTGTTGCAAGTCTATTAATGTGAGCATTAGGGGCAAGAACGGGAGGCAATTTTTTCAATTCCGTGAACGCCTTCGTTGAGGTTCCGACCAAAATAATTTTTCTCTCGCTCCTCCCTTGGTGATTTGACTCAAGGGCCATGTGATATGAGAGAATCCCAACACGAATCTATGGTAGAAATTAGCAAGACCCGAGAAAGTCTGCGAAGCTGCGTTATAGTGGTTGGGGGCTGGCCAATCCTAAATGACTTGGATCTTGGGCTGGATCCACATGCACCCCCCTTTCATCAATAATGTATCCCGGATATTGAACACTGGGTCATGCCAAACGTGCACTTCTCCAAATTTCCACACAACTTGTGTTGCCGCGGTGTTTGGAGGACTTGTCGGATGTGGTGAAGGTGCTCTTCCCAAGTCTTCGTTTGAAGATCAGAATGTGCATCCAAGTACACCACTACAAATGAGTTGGTGAATGGCCACAAGATGTCATCCATCATCCTCATGAAGGTTGCAGGAGCATTCGTCAACCCGAAAGGCATGACCAACCATTCAACAAGGCCTTCCTTGGCTTTGAAGGCAGAATTCCACACATCAGAGGGTTCAATTGGTACCTGGTGATACCTAGACTTCAGGTCAATCTTGTTGAAATATTTTTCACCTTTGAGTTGGTCCGAGAAGGTCATCAATCCGTGGGATTGGGTACCTATTACGGACGAGTGATCTTGTTCGGCGCTCAATAGTCAATACAAAGTCTCCACATCCCATCCTTCTTACGTACCAACACGATCGGGCTCCCATTGGGTGATGAACTTGGTGCGAAGTGAACTTTCTGCAATGACTCCCTGAATCTGCCTCTTGATTTCATCATTCTCCGAAACGAGCATCGATAGATCGGTCCATTGGGTAGCAGCGCACCTGGGGTCAGATCAATCAGGTGCTTGACCTGACAGTGCAGAGGAATCCCTGTGGGTGAGGTGAAGATGTTCCCGTACTCCTCCACAACCTTATCCATTTGTTGTTGTCATGCAGAAGAGCCATGTCTGGAGGTCATGGAATTATCTTAAAGCTATTCTTGAGGTGTTTGGATTTGATTTAAGATGGATCTATTGGATAATGCCTTTTATTTCTTCTCTTAATTACTTTATTCCTCTTAACGGAGTTCCTTCAACTCCCTTTAATGCTACCTAGGGGTTTAAGACAAGGGGATCCACTTTCCCCCTTCCTTTTTCATTATTGCGTGAGAAGGCCTTGGTTGACATATTAAAAGTAAGATCCGGGGAGGTCAACTTAAAGGCCTTAATATTTGGGGAGGGCGGGTTTAAAACTTTCGCACCAACAATTTGTAGATGACATTATGCTCTTACAGTCAAGCCACTCTAAAAGAATCTAAGGAAATTCTATCCATTCTTAAAGATTTCATGGAAGCCTCTGGAACTCTTATCAATAATGACAAATAAAATGTGTTTATATTTAATACTAATATTTTCTCCCAAAGATTCCTATTTCCTACCTTGGGATTCAACATCGGATCCTTCCCTATGAAATATTTAGGAATCCCTCTCAATCTAAATTCTCTTCGAGTCTCTGGGTGGAAATATCTCATTAATCGCATATAAGCTTGACTTCAAAATTGGGCATTTCGGGTGCTTAATGCTCTGAGTCGAGTTGTTATGTTAAGAATAGTCTTACAATCCATTCCCATCTATCAACTCGCTAGATTGGAAACGCCTAAAATATGTTGTAATGATATGGCTAAGACGTTTAAAAACATCCTATGGCAAGGATCTCAACAAGCCTATAAATGAGCTCTCCTTTCATGGGATAAGCTTATGAAAATAAAAAGGACTGGAGGCTTGGGATTAAGAGATCCATATTTTCTAAATCAAGTTATGGGAGCTAAGCTCTAGTAAATATAGATACAATGGGGTAGAGATTTGTGGAAAATAATCTCAGAACAGAAGAATGAAATTTCCTTAACTATTGTAAGGAAATTAAAAGTTCTCGGCCGATCGACATATACTATGTGTAAGAAGAATGTAGAAACATTGGAACACCTATTGAATAACTTCTTTGTCACTGAGACCTTGTGGAAAAACCTTTCCTCCCTCTTTCAATAAATAGATAGGGACAACAAGAGCCTCAGGCATACAATTGAAGTTTGGAGAAAAGGAGGGTATAAAAGCCTTGTTCTTAACATAGCGTGGGGACTCTTTATGGGATTTATCATATGGGTCGCCTGGAAAGAAAGAAATTGGAGAACATTCAAAGATGAGTATCGAAAAATTGAAGAGATATGGAAAGTGGTTCTCGAGAATATCAGAGAAACTTTCCTCACTGAGAAATGGCATGAAGATGATTGGAAAGCTAATGGGCATGAGGATAGGATTTTAGCTATGCTTAACTTGAAACCCCAAATGCTCGCCCTAGCCTCATGGAAACAAAAACCTTTGGGAAGACATCCGCGCAATTAATTCAATGCTCTACAATACGAGGTTATTAATCTTAATTATGATGGGGCCTCTAAAGGTAATTTGGGTCAAGCAGGAGAAAGAGGTATATTTCGTGATTCAAAGGGTTTAGTAAGTAGAATTTATGTGACTGATTTTGGATTCGCTACAAATAACGAAGCCAAAATCACGGAAGGTAAAACAAGGCATTTTGATAGTTGTAAGCGAAAAATATCGGAGGACTATAGTAGAGGGGGGATTCGGCCATGGTAACAAGTGTTCTGTAGAAGTTGCGGTAGGGGACAGGTTGGGAGAAAATTAGTCGAAGCTGGTGAACAACTCGTCTAATTTAGGAAATAAATGATATTATTCCAAGCATTGGTTACCTTATCTCATCACATATTCACGAGATCGGGGAATGAAACAGCGACTACTTGGAGAACTAGAGTTGTACTCACGGGGGTGTGAAAACTGGACATCAACCAAGCCAAAATGGTATAGGTGGAGAAGCTACAATCTCTATAGGAAATTGTTGATAGGGATAACGAGGATACTTGGGATCCCCGATTGGGGTGCCAACTGGTTAATTCGAATGACGAGGTGGCACGAGCTCGTGCGTACGACATGGATAGTTGATGTGGACATGAGGAGATGATGGTGGGTACTACCACCCATGCCAAATAATGACGGAATTAAATGCGGGTGATAGAAAACTCACAGTGTCAGAAGGGTGTTGGAAACAGGGCTGGCATGTAAGGAATGTTACGAAGGCTAAAGGTGGTAATGTTCAAGGTGGTAATATGGTCCGGTAGTTAAACGTGAAGTTGAGATTAGAAAAGGAAGTCGGCGAGCAGTTGAAGGACTGGACGATGGTTATGTGGTGCTTATTCGGGTATGTTCATAGCCTTTGTATCATGTCTCATTGCTGCGATAGGAAACATAATTCATGTCTTCACCTCATTTCTATTTTCTGCGTATGAAAGATATGAAAAATTATGGGGGTTTTATTTGATGTACATGGATTTTGGGACAACTTACTGAAATTAATGTGGAATTTTATAGTCGTGAAGCCTTTGAACTATTGTTGTATTAAGGATTGGGGAGTATATGAATTTTTTCTTTTTGTCCTCTTCTGTGTTTTTTATTCTAAACCTACTTACCTCTTCTGTATGGGGGCTAAGGGTTTTTATTTTTCTATTTTCTAGTATATTCTAGTTATTGTTAAGGAGCTTGGTGTTAACATCCCAGTTTCTACGAAGGTCGCTCATTTCCTCGACCCTTATTTTACCCAATTTAAATCTGAATGTCTTTCAATTGGCTCTGCATGGCCTCCTACCGGCTCTGGTTGCTTTTTCCCCATCTTGAATTTCCTCATCTCTTATCCTATTACTCATTTCCCCATCTCCATTACTAGACCAACCTTTTACCCTGTCTGTAACCTTCACAGCTTGGCCTGCCAATCCTATGAAGTTCAGTGTATGGCCTCCAATGCCATTTTCACGGGTAGCACTTTGTTAGATACCCCATCCATGGTTTTTCCTATTTAGTTTTTTTACAATGTTATGAAGAGGAGGGGTTTGGGCCCTAATTGTAATGGTGGAACTACTAAAGTCTGGTCTCGAAAGGGTTGGATTGTTGTCAATCCATTTGTTTTGTTGGGTTTCGGTCCAATTTCTAGGGGTTCTTGTCCAAATTTATGGGATTTGAGTCTGGTCGGTGGGGTTCTTATCCTATTCTGTGGGGTTTCAGTCCTATTAAGTGGAGTCTCTTCCATGTGTTAGTACACATGATGCAGGAGCATGGAAACACTCTATTCATGCCTGATTTTTCAAAATAGTTAAGGAAATTTCTGTTTCTTTGGAAAATGATAGCATCTCCTAGCCTTCCTATTGCAACCTTCATAGCTCTACGGATGATTTGAATAAGGAATGATGACATGCATTACACTGCTAAAAATGAGGATGCTACTCTCGGTAATCAGGATCTTTTCCTCTGTTATTTAACTAAATAAATTATTGAAATTATGTTACACTTCACATGTATTTTTAAATAATATATAGGTTTTTCGTCTAGCCATGGTTTCGTACTCGCTCCCGACAGTGTCAATTAATCCAACGATTGGTACTCCACACAGTAAGACGAGAATGGTGAAAGGTCAAGGAGTGAAAAAATTTTGCATAGGAAAAAAGGAAATAAGAACAGAGTAGGTCCAAAGAAGGCCCAAACAGGAGGGGAAGAAATTATTTAAAATCTTTTTGATACCTACATGTCGGGTACTCCTTCTCAAGTAAAATAACTCATTTCGAGGTTGGGAGCATGGTCGTGAAACCAAAGAGGAGGGTGAAATACAAGAGGCAGAAATGGAGTTTCTGAGGGATCCACGTAATACTAGAAGTAGACTGTCTTTATTTCAATAGTCTATCCATACTTATTGGACATTGAAATATACACTGGCAAATGCCATAGTCAATGTTCAGGAAATTGGATGGGACGCAAAAGCTACCTCTATTTTAGCTTAAATGAGAAGGGATATCCAAGAAATCCACCTTCTGCAACACCACCATAACTTCTTCTTAGGCCGCAAGAAGTGCCAACTGAAAAGTATGAATCAAGTGGATACGTCCATCTCCAATTTTAAGGACTCGACACATATCGATCGATCTGATGATTGAGTTTTATGAAATCCTTTTCTTTTTTGTCATTTTGACATGCATATTATAGGTGGCATTTAATTTACGAAGTTCTTGTATGTAATGGATAGTAAATTGGATATAGAAAACAATATTAGGGTAAACATTTATGAATTTTGGTTGGCCTATAACTCTTTAAGGTGGCCAACGAGACTCGGTTTCTTACAAGCGGGTTGAGGCTATCCAACATTATTCATTATAACCTACTTTTCTCTTTTTTTTGATTAATGGAAAATAGAAAGGCTCGCTAAACTTACAAAAAAAATCAAAGTAAAAATTTAATAATTAAAGATGAAATTATAATTTAATTATATTTTATATATATTTTTAATTTCAACAACTTTAAAAATAACATAATAAAAATTGTTTTGATAAATTAATGTTATCTAATTTTATCAATAATTAAATTTATATAATTAAACTAATCAAAATTCAAACTAATATCCAACTAATTTATATTAGAGAAGCTGAAATGGATATAATGTGAAGTTAAATAGATACATCACAAAATCATGTCAAAGGAGGAGTAGAGTTTTTTTTATGTCAACTCAAGAGGAGGGTTCAAGATTTTTTTCGTTGTATATTGTGTTGAATGCATAGAGCTAGTCATATAGCTTTGAAATGATGCTATGAAGTATAAATACAAATTATTTAATATTAGATGGCTTGTAATGGATATTTTATAACCTATATAATGCAAAAAAATAATTATGTGTGAAAACATCCATCAAATCTATTGCATATTGAATAAAATATTGAGGCGAAAACATTTAAAAAATGTTTAACATTTGATTTTAATAAATTATAGCTTATTAATGTATATAATATTTTTTTATTTATTTTAATTTCTAAAATTATTTTAAGTGGTTTTCTTCAAATTGATCAGATTTTTATCGTTGTGATAAGAAGTTGATTTTGACCACTAGTGTTTGTCTTATTATTTGTCGATTACTACCATTACTACATAAATGAGTAAATTAGAGTTTTAGCGATCAAATTTTAATAATGAGTGCTCTAACAATATACTTTTACAAAAGGATTGGTTTTTACCACATGGATTGTAAAATTACTTGAATTTAAAGAAGATAGACCACCTTAAACCATAAATTATTTTTTTAACATATTTTTTGAATGACGCCATATTAAAAGAAAAAATGTCCTTTTTTATATTATAAAATGAAAGAGATGAATTAGAGGATAATAGAAACACTAAAATAGGACACATGGATGCCCTAAATTAACACTGGAAACCTTTATGGAAAAAAACAATTCTTGATATTAGATTTATTAATCATTAGGCCAAATCCATCTTATAGGCCAAATGGTTGTGTTGGGAAAGGGAAAATATTTGCCTTATGTGACATTAAATATAGCAAAATACTACCTCAACATTTACTTTTGTGGTATAAGGGGCGATAGAAACAATACCAAGTTGTAATAATGTTAAAGGATCTTTGTGAGCATAAGAGAGGAAAGGATTTTTCAGGGACATTATGAATCAGGCTTCAAGAATGTCCCATCAAATGTGGTTCAAATGAGTCATGATGTTTGGTCTTTACTTCGGGTTTTGGAGGCCTAATGACCCCAAAGCAACAAATATCAACTGCTTTCCAAAATGGGTGAAATTTTTCTCTACAATCTTAATAATAGAAAAAAATATGATCATATGTGTCACTTCTTTGCGGTGACATAATAATACTTATCTTGACTTAGTATTTATCAAGTGTCTAGAGATTAAATTCGTCAAGGTGAAAACTTTTTTTAATGCAAAATTTGAGGAGAGAGTTGATCTCTTTTGATTCTTAATAGATTCAGAGTTATGATGGATTAGACTATATGTATATGAGAGAGAGGAATTTCATGGAAAAAAAATGGGTTTTCAAAATTTAGAACTTAAAAAAAGTTGGTAATTTGACCAAATCAAAGCGTTTATATAACATAACATTATAACATATTTTCTATACTAGACTAGAAAGTGCTTGTTGGAAAAATTAAACATAAAGCTAAATATATCTATCCCTTTAGTTTTGTAGAAAACAAAGAAATTATCACTTTAATTAATAGTTATACTCATGTTTATTAAGTGCGAAAGTAAAGATTTATTTTTTGAAAAAATAAGGTTGCATAGTAATATTTAAACTGAAGATGTTCCTATGATGGGTTTGATTGGGCAGATCTATCTCTTTCATCCTCTATCCAATAATTTTTTACCACATGGAATTTTGAATCATGTGTGTTTGATAAAGCCCTGACTCGCCAACAAGCCGAAAATAAGTGACAGAGCTTAGCTTCAAATATGGCTTCGAGTTCGGGTACTATGGATGTCCTTTCAAGCAAACATTTGTATGTTGAGAAACATGATAAAGAATTTTTCTCGAACTTGTTGAAATTAATTCTGGAAATTTTGTAGAGGGGTCTCCTAAATTGCTTCTTTTTGCACTGATTTAATATCTTAATCTTTGGACTTTTGAAACCAAATCACATAATTGTTCATAGGCTTGAGTCGTAATGACTAGAACGAATAATCTGTCATTATTACCAATAGATATGGAAAGGTAATAAATAAGGAAATGGACTACTCTTATGTTTTATTGATGGTATTTGTTTCTTCTTTCAGGTGATTATTTTAGTCAAGGTAATTGAACTCCTCAATGTGTGGATTTTTTATTCCTTGATGGTTTACATGCATGATTTAATTGTTACTGAATGGCATAATGCATAAATTGAAATAGGGGAACAACACTCTTCTATAATATGAGCATTCTATATATTATAGTAATAGTAATAGTAAAATACACAAGAGCCTCGATGAGTTAGAATTTAGATATAGATTGGAGGCACTTAAAACTTGTAAAGAGGACATACATTTTATAGATGATTCATTGTTCCTCAGAAAATAAGGAAAGTAAATTTCCCAACTGTGGAATTTATTATAGATGTTGTAGAGGCAACTTCTATGAAGAAAAAATTATGATCCTGAGATTGGGACCAAATTCAAGGGTGAAAATCCTATGATATTCGGAAAAGTATTAAAAAGGAACACCATTGGAAATATATATTCATGCCAAACATATATCAAAAGCCACAATGAGATCTATGTAGAAAACAAGTATATTATCTCAAAGACCTCATTTGTTTTTCAACAATCCCCTTTCTCTCAGAGTAGAGAGGTTGATCTTGAAAAGGAAGACCCCAAAATGGAGGGTGAGAAACAAGCAAATAAAAATGAGAACCATGCAACGAGAAAAATTTATCTATTCCATTTGGGAGGAACTCTCGTGGGGACTGGCTCAGATTATTCCATCACATTTATATCATTATATACTTGAACCATGGAAAAAGAGGCAAACTAAAGGTCAAACCTCTAGAAAATCCACTACTTGCTTTGGAAGGAGTTGAATCCCCCTAACCAAGCGGGTGTTGTCCACCCTCTTGATCTCCTCTCTATTTGAATCCATTTCAAATTTATGTTAGGTCACGTGGTCGGTGCCCAATTAATAACCTCATTCATACACAAAATATCAATTAGCAGTGACCACCTCAAAATTCCATTCAAGAGGGTGATTAATTTACTCGGTTGCATTATGTAAGTCCTATTGTTGGTTCTAAGATGGAAATTTTTTTTCTTCATGTCCTTCTAGTAAGACACCATTTCTTAGTTACCGGGATATGATCCAGATTCTATGAGACAGAAAAAAACACTTCTCGTTCGTCTCATACCTTCATTCTCATGTCCAACTCTTCAAACCAATTAAAAAATAGCTAAAGTTTCAGCTTGGTGATTGTTCAATGCTAGGCTGTGCCACTTTCTCAGACTTCTTCCTTATAATCGATTCCAGTCGAGGGCTGAATTGAATGGTCAACATAATCTCTCGGCTCATTGTTTCTAGGCGGCTCAACTGTTATTCCGATGGTATAACTTCCGAGAAAGAGCAAACTAAAATCGGAGACGAAAAAAAATATTATAAGTAGCATGGCGGCCACTCCACGAGAAGAGATATAGTGGAACTTGCCATTGCAATTGTGAAAAATCCACGAGTCTTTGTTGTTTCGAGTACGATTATTCATTGAATATATCTTCAGTGCTTTCTCTTTCTTCCTTTGAGATATAGATGAAGATTGGAACATAGACAGTTATAACAATGGGGATTTGTAAAAGTTAAGAATCTCAATTTCGGAAACTAGATTTTGTAGTTTGGGATGTAAGTTGAAGGGAGGTAAAGCCAGGCTTGTAGTGCATTTTCCAAAAGAGCATCATTGTGTTCTTTCCCTTTTCTTTCATATAGAGATTACTTGCAGAAATAGGATGGAAAAGAGTTTTGAACCATTCCACCCAACATTGGATCATTGATGACACCAAATTAACTGAGCTTACAGGTATTATCATCAAATTCTTCATGCCCAAATATTTTGCATGTGTAACAGGGTGATTTGTGTGGAATTTTCTTCCATAAGACATACAAGAAAGTGTCGATGACACCAAAAGTGATATTCCATAGTTTTGAGATTGTGTTAATTCTCTAGCTTTCTCATATTCCATAGCCAATCAGTACAGTAATCAAAGAACAGGGATCCTTCAAACGATCACTAAAATACCAATGAAATGTAGATTTAGAAGCCTCCAGTAAGTTGACAAAATTTTCACTTATAATTTGCTTCGAATTATTATCTAAAGACAGTGGAGTATAGTAATAAGAGAGAATGGATACATGAAACAATTATAATAATTTCCCTTCACAATGGCTTCCTACTTGTGAGTAAGTTGACAAAATTTTCACTTATAATTTGCTTTGAATTATTATCTAAAGACAGTGGAGTACAGTAATCAGAGAGAATGGATACATGAAAAAATTATAATAATTGCCCTTCACAATGGCTTCCTACTTGTGAGAAAGGTCTTGGTTAAAATATAAAGGACCAATAAGTTTACAAACAAGGTTTTTGGAAGTAAGCAAGATTCAATAATAAGAAAACTGAATAATTACAGAAATTTAAATTTTTAGCTTGTCATCAAGGCTGATGATTCATAATTAATTTAAATAAACTCAGCACCTATCATAACTAGCAAGAACATAGCAGCAAGAAATTGGAAAGAAATGAATCTAATACTTGGTTTGAGGGTTAATCACTATTTACCCTTGGTCTTATAAAGCATATGCTAGAAATTCTCTTCTTTAACATCTGATCAACAGTAATAACCATCACACAATTTATCGAGTTATTCTACTTCATTGGAAGAAATGTCAATCATTCCATAATGTTTGTATCTTGTTTAGCATGGAATGAAAATTCATTTATTTAACAGTGCATTTAACAAAACATTACATTCCCATCATGTGGTGATAAGAAAACTGGATCTGAAACAGTTTCCAAAGTGACAACTTCTAAGAAAGGAGGAGTCTTGAAGTGAGAACAGTATGTGGGGATCATACAAAATGGGTGCATAACATCCCAAATAGATTGTGAGTCTAGATAAAGAAAAATCAACAGATCAGCCCTTAATAAGAGGAAATGTTGCCATCTATTTCTGAACTCATCAGGATTGAAGAAAAAACATAATAATCATAGAGAAAAACAGGCTCACTTGATGTGTCTAATGTTGGCCCTGTAGAAAGCTATAAGCCATTACATCTTATGAGAATAAAAACTATGATGTTATGAAATAAAAAGCTAGAAGAAATCGGCTCTCCTGATGCACAATTATGACATTTAGATGTTAGTCTTCAGATCAGGCTCACTTGTGAAAGCCAAGTGTGAACCCATGACTACTCCAAAAGGTGCACAATATTGATGATGACTGTGGATCCAACCAAAACGAAAGCCAGCTTGCCTACAAAAACCAACATAAGAAAAATAAATTGTGCCAAATTCAAACAAGATTATCTAAATCACTATTGTTAGGAAACATCCACCGTCCAATTACAGCACGTTTCTGCAAGCTTGCCACCCTCCTATGCAAGTCTTCATAGTCCAAATAAATTTCATTTATCTCCATCCTATGTTTGTAATAGTTCTTCTTGTTCTTGCGTCGTCTTCTGCGTATATTTCTATTACAGCATTCTTGGGAGCTCGTGGTTTCTAGCTTGTTGTTACCAAAAGCACTTTGGATGATTAAATCATCAATCTCATGTTCAATTGACTGCTCCTCCTGAGTCGGTGTTGATTTTAATACATCCATAACTTTACTGCCAGGTGAAGGCTTCCAAGCGTGTTAATAACCTTGCCTGATGTTCTAATCTGTCAGAATTACAGTGATATATCAGTGTCGTCACTGTAAAAAAATATTACATTGATTCTGTAATACAGCTACATCAGGGGACACTCCTCAGGATTTCGGCCAAAAATATGGAGAAATAGCCAAAACAAATGGTTTTTTTGCACGACTTAGGAAGGATAAGGAAAATATTAATATGGGCGAAGAAAACACGCTCTCATCCAAGATAGGAAAATTACATCTAAAATGAAAAGAGGAATAAAGAAGGTAGCGACACAGACCGAAATAACCCCATAATCAAGTGACAGATTTCAGGTGCCACCACACCTCATGCCGTGGGTGAGTACCTAAAAGAGGACTAAATGAAGAGGATAGGGAGAATCCGATTTTCTGCGATTTTTTCCATCACTTTTGTCCATTTTAGATATTATGTGGTAGGTAATTTATTCAAAAATTGGAATACAAGGGATAGTTTCCCATAATTCATTTTGTATTAATCAATTCAATATCATTGCCACCATATAATATACCCCACTAATTTCAGACACACACCTTCTTTCCTCCTTTTAAAAGTGTTGTAATTTCATCATAGAGCCTACCTTCTATGGGACTAATTTCATCGTAGAGCCTACCTTCTCTGTATCAAATCCAGACTGATGAATTGGAGGTAGAAGAAAAATTTTATTTTACTCGTAAATTTACGAGTAAGACATAACATGAAGTCAGAAAAAAGGAACAAGGAGGATGCTTCTACTTCAAATTAGGATAGGGAATCTCAAGGGTGTAGAATTGAAGAAATGAATAACTAATCAAGAACCTCTCAAATAAGCTGGTTAAGCTTGAGTTGGAGGAAAACAATTCCCCTCCTCATCCTAACCAAACGATTCCTAACCATGGGTTTAATCCCTAGTATCAAGCCCCCTCTATAGTTGTTGTTGCAGGAAAGGAAGGAATAACAAGATCACATCCAAATTCTTCTATAATTGGAAGGGGAGTTGGAGGAACAAGCCAAGGAACTCACAGACAGTAAAGAGAATCAATTCCTCACTTAATATGATGATGTAGAGGATGAACTCATCCTGCAAGAGGAGCAAGAAGAGAAGGAAATCCCTCCAGGGGATCAAGATATTGACAATTACTGTAGGCAGTTCGTGGATTTCATGCATGCTCAACTCCACAAGAAGTATGACCTCAGGTCCTTTAGAAAGAGACCATGAGGGTAAGAACAAAATGAAGGGTCAATTTCAAGAGACCAGACCCCTCCCAGTCCTACTAGTAAAGAGAATAAGCCATTAGAAGAGTCAACCCCTCATAAGGTCACTGCATACGCTTCCACAAAGCAAGAAGCTAATCCTCCCAAAAATGAGAGGTCTTCATCCATACACTTGAAGTTGCATGACCCTCCTGAAGAGAAGTGCTAAGAATCCATTATAAAAAAGAGCCCACAACCTTTAATCTCCAATAAGAATGACCCATGGTGGTTTTTGGACTGCATGTAGAAAACTAGTATCTAGCCTATTCTAAAGAAGAGTGAGGCGAGCTTATCCTCCATGAAGAAGGGGAAGAGTTGAAGTTTTTCCCAGAGGAGAGCACTAAAAATAAATAGTAGACTGGTGATCTGGAAACATAGGCAACAAAGCTTGATTGTCTGGATCCACAACAACATCCTCAATAAGAAACATTTCCTTTAGTGATTAAAGACCAGTCAGATTTGGATGATGAAGACCATCTCTCAAATTATCTTTCAATAGCACAACAGATTGTTAAAAATCATGTTCCCTCACCCAAAATTAACGAGATTTTGTAGCCACCGTGCAAGCTTCTTTGTGAAAAAGAGAAATATAAAGAACACTTAGATCACTTGACTACCGTGGGTAATGAGGAAAAAAAATATGTTCCCTTGTTGGTCGAAGAGAATCCATTTGAACACATTTAAGAAAAGCAGCAGTTTGGAATGAGGTTTGCTTTCCTATGACAAATCATCTAGAAGATCTCATGTTGCATGTTTACCATGTTCCTTGGGTCACTATATTGCAGTCATCAGTAAAGGAAGAAGATCAGGTATGTATCAGGATGTTTGTTCACCATGGCAAGGTGAAGTTAAAAATTGGTTTGAGAACCTTTCAGCTGCTAGTATATCTTTCAACTGCTAGTACCAAGTTATGAGGTTGGATAGATTGGGTCGGAATATTCAGAAATAGGCCAAGTATATCTTGATTGAGTGGTTATCTATATTGAGAAACTATTCATCAAAAAGCCACTAGACCTTTTCAACATTTCTATTGTTGTTCTAGTTTAACAAGCTCCTTGCAAGGAAGATCAGGTTGAGAATTCCTATCAGATACCATTAGCAGGTTTGTTCCTAACTTTCGTGAAAAAAAGTGGAAGAACAAAGTTATTAGAGAAATTTCTTGCTTGGTTATGCTAGCATTATTGTATAATTTAGAATAGTAGCCATTCCAGCAGATTAGGGTAGGTAGGTGTGTAAATAAGATCAATTCTATGATAATATTTCTAGTTTTAGTTTTAGATGACTTTGCAGTTTTCAGTTCAAGTGTGTTTCAGTTTCCAGTTTCAGCGTAGTTCAGATTTCAGCATTCAAGATTTTCAGGGTGCGGTAGTGATTTTAGTTCTAATAGATGGTCATGATTAGCTTAGTTGTAGTTCTAATTGAAGCTTAGAGTATGCATTTGTGACTCCATGCACCTAATAAAGCACAGACATTCAGGTCTGCAGGTTCTCAACGCACTTAGAGCAGCACATTGTCCCAAGATGGAGCCAATGTTGGCTTCTGACCACACCCAACATGGATAAGTGGTCCCTATAAGGAAATGACAGGGCAAAGGTGTGAATTTTTAAGGGGAAGGCCAAGAAATTCAAGTGTAGGTTAGGCATAAAGCTCCATAGTCAAAATAGAAAAGTGTCGCGATAAAGGTATTATGATTGAAAGTTGTGTTAATTTTCACATCCCACAAACTATTACATATACTATATATTACATATAATATGTGTAGTATCATTTAACACTTTTAACTCCTTACCGCAATCGCACTTCGCTTCTTGCAAGCCATAACATTCGCTGTTTGTTTCTTATCAACAAATATCCTTGCTTGCGATATGCGACGTGTCGACGGTCCCACTTCTATTCCGCGTCATCCATCCTCGCTCACCACACATCACTCCCCATAATATATACCTCTTACCTTCCACTGCTCACAACTAACCTTGTGATCTGTGATCTGCGATATGCGGGCACCCCCCACCTCTGTCCTACCGTGTCACATCCTTTGCCCATTGTGTTTCGCACATTTCACATTATAACCATTAGTCTTCTCTTCTCATTTTCAAATCTTTCGATTATTGATCTGCAGGCGGTCCCACCTCCATCATGCCACATCACTCATCCCCTGCTCACTACACATCGCTTGCCGTAGATCTTAACTCTTACCTTCTCCATAGGTCTCCATAACCTATGTTCCACTCTTTTTAACTTGTTAATGAGCCCTGCTGACTCCATTATCGCTTCCACCATCCTCTCCTCATATCTACTCCATATCATGCATCCAACAGCCCATAGTGATTTTGTACCTCCCAATCCAATACCAAAAACCATCCATACCCCCCTCTGAGATCCGGTCTCTAGTTTTTGCAAGTTAAAGAAAATCATGAGTTTTTGGTCGAACTACATAGCTATGTTTATTTAGTTGGTCCAAGAAATCCCTGCTAAAGAGTGAGGCACATGCAACACAACTGGTCGTTCCACAATGGCAAGTGGAAACCATGAGAATTAGAGAGTGGAGGCTTTCCAAAGTAGATGAAATCAAGTGGTGAAAACCAGACAAGCTACCTGTTCAAAGAAACTCCTCATTGTTCCTATGAAAGATCCTAGGATTTGGCCTACGTGGCCCATAATTTTGTTTCTTTTTACTTTTAGAGAGTGATATTTGGCTGGTGAATCCTGATTTCACCTGATTCTATTCTGATTTTTTGTTACACGAGTGATTTCTTGATGCACGTGCTCTGCTTGTTTTTTAGGATATGTTAGTTTTCACATGCGTATTCTGATCATAAAAGAATATTCGATCGTAAACCCTGAAGGAGAACTCACAATGTAGTGAGTTTTAAGATGAAATAAAGGTTTTGAATTTTGGGGAAGCTGACTATAGTTCTGTATAATTGTGCTCCATGTGCTCCGAGATACATATTTGGGAGAGTTGTTTTGAACATAATATTTGGAAACAAAAACATTGCTCCACTTCCAACAAGCCTAGAGAGTACCTCGACGGAGTATCTTGCTTCACCTCTCTATGCAGAAATCCTTTCCCTTCTTTCGCCCTTTATTTCATTTTTCATTTTTTCATTTGTTCAAATAAGTATTCATAGTCGCTTATTTATTCCATGGGGTGGAAGAGGGATCCCAACTTATTGAGAGAAGAAGTGGTTTTTCCTTTAGAGAAGTATGTTTATGTACACCTCTGTCATACTTGTTAAGGTTCTCTTCCCCTCCTTACTTTACCATACTAGAGTGACAAGTATTAACCGACTATATAAGAACTAGTTAGAGTACTTGGTAGATCCAGTTAAAACCCAAACATCATGATTTCCCCATGACTCTCTATGATAAATAATGTATTTTATGAGAATTATCAACCAAAATAATGCATGATTCACACAAAGAGAAGGAATAAACAAAAAACCAGGTGTTAGTAGAAGAACACATTTCCTCTTGGATTTCATGATGCTTTCCTTAGAGGCCAAACATGACATCATGTGAAAGATACTTAGGACTGAAAAACAAATAAATAAAGGAAATAAAAAAAAATGGAAACAAACAAACAAAATAAAATCAAAGAAAACAATACTCCTACTCCTAACCTAAGCAGAAAGTAGGCCAGGTGACGTGAAGTGATATTTCCAATGTATCCACTGGCACATTAGTAAGCCTACGTGGGAGCGGAATACATGTCAAGAGATATATACATACATAGTAATAAAAACAAATATAAGACATTAAAAACCAAAATTTTTTACGTTTGAATGTGCATGCAGAAAAAAAAATGTTGAAAAGCAGACAAATAACATTTTGTGGACGTATGATAGGCTGTGAAACATTGTGAGTCGAATACTTGAAAAAAAAACTTTAAAACCATAAAAATGAGAAAGCCTAAATAAATAAATAAATTTTCATTTCGCGACAATGTTTGCCAAGTAGGAATTTGTCAATGATTGAGTATTAGGATTGTGAAAAACAGATGGAGGATGCAAAAATTGTAAAACAAAAGAATTTTCAATACATATCAGAGAGTGACGGGGATACTCAAAAGATTCAACACTCTTTTGATGGGAGGTGGAACTGACCTAAAGGCTACGATAACCTGACATAACCATGAGCTTGGGTTGAAGTGCCTTGACAGGTTGAGGAAGATCCAAATCATCAAAAGGTAGATCATCAAAGATCAGTTGTTTTGCGAAATCAATGACAGGAAGAACAAAATATTGACCAGCTAAGTCAATTAAAATGTCACGAAAAACAAGATTATAAAGCTTAGGATGTAAATAGAGGTATCCTCATGATATGATGAATTGTATAAAGGGGAAGATGAAAAACGACAAATTTCAGCCTCTCCACATTTAAATGAAAAACATGCATTCCAAAAATTCTGCAAATGATTGAAGGTATTAATAGAACTTAAATTTCACATAATTAAATAGAAATGACATAATCATGGACAATGTTAGTAAAATGTGGGAGAGCTTTGGAAGGAATAGATTCATCCTTTATCACATATTCTTGTTTGATAATGGACTCTGCTACATAGTCATCACAATTTGGCTTCATAAAAAAAAAACCATCCAACACCTGATCCTCATTAACATTAAAGGAAAGGTTTCAAATAGAATAACACTAAAAATTGCAACTCGTAGGATCAAAGGGAGAAAAGGGTGGAGGATGAGGAGAAAACACTTTAACACACTTATCATGCTTCTTGTCCAAACTTTCATAGGGATCTTGAATATGTGGCTCGATAGGAGATGGTGGTTCTTGAAACAATTCCTTGCAAATATTTCCTACCACATCCTATAATAGTAAAGTTGTTATATGAAAAGCAGATGTGGGGTTTCCTAGAGAAACACCCTCGTTGATCGCATATTTAGAAGCTTTATGTGTGAGGTTTGCTCGATGTGATTTAAGTGATCATAAATCATGCAAAGTAAGTGAAATCTCAACAAGATACAAAAATATTGTGGTCAAGAAATCCCAATCAACTTCACCTTCTTTAAATTCAAAAAATAGATGCAAGAAATGATGAATAAAATGTAGTGATTCATCAAGTGTTTTTCATGATTGTAAAATTCTCTTGCACAAAATATTATCATCAAAGTTGTCAAAAGTTCAAAACAATTTTGTGACAACATGTTCGAAAGAGTGGATATAGGCATCGGTCCATGTGTAACACCATTTCCTTTTGTGCCCTTTGAACGTGAGAAAAAACAACCAGCAAACAACATCCTCAAGCGGGATGTCGCGCTCTATGAAAAATTGAAGAAAATGATCAGTGTGCTCAAGGATGGTTTTTTCACCCTAAACATTAAAGTTAAATAGTGACAAGTCCTCAATGATATCTGCCTACACCTAAAATTTAATTTTCTAGAAATAAATTTTTTGTGTATGATTTGGGAAGAATTCATAAAAATGAGTGTGAAAATTTGAAACACACATGAAGGGCTCAACTTGTCATCTAGCCCTCCTTCTAGTGCCAAAAATGTTGGTGGTGTTGGACCCGCCAATATTCAGGTGATCTCCCCTGCATGAATTCCCAACTAGAACTTTAACAAGACCACAAGTTATCCTTGATAAAAAAATGGAAATATTTGCAACAAATTTTAATATCCACGCTTAATTGTAACCTCCATAGAGTGCACTATTAAAAATAGATAAAAATATTAAAGTGCATAATGATATTCACCAATATGTATTATGGGATCATGTATTCAGCTACTCTCTACAACAAATAGAATTGACAACTAGTCCCACTACTTTGTAAAAAAAAACCAAATTTGATATAAAAATAACTTGACATAAATATTTCTAGCAAAATTTGACACATATTTATGATGGAGTATAAACTTTATTTTGGGCAGACACATTTAAATTTAAACTCTTTGACTTTTACAAACTTAAAAACAATTTAGCTAATAAAAGTTAAAAATCATAGAACTATCAATAATAGCCATAAAATAGTAAAGTTACCTTATATGACAAATGGTCTTGATAGCTTCTGCCCAATACTTTGTAAAACCTAATGAAATTTAATTTACTAATAAATTTACACACTCTTTTCTCACAATATTATAAATAAAATCTTATAGAGTATTATAGAGAAAAGAAAAGCTTGCATAATATCGCTAAGTATTATAAAGAAAATCTGAAAACACTAAAAACTTGCAGTATTTCCAAATTCAAATAGGAAACTAGAAAGATTGAATCAGTTTAGAAGCTTGGAGAATTGTTCAACTTTTGTATCTCTACACTAATTCTATTGCCCAATCTCAACTTAAAAATAACAATTTATCTAAGGCAATAGAAGCTCGGAGAAAACTCCAACTTATTAAATGAAAATTTCAAAGATAAAAAGCCACAAATCTCACCATTTTATTTATCATTTGAAACATCATTTTCTGTCTCACTATACTAGCTATTTCAAATATATGTAGTCTTATTTCCCTAGAAATCACCACTTCTCACTATTTGCATCTGAAACACGCTACAAAGATGAAATTTCCATCCATATTTTTCATCGTCCCAATGTCTATCCTTTGATTAATAGAAAACAAAGTTGCATAAGAAACATCAAATCTAGAGACATGATTTTCATACACTTTCAATATAAAAAATGAATTTATGTGAAACTGCAAACCAAGTGCATTTATGTGCAAAACATATTATGAAAAACCACCTCTAAAACCAACAATACTATTATGCCATTAATTTGCATTTGAAAGTAATATCAGTATACGTTGGTCCCAGATATCATAACCTTCACACACACACAACCATCTTCGCACAAATTTGTCTGCACAACTACTTCCACACTTCATAACACCCTTATTTATTGACATTCAAAGACGATATTAATTAATGATTATATATTTTAAAATTCATTCATAAATAACAAATTTAAGTCTGTCGGGTCTTGGCGAAACAGCGATGAGACGGGCTGTTATAACACTCATCATAGGTTCAATTCCCTTCCCCAATCAGGGTGATGTATGTGGACATGTTGATGAAGATAGAGTAAAAAAAGAAAGTGAAAAAAAGGAAATAAATGAAAGGTATTACCAAACTTACAAAAAAAAATAAAAATTAAATGGATCTGTATATTTATTCGAACATACACAACTACCTTTGCACAAATTCATCCACACAACTCCTTTTGCAGTCAAGAATTCCCATTCCCTTTGATTAGTTATTGACATTCAAACCTATACACACGATAACTCTAAGCAGCTAGCTTTGTAGAACAACCTTCATAAAACTACTTCCATAATTGCAAACAAAGTTCCTAACTAATAATTAAAAATACAAAGCCTTCCTCACATTCATTTTATCGTACAACTTTTTTTCTTCACACACATTGAAAACACAATTAATTTAGCACCTCTTTTAATGCAAAAGAGCTAGGTTCCCTCACACATAATTTTTCCACTGCATAGTAAACATTTTTCACGATGACCTTAGCACTCATTACGCAAAGGACCCCAAATTTCTCACACATGCAATCTACTCTACACAAGGAAACATAATAGTACTAATTTGACATTTTTTTTAAATCTAGTTTCAGTTCACAATTCTCCATTTTTTTCATAGACATTGACTATTTGTATTACTTGTGTGAAAAATAAATTACAGACAATGCTCTGAATAAAAATAAATAAGGATAACAAATCTAACTTTTACAGAGAATAAGAGGAAATATTTGCAGAATTAAAATACCATCTTCTACATCTACTACGCACTCTGCTCCCACTTCAATATCATTAATATATGTCCCCTAAGAAAAATAAATTTTGTTGATGCAATATTAGACATTTTCTATCATATTAGTAAGGTCATCTATGCAGCCAAAAATTACCTATTTTTTTAATTTAGGAAAAACATGAGAGATAAATTGTTTGAATGATTTTTTCTAATAAAATTTTATTTTATTATTTTTCAAGCCTTAGGATATGAAAAAAAAATCAAATATATTGAAAAATAGGGAAAGGAAAGAATTGCATTATCTAATTGATTTGGAAACAATCATGAGTAATGTCACGCTTAAAAAAATGACTAGTTTTGAGTATTTGTCTCGACAACTTGGATTTTTAGTATGAATCTAGGAAATTGAGCCATTTTTAGGTATTTACTCCCCTATATGGTTACTCTTCCAATAATTTTGGAGAGTTAGTGGATTCCACCTACATCACAAGCTTCTATCATTGGTCATTATTGAGTCAATGCTTCCCAAGTCACTTTTTTGTCATGCTTATGTTTAAGGGATTTCTAGCTTGTGTTGTCCCTTTCTCATATCTCCTTGACTTATCATGTTATCCTTTCTAGTTGTTAAATCACTTTTAGTATCTACAATAACCTATATCTTTTACTCTAAAGGTCTACATTTTTCTTATTAGTGAGTAAACTCTTATCTACTATAACAAATTGCTCTTAGAATTTTACCTAGAGAAGTACCCAAGGTCTATTTTCATCATTGATAGGTGATCTTACTCTCAGCAATTGATATTTCCACACTAGTTGTTCACTAAGTGGCTTCCCAAGTCTTCAAATTAAATACCTTTATTCACACTTTGATTTTCATGCCATACCCTACATTCCAAACTCTCGGCCGAGAGTTTAGAAAACTCTCGGTAAACTCTCGGTCGAGAGTTTAGAAAACTCTCGGCCGAGAGTTTAGAAAACTCTCGGCCGAGAGTTTAGAAAACTTTCGGCCGAGAGTTTTCTAAACTCTCGACCGAGAGTTTTATTGGGGAAACTCTCGGGGTGCAAACTCTCATCCGAGAGTTTTTAAACTTTCAGCCGAGAGTTTGCCCGGGCAGTTAAATCTAACTTTAGGCGGGTTAAACTAGTTTTAAATTTCTCGGTCGAGAGTTTTAGAAATGTCTCGTCCGAGACATTTTCTCGGCCGAGAGTTTTTGGTGAACGAAAAACTCAAACAATTCTGTAGTTTTAAGAAACCTGCAACTTTGAAGGGACAGAACACCTACAAAAACAAAATGTTTTATGTCGGACCAAGTACCATTAGATTCATCTCTAAATCTAGTTTTTGATGATGTAAGATTTATGGAGTTTCATTAAAAAATTCAATTTTTTATTTATTTTTTACTAAACTGTGTCACTATGGAATTTCATTGTTCGAAAAATTGCACTGAATGAAAATTCAATAACTTTCAGATGAGGACACCAAAAAATTCAAAAAAATCATACTGCACTTCCTCTCCCTGTCTACTTCAAAAGGGTACTCTCATTTTTCTTATTGACGATCACATTGAAAGGAAAATCAAAGGATGATAAAATGTACTGAAGCATCACTGTTTTTTTGTCATCGTCCATTTCAAAAAATAATAAAAAATAGTGATTTAATTCGAAAATTACCGAAAAATAGTCTGTGCACTAGTGCAATATATGCAGATTATGATGCTATGGTTTTTTTCCAAAAAATGAATAACCTTCCCTAAAAAAGGTAAAGGATGATAAAGTGACTATTTATGTTTCTTGAAAATTTCAAGTATATGCAATTAGTAAACAAGAAATTTACCCCTCTATATGTCAATAATTTTTTTTTTAAAATATGGGTATGGAGGTGAGACAATTATCTACAATTCTAGTTTTTATTTCAAAGCATAATTTGCAATAAAAATATGAGTTTAGTGGAGTTGAAGTTGAAAACATAGAAAATTACAATTTTCAACGTCAAAAAAGGGCAAAAAGTGTTTCCCAACTTCACATTTTCACACTTAATTTTAAATAAAAGCAATTCTCAATTATTTAATGTTGACAAACATCCATGTTGATGATTTTCACCAATTATTCTATTATTGCATCAAATTTTTGGTGATCCCCTTGATGAAAAGATTTTTAGGGAGGTAGGTTCACTATTTACAATTTTCCCAACAATCCTAAAGTTAAAACTTACTCATACCAGTTAGATATTACTAGATTGGACTTGTTTATATCGGAATTACACTCCTTAGTCAGATATATATATATATACCTTAAGAGTACCATGTTGTGTAATCCATATAATGTATATGGTTAACATTGTTAATATCCATCATTTCACTTACCAGTGCTGAATTGATAAAAATGGGCTCTAACCTTTTCTTCCAATCACTCAATATAACCCCCAATTGAGTCTTATTTATACATTATCTGGTAATTATAAATGTTGTATATCTTCATTCAATATTTACAACAATTATTTTCAAGTATGCCTAGTTGGCCTCCTTAAGGATATTAATACAACGTGCATTTGCTTTATGTAATATAGGTTCGTCGACCCCCTTTTATTACCTTTTATAATTCCTATATACACATTATTATGTGTATATTATCTTTATTTTTTTCGACATCATTGAATGTAATTATTGTTTTGAATGTTTCACAATGTTATTGCAACTTCCATCCAAGATTCAAAAGTTTTATTTTATCATCAATGACTTCCTTCACTCATTGTTTCCATAAGTTTCTTGGTTAACATCAAGTAATTACTTTCCAATATATCTAGTATTAAAATTAAATGTTACATAACATCCTTAGTACCTTTAACCCCTTTTTCATACCTATCTCCTTTATATAAAAAATATTTATTAATATTGATCTTATAAACTATGTATTGAAACAATGTTTTGTGAAAAAAATTTCCCCCAGGGAAAAAATTAGCTTTCATTATATAAAATATTGAAAATTACATGTTGTAAATTCTTCGAAGGAGCATATCTCAAAAATGGCGGTCATATACTATAAAGTCCAAAAAATAACTTAGTATGATTATATTGTAAAAAATTCAAAATAAACAAAAACATATATATACATTTCTATATACTTTCTAATATTCAGCAAAATAACAAAAATAAATTAGTATATGTGTGATGAAGTATCATATTGATGTTGCTTCATGTATCTGATGTTCAATGAATGGCCTGTTGAAGTACTCATAAAACTCCTGACCAATTTTTTCATGAATCATCCAAATACCAAAATGTTGTTGTGTTTCTTCTTTGGATAAATTGTAGGAAATCTAGTTCCTTAAATATGACAGCGAGTCATATAGTCAAAATTTGATTTTAATGATATTACCTCTTCCAACAAATTCTTGAGTGTGTTCACATGGCAATTTGACTGTTGTTTCAACTAGTTTATAATAATTATAGAATCACAAAATATTTGTAGTTTTCGACATCCTTTATGAAAGGAAAATAGGAGCAGAAGTATAAGGATGTTAAGTTCTACGTAGTTATTTGTGCCTATCTCTAAACCCATTTTCATTTTTAAAAAATGATCTTCTCTTAAAAACAAAATTGCGCCTCCCACACAACCTTCTTATTGAACCAATCCATCAAAATACGCCCAGGGAATGGACTTCTTGATAAATTCTGTACTTATGTTCTGGGGCCTATGTATCTGCTCATCCTTAGGTGTCATGTTATAAATTTCCAGTGTGAGTACAGATGGTGATCCAGTTTTTATCCTTATCCTGAAAGATTTTTTGGTTCATGTTTAATCAAATTCCCCAGAAAACCAGAAGGGGCAGGTTCCGAAGCTTGATAGGGTGAGCCCTATTCCACTATGTATCCCGTGATTTCTCAATAGATTCTCCCTACCACCTAATATTTATTACCATATTTTGATATATTTGATTCCATATTTGAATCGCAATGGGGCACAACAAGAATAAGTGATTGATCATTTCTTTATTTTTCATTCATAAAATAAACCTAGTTGGGCCCTGAAAATATATGTGTTGCAGGTTGTCTCCAATGGGATATTTATTACGCAAGAGACACCACATAAAGATATTTGTTTTATCGAGACATTTTACCTTCCATAGAGGACGCCACCACCAGGAAACGTTTTCTGGTTCGTGATCCGCAGAGATGAGAGAATAACCATATTTTGGTGTGTATCTACCATGCGGAGCGAGTGACCAACTTAATTCATCCTCCCATTCCTGAATTCTTACATGCGCAGCCGATAGTTCATTTTTGTAATATTCCCACTCTTGATGCCATTGTGTTGAAATATGAATTTCGGTAGACCTCCATTTTTTAAGAAAATAGTAAAATTGTCTAGATCTGCAATTTGATCCAAAGTCCTTTCACCTCGGGCCTCAAGGACTTGAATCAGCTCTGGAGAGACGTTGTACACATTACCGCTTCTTGACCAAGCATATGAACTAATTTGAACCTTCACTCCAGAGTCCAGACCCAACTCTCCAAGCCAGTCCTGCTCTGATATATTCAAAAGAGTTTAAAACCGCTCTCCATATCATAGATTCTTCCAACTTGTTCCATCTTGGTAATATGATCCATTCCGCAATTTGAAGAGGGGCAATATATTTTGTGGTAATCACCTCTTACCATAAAAAATCTGATGTGATCCATTTCCATCCTATTTTTGTTGCTAGAGCCAATGAGAAATAAGTTAATCTTTTGATCCCCCAACCTCCTCATTATTTAAGAATGGCGATGAGATCCCGCAAACCCAAAAAAATAGTTTTCCTTCCTTTTTACCCCTCCAAAGAAACCTACAACCAATCTGTTGAATTTTGTCAATAATTCCCTTAGGAATCCCTGATAAAGACATCCAGTATACAGGGATATCCTCCAAAAATTACTTAATAAGTACTAATCGTCCTTCTCTTGATAACCATCGGTTATACCAGACATTGATTGTACTTTCAATATTTTCCACGAACCACATCTAGTCTACAATTTTATAATTATTGGGTTTTAGTCGAAATCCTAGATATTTCAGTACAACTTCAAAATCCAACTGTCGATAGGGAAATCTCTGTTGGGAATAGTATAGTTCAAATTGTGAGAAACCCACAACAAATAATGTATATTTTTTCTAGTTAGTCTCCACCCCCATAGCCTTACAAAAGAATTTTAGGTTATTTTTAAGCACTGTTGTATCACTAATGTCGCCACTCATAAAGATGAGAACATCATCTGTGAAGAGTAGATGAGACGGAATAAAATTTGTAACAATTTTTACACCTATGAAATTCCCTTGAGACCTCTCTTTAGATGGAAACCTGCTAAGACCCTCCATGACCAGAAGAAACAACAAAGGTGATAACAGGAAACCTTGCCTAAGACCACATTCTTCATGGAAGAAATTTGTACAATTATACAACACATTATACAATTTATAAAAGCATTATGAAATCCAATGTGAGCTAACAATATCCTAATGTACAACCAACTGGTCCTATCATATGATTTTGATAAATAGTTTTTAAGAATCATCCCTTTCAGATTCTTAACATTTAATGAGTGCATACCTTCTTGAGAAATAACAGTAGCTTTGTGGATCTGACAATTTTCCGAAAAATAATTTTTTTCCTTGGAGATATGCTGTGATAAGATATGCTTAATTCAATTTACTATGATCTTAGCAATAATTTTATATATGGAATTACACAATGATATAGGTCTAAACTCATTAAAGCTTATGGGATTATCCATTTTGGGAATTAAGGCTATGAACATGGCATTGAAAGAATCATACATTCTCCCATTCACTCTACAGTCCTCGATCACCCTTAGTAAATCTTGTCCAATCAAATCAAAGAAAGAAAGGTAAAACTCCACCAACCATCCATATGGACCAGGGCTCTTATCATTTTTGAACCACTTCAGCACAACCTCTATTTCCCCCATCATAACTGGAATATTCAGTTCATTTATTTCCTCATTCACAAATCAAGGAAAGAGAATATCTACCTTAATAATTTATGCAATGACGCTTCCCATGGTGCTTTGTACAAGTTCCAAAAATGTTGAATTCAAAGATTTGATATACCCCTAAAAGTATGAACTGATGGTCCCGTCTCATCCTCCATCCACCATATCGTGTTGATAGCCTTCCAGCCTATTACATATTGTTGGAAGAATTTTTTATTATCATCTCCTACCTAAAGCCAAATAGCCCTACTCTTAAGCCTCCATGTATCTTCCTTGTCCTTTAATAACTTGAGTTTCTCTGCCTCTAGTTGTGTAATATATAGTTTTGATTCTGGTGTTTCAAAACCTCCACTGTCAGGGTCCTCTAGCGTGGCTAACTCAGACTCAATTTCGCATAGGCACTCTTCTTCCTTTTTCTTTTCTTATAGTTTTCGCATTCAATCGTTCTCTTCTTTAGGCGAATAAGATTTCTAGCCATATTCTTCACCAACGATCTATCCTCATTTAGAGAACTAGCCTTCCACACCTCCTTGAAAATACCTTGAAATTCCCCATCCCTTAACCATGTTGCATTGAATCTCAATGGAGAAAGTGGATTTGGGATGTTACCATCCACTTCTAAAAATATAGGAGAATGATCCAATACGCCTCTCGAACCTACCCATTGTCTAATTGAATCTATCTTATCCATGAAAGATTCCTTGATCAATAATATATCAATACACCTAACTAACATAGAATTTTGTTTTCTATTATTTCTCCAAGTGGGTAGGATTCATGCTAATTCTATATCAATAAAACTATTTTTCTCCAAGAGCTATTAAAAAAAACTAGTGAGCGATGTCGCCTGAGCATGGCTTCCCTTGGATTCTACATGAGCCAATGAAAATTTCAAATCTCTCCCCAATACTATATTCCCAGTTTGAATAAATGATAATCCCATGATATCTTTCCAGAATGAAAAATGGGTTTGACACAACCTGTACACATTTAAGATCCTAATATAAAAAACTAACTCTTCAGGGATTACATCTACCATTAGTACACCTTCCCTACCCCATACATTCACCAACTTCATCATTATATTGTTAATAACAATTGTAATTCCACCGGATTGACCTCTCGCATATAGGGCTTGGAAAGTCCAACCTATAATCATGGCTTCTAGAAAAGATACAATTTTCTCACTATTCCCCAATGTCTATTGTAGTAAAATCACATCCAAACTTTCAGACTCAATTAATCTTCTGAGGGCTAGTTTTTCGGCAAGGCTAGCCAACCCTCGACAATTAAAGGAAAATCAGTTCATCAAGAAACCACTCTTGGGTTACCTTTTTCTCTAAGAACCACTTAATGTGATAATTGTGTGCCTTCTACTACATCCATAAAAACCTTATGAATGGATTCTAAAATATTGGACTGCCAACCTCTAGGAATTTTGGGAATCCTATGAGGAGATGTAAGACCTATACCCCTTCCCCCAAAAATACTTTTGGCATTTTATATAATGATATCAGGTTATATCTATGGATAATGTTAGATTCAGATGATATATCCATCATCAAGGTCTCAAAAATGTGGGTCAAAGAAGGAAAAACAAGGAAAGGAGTTGGGAAACATATAGGGACTGAGACCATCAGACAAGGAACAACACTCATATTGCATAAAGATAAAACCACCTCGACATTATTTACACGAATAGATACAACATAATAATAAGATGTATTTCATGAAGTAATAGATTTATAGGATTGGGGAGAGAAGTTGGTACTTATAAGGGGAGATATTGAAGAAGCTCGCATATGGGTAACCATCACAGATGCCTATCTAGGAGTACTAGCTAGCTGCCTATCATCCCTATCCGTCCCATTTTTTGTTGTATCAAGCTCTCTTTGGAGTCTGCACCATAGAATTTGAGGAATATTTATTTCCAATTGTGCCTTCATCTCCATCCATAACATCCGCAACAACCTCCTCCTTAGAATTCAGTGGGAATTCCTTAAATATGTGTCCAAAGTCATGACACCTCCTACATCTAAATGACACTCCTTCATAATCCAAATACTGCAATATGGAGATACCCCTCCATTGGAGCTTCATACATTCCACTGTTGGAATATTTGAAAATTCCAGAATAATGAATGGAGAATAAAACTCCCTTCCTCTAACACAGAGAAAATTAAAAATTTCTTTGACAGGAGACAAAGTTTCAATACTTTGAAAACAAACTTCTATTTCATTCAATAACTCAAAAAAAACCTATTACACTTCTTCCTCACTGAGAGGGATTACAAAATTATGACTGCTACAAAACACAGGGCATAAAACCAACTCACTGTCTTTGCAAAACAAACACACTCTGTCTCTAAAACATTTTGTTGTGTTTTTCACTTTCGCACTGTTGTGGATTCACTCACAAAAAAAGTTACACTCTCTTTCACTTTTTATACACTGTTGTTGTGTAAAAAAAATTTACATATTGTCTATTAAAAAAAAACTGCTTTTTCCCTTTTTGTTTTTATATGTCGTAACATATAAAACACATTATAACAAACCTTTTCTTAAAAATAAAGTTAAAACTTAAACTCTATAGTAAAAAATTCTCGGGGGCCCACATTACGTTATGTAAACCTTAATAAAAAACAATATAAAACTTATGCCCAGACTTCAAGGTGAAATTAAACCAAAACACAATTTCAAAATCGCGTTCCAAAATGAGATGCTGACGTAGGCCCAAAGTGTTATGCGAAAACTCTTATGCAATTTAGCTTATGAACTTTCAGGTCCAGTTTTCAGGTTTTTAGATTCCCTTCAAATTCATGCGATCCAATATTAATGCTCCACGTGGCCCTTTTAGTCAAATAAAAAACTGGCAGTAAATTTCTAAGCTTTGAATGTGGTGGTTGCAGGAATTAAGAGGCGACAAGGACAACATTTGAGTTTCTGGTTGCGTGGTTTTTTTAATGTACTTGTTGCTACAGATAGGATGGAACTCTTCCACTACCTTCAACTTGCTATCAGCAATTACTTCGTCGTTCTGCTGTCTCTTCATTCCCTTCTTAATTAATTCTGCCATCTGCTGAGCTATGCAGGCAGTTGGAATTAATTTCCAACACTCCCCCTTAATTTCAACTGCTGGGTTTTCTTGCATACCCAGGCATTTCCTGAAATGTTCAAAGCTTTTCTGCACAAGTGGCTTTGTGAGGATATCTGCTAATTGATCCTCTATTCTGCAATGTTGCAAAACTATCTCACTATTGTTAACCAATTCACGTATGAAGTGAAACTTGGTGTCAATGTGCTTCGTCCTTTTGTGAAACACAAAATTCTTTGACAATGCAATAGCTGAGTTATTTTCACAACAAATCATTGTGCCTTTTACCTGTTCTTGGCACAAACTTCTTAACATTCTCCTCATCCAAACTGCTTGACATGCTACTGCTGTAGCTGCCACATACTCTGCCTCTGCTGTAGATAATGCTACAATTGGTTGTTTCTTAGAAGCCCATGAAATGGCTCTCGAACCCATATGAAAAACATAACTGGAAGTGCTCTTCCGATCATCTACACTTCTAGCCCAATCACTGTCAGTGTATCCAACTAAATCTGAACCTTCTGAAGCAGTATATAAAATACCAAACCTTTTTGTACCTTTAACATACCTCAGAATTCTTTTTGCTGCCTGCCAATGTGCATCCTTTGGCTTCTCCATGAATCTGGAAATCAAACTAATAACATGCATTATGTCTGGCCTAGTTGCATTCAAATACATGAGGCTGCCAACTATGCTCTTGTACAAGCTAGGATCAAAATCCTTGTTGCTGTCCTCTTTGCTGAGTTTTAATCCCATCACTGTGGGAGTGATTGCTGCTTTACTCTCCTGCATATTAAATATTTCCAACACTTCATTAACATATTTTTCCTGTGAGATAAAAATCCCATTTTCATCTTGTTCTACTTCTATTCCTAAGAAGTATCTCAACAAACCCATGTCAATCATTTCAAATTCTTCTTTCATGACTGTTTTAAAATTTTCAATAAGGTAATCATCATTACCTGTGAAAATAACATCATCAACATATAAAACTACAATCAACATTTTACCATCTTTTTCTTTGATGTAGAGGGTGGGTTCTCCCTCACACTTTTCAAATCCATTTTCAAGTAGATAGGAATCTATCCTACTGTACCATGCTCTTGGTGCTTGCTTCAGCCCATAAAGAGCTTTCTTCAACTTGCACACTTTGTGCTCTTGGCCTTTCTTTTCATAGCCGAGAGGTTTTTCAATGTAAACCTCTTCCATTAACACTCCATTTAGGAATGTTGACTTCACGTCCATTTGGTAAACTTTCCACTTGTTTTGTGCTGCTATGGACATCACTACTCTCACGGTTTCCATTCTAGAAACCGGTGAGAAAGTTTCCTCATAATCTATCCCATGCTTCTGCTTATACCCTTTGACGAGAAGTCTTGCCTTGTGTCTCTCTATTTTTCCTTCAGCATTACTCTTGGTCTTGTAGACCCATTTAACTCCAATGAAATATTTACCTTTTGGGAGTTCAACCAAATCCCAAGTCTTGTTTCTTTCTATGGAATTAATCTCCTCATCCATAGCTTCTATCCATTTCTTATCCTTAATAGCTTCTTCAAAGTGGATAGGGTCTTCAACATGACAATATAAAGCAAACAAAGAATTGATACCTTCATTTGCTATATCTTGTTCATATATGTCTTTTAAATTTCTGAACTTCTTACCTCTTTCATTAGATGTACAAATTCTTGAAGAAACACTTGAATTTCCTCCTTGTGGTGTGCTTGGAGAAACACTTTCATTTCTTCTGAAGGGTGTGCTTTGCTGCTCTTGTGTTGGTGCTACTGTTTGGGAATGTATTTCAGCCAACTCATCATCATTTTCATCATGAGATAAACAATGTTTAACATTCACTGTTTTCTCTATGCTTCCATCCCAAGCTTCCTCTTCAATAAACTGAACATCTCTCCTCACAATAAACTTCTTGGTGGATGGGTTGTATAACTTGTAAGCCTTGGATTCCTCACTGTATCCAATGAAAATACATTTCTCCCCCTTGCTTTCCAACATCTTCCTTAGCTGATCCGGTATGTGTGCATGAGCCACACATCCAAAAACCTTCATGTGTGTGACACTTTGCTTTGTGCCACTCCATGCCTCTTCCGGCACTTTTTTCATCATTGCTTTTGTAGGGCATCTATTCAAAATGTACGCTGCACAATGTACAACTTCAACCCAATAATCATTAGGCAAATTCTTTTCCTTTAACATACTCCTCACCATGTCCATTATGGTTCTATTCTTCCTTTCGGCTACTCCATTTTGCTACGGAGTATATCTCATTGTAAACTGCTTATGGATTCCATTTTCTCTACAAAAACATAGAAAATATTTAGAGATATACTTACCTCCTCTATCAGTCCTTAGGACTTTGATGTGCAGCCCACTCTGGTTTTCCATAGGTGCTTTGAAATTGCAAAATCTTTCAAACACTTCACTTTTGTTTTTCAAAAAGTAAACCCAAGTTTTTCTTGTAAAATCATCTATGAATATTAACATGTAGTGGTTGCTAGCAAGAGATGGAGTTTTCATCGGTCCACACAAATTTGAGTGAACAATTTCTAAAGGTGCCTTTGCCCTTATGCTTTTCCCAGAAGGAAAAATTTATCTGTGTTGTTTCCCCAAGATACAACTTTCACAAAGGCTATCCGGTTTCTCTATCAATGGTAAACCTCTTACCATTCCTTTTCTGTTCAACAAGTTAAGACCTCCAAAGTTGAGATGTCCAAATCCCAAATTCCACAACCAATTGCCATCTTTTGGTTCGCTTTGGATAGCCTCTTGTGCCACTGCTACTTTCTCTTCACCATTCTTCAAATATGCTCGCATTCTAAGAGGGAACATCTTGTTCCTTGTCATCTTCACTTCAGCAATACATTGTTTGTTGGGTGGTTTGTCCATGATGATACAAACATCATCCTCAAAAAATACATTATACCCCCTTTTGAAGAAGCTGTCCAATACTTAAGAGGTTACACTTCATTCCTGGAACATAATACACATCTGCTATGGATTTCTTTGCACCTTTCCTTGTTAAAACATTTACATTTCCTTTTCCCATAACATAAAATTTTCTATCAGTTCCTAGTGTGACTTGTGACTTCACACTCTCATCTAACATAGAAAACATTGCTAAGTTTCTTGTCATATGGTTACTACAACCGGAGTCTAGAAACCATAAATCCTCATTCTTTTCTTCAGCCATGTTACAAGCTAAAAACAAATTATCTTGGCTGATATTTTCTCTAGTGAAATTTGCACTAGTTATATTTCCCACATCATGCTGCTTCTTTCTACATTCATTAGCATAATGTCCATATTTCTTACGATAGTGACATTGGACATTGGATGTATCATACCTTTGTCCTTGAGCATTCTGCTGACCACTTTGCTGGCTGCTGCCTTGGCCTCGATGCTGATTTGGATTGTTGCACCTTCCATGTGAATGTGAAGGGCTGTTCCTTCCACCTCTGTTTTGGCTTCTGCCTTTTCCTCTTCCTCTTCCTTGCACACTTCCTCTTCTGAAAGATATCTGGGTCTTAAAGGCATGCTTCAGAGATGAGATTTCACTCCTACCCAATCTCTGCTCATGAGTCATCAGTGATGCATGTAGCTCATCCACTGTGAACTTTGTGAGATCCTTAGTCTCCTCTATGGTGGTGACAATCACATCAAATCTTGAGGGTAGAATCCTTAAGAGTTTTTCCACAATTCTCTTATCTTCAAGAGTCTCTCCATGAGATCTTATTTGTGTGACCATTCCAATCACATGAGTGAAGAATGAGTCAATGTTATCTGACTCCTTCATATAAAGAGTCTCAAAGTCTCTCCTCAGCAACTGAAGTTTTGCTGTCTTCACTTTTTCCATGCCTTGATAGGTTGTCTTGAGAGTTTCCCATGCTTCTCTGGATCTCTTGGCTGCTGCTATCCTTGGAAACACAATCTCATGCACTGCTTGATACAATAAGAAGAGAGCTTTAGAGTCTTTCTTCCTATCGCTCTTAAGAAACTCTCTCTCTGGCTGAGTTAAATTTTCAAGATCTTCTTCATTTGCTAGCTCTTCAAAGCCACCCTCAACAAATTCCCATAAGTCTTTGGAGACAAATAAAGCTCTCACATTTATTGACCAATAGTCATAATTTTTCCCATTAAATACTGGAAGGTGGATATTTCCCATACCCATACCAGTGCTGGCTCCAGCCATTTTGCACTCTTAACTATGATTCAAAAACACTTGACTGTGTATTTAAAAATATCTAACTATTCTGCAACAGTAACACAATAAACTGTATAGAGAAATACCTTGAATTCTTTTTGGTTGAGTCTTCACACTGTTGGAGAAGGTGCTGCAACAAAGAACTCCTTTCCTTCAGCTTCTTTGGCCTTCAAAGAGCCTGGACTAGCTTTGATACCATGTTGGAATATTTGAAAACTCCAAAATAATGAATGGAGAATAAAACTCCCTTCCTCTAACACAGAGAAAATTAAAAATTTCTTTGACAGGAGACAAAGTTTCAATACTTTGAAAACAAACTTCTATTTCATTCAATAACTCAAAAAAAAACTATTACACTTCTTCCTCACTGAGAGGGATTACAAAATTGTGACTGCTACAAAACACAGTGCATAAAACCAACTCACCGTCTATGCAAAACAAACACACTCTGTCTGTAAAACACTTTGCTGTGTTTTTCACTTTCTTGAAAACATATTCGATCCCAAATTGGAGTCGAAATACTGACATCCTTACCCATATCAGCCCTGCCCCCGATTTCTCCCTTTCAGGGTCGAATAGGGGTGACCATATTTTCCTCATGATAGGTGCCATTACAATGTTCCAATATTTACTTAGTACCTACGACACATGCTCTAACATTGTGAAGTGCGGGAGAAACCATCCCCTGGTCATTGTCACCACAGTCAGCAGAACATCTAATACTTGGCCCCAAACCTCCATGATATATTTCTTCAATCACGACGATGTGTAATTCCTCCCTGAGATCCTACCTACCAGAGCCCAATCTGTCATATCCATAACCTCATCGAGTTTACTGCCTTCCCCGAGAAACAATAGGCAGCCTCTTTCTCTTACCTTTGTGATTTTTGATTTCTTCTCCCTTTTCTTTGATAAAAATTCATCAGAGTTTTCCGATCCTTGTATGGATTTACTTCAGAATTCCTAACCCTAATTTCTGCCTAATGAGGTTCATGTTCACACACAAGGATTCCAGTGAAACATCCAGAAGTCTGCGCCAAAGTAGAGGAACCGTGACCCATCGCTATTAGTACTGTATCATCCCTCTACCCTTGGTTATCGCCTGTATTATATTGAAACCATGAAGATGTCTGACCACCATATTTATCTGAAACCCCCAATGTTATGACCCTATTAGGATTTGATGTATTCCATTCTTTCGGTGAGCTAGGGATTAGACATTTCTCAAGAAATTGTTGGGCTGATGGAGATGAAATCGGTAATTGCAGAAGTGGCTACACATAGTCCCAAATATGGCTCGTCGGTTCTCCTTAGATATGAATCCAAAGTGAGCATTGTTCTCTTACTGTATATAGCTTTTCTTCAATACCTAGAGTAGTGATATTACCAAAGACCTCCACCAAGGAATACCTATGGGTGTTGACCTGCAGAGCCGATGATCCATCTAGCACCGGTAGCTCCATTCAAGAATTCTGAGGTGGATATTCTGTCCAGATTGATACAAATTCTAACGGGTCTAAGGAATAGTCCACTAGCTCCTCATCCATCTCAACAAGATTAAAATATTCATTATCCTGCCCTAAAATCGCTTCAATTATGAAATATAATCAACACATTCACACCGAATAACACCTTCCTTACACCGTAACCACCAGGCAAAGAGTTAACCAGAAACGACCACCCCATATGCCCTCTGAAGCCTTCATCCTATTACTGTAATGTTTTGCAGTCACTATTAACCAAACCCTAAGAGAGACTGTAGGGTCGAAAATTTTCCAAACCACAGAGCCATTTTCACCCTATTTTTTGTTGTGATCAAATGAAATATTGTTTTGTGCAAATTAAAAAATGGGTCTCACAACTATAATAAATCAATCATCATATGAATAATCCCAACATTTCAAGGTGATTTCACCTCCAAGACCCCCAGTTTCCCTTTCAACATATATATAGTATAGGAAATTTCACTTTATTATTGTACTCCTATACATATCTTCTAATTTGTTTGTGCAATACACTTCCTAATTATCATTCCAGATCATGAAATTCTCTCATTCTACAACAATGACATGATATAATTTGCTTCATTACCATGTTTATAAAATAAATATTCCAAAAAGTCATTTGTTCTCATAAGCGCCCAATATATATGGTGGCCTAAAAAATCAGTTGATTATTATTTTAATAGCTAATCTTATCTAATGGAATTACTTTGACTTTCTCATAACATGATATTTCACTTCTTTTGTCTTAGCTTGATATCATAGAAATTTATTTCATTTATTGCTCATTACCAACTCTTAATTAGTGACTTTGTCCCTCCATTTTTCATTTTTTTAAAACAACATGGTGGATATGGATCGGGGTTCTTCACTTAACCACATCCACATTTTAAAATTTTTATTTTAGGGTGGAGAAACTTATTCTACATATGGGGTTGTACCATATTTCCAATTCTTCTCTTCTATGAAACATAACATTTTTTTTCTATTATTTTCCTTTAAGTAGGCCACAATGTTGAAACCTTTAGCTCTAATACCACTTGTAAATCTCATCCAAATGTTATATTTCACCTTAATCTTAATATATATTTATATTTCTGTTGATATTAATTACTGTGCACAATATTTACCCTTTTAAGGAATTTTATTTTATGGTTGTATGTGACTTACACATGTAAGAATTTTGTGTTATTTTTTAACTATATTATGAATCTTGTTTCCTACATCATTGATGATACCCTGTCTCAAATTCCTACCCACAGTGTTGCAGAAAGAAAAGGGTGATAGAGCTAATATTTTATTTTGATCTTTGGAATTGTTTGGTTATATTAAAACTCTAGTGTATAAAGTTTTGGCTTCATGTGTAAAGTCCTTCATATTCAATCAATTTAATAATCTTATTAAATAATCTTAATAGAAATGTTATGGTGTAGCCTCTTTTGGGATATTTTTTATGTGAAGTTGTGTATTTTATGGTATTGAAGTGGCTTTATTCTATCCCTAGATCACTAGGGTATGGAATATAAGGTTCCATAATTTCTGGAGTCTATTATGGGTGTAATCGCCCCCTTTTTTGTTGCCACTGTTTCACCTCATTATTGTCTCTAAGATTTTGCGGGAGTTCGACTCCAACGAATCGAACCTTGGTCACCATTTTTCTGCAACCTAGAGGTAATACACTGCATATTCAATCTATTTTTATTTCCATTTAGTAGTGGGGTTCCTTTACTTATTTCTGTTCCACTATATGTAGATGTGAGCATGAGGGTTTCACGGGATTGTCATTTCCCTTTCGTTTCACTAGGGATGGGAAATAAATAATATTTTTTTCTTGAATTTTTAGGTTCTGGAGTTATGTATAAGATTTTTCATGTGTTAATTCTTCACTGAGGAATCAATGGAAAGTATGATGGAACCATTTACAATTATTGGCTTGAATTTATGTTTTTATTTGTTCCCACTTCTAGAATTGCTAACCCTAATAGGGTTTTACTGCTTGCAGGTTGGGGATTTAGAAATATCAGTTATACAGGTAATGTCAAAAACCTAGCTCTTTCCTTTATTATTAAGTTGAGCTATTTTCATCCCTTATTTGTTATATGTATAACCTTAACCCTATATGAATTGGTCAGGATTGATTCCATGGGAGGTTCATTTTCATGGGGATTCTTCAAACAGTTTCTTTTGTTTCAACATTCAACTATTTAATCCCCTTGGGCTTTCCCCCCTCTATGTTCCTATCACAATATTCCCTTGTTTAAATAGTTACAGGAAATTGATGTTACTTCTTTAGGACCACTTCGACCTCGATATTGTGTCTTCAATTTAAGTACACCAATCATCCCATACCTCCCTTAGAGATTAATATGGTAGTCTGGGCATTTTTCCGTAGTAAATATGTAGTTTTCAATGTAGGGTTTGTTTTCCTTCGATTTTACAACTCTTGGCATACAATCCTATTTACAAAAATACTTCCAACCAGACTTGTATATTATAGTCCATTCATATTTTGATTACAGTTTTTTTTTTCTTTCTTTCCTTAAATACATACTTGTTTAATTTCCAGTTTCATTTCTAGTTTATTGTTTAGTAAATTGTGAATATTATTATTATTATGGTTCTAGTGTTAGGAGGGACCTTGTGTACAAATTTGGGAACACATTATACTAATGATATAGAACAAGGACAATTCTGAATGGCCACTCCTGCTTGCTAACTAGAACTAACCCTAGTTCATATAATTTATAGTTTAAACTAGTTGTATATTATCTATGTAGATCATTCTCATGTTAAAATTAACAATTCCTACAATTATTTACCATTATTTTAATCACTATTGCAGTTCCGAGATGATATTAGTTAGCAAATATTATTTAGAAAGCATTTACCATAATAACTACATATTTCCATTCCATTCATTTTACATTTATATAACTGATAAGTTCTCAAGAGAAACACATATCCCACATCACCTATAGAGATAATGCAACACTTGGAAAAGTAAATTTACTTATATGTTTGTTTTGGCTGCCAGGAAAATCCAAAGAGGAAAATAACACTCCTCCAAACCAAGGAGAATGAAAATTATGTCCAGTTTTCCACCCGAGTGAAATTTCACTCCTAGAACAATTGATTAACCCCTAGAAAGTCTTTCCAAGGGCATCAGGGCTATACAAGTCCATACCTTGAACTCATAATTATGCCTTAAGGTTTCCATTGACCAACAACAAGCTCAAGAATACCCTAACTGGCAATGTCCTTCCTTAACTTAACAACACCCTGTTCAAGATACTAGTTCTCTCTTCTTCCTTCTCTAATGCCTCAAGTGCTCTCCCATACCTATTTTTCTACTTTTCCAAATTGAGATGATTTATAATTGTCTGGTGAGTGAAAAAATTTCCTTTTAGTGTCTTCTACTTGTGAATTCCAACACTTGATGTAATCACTTTTTTATAAAATTAAAATAAAATTTAAACATTAAAGTTTTCCGCTAGGATGTCCATATATTCCTTTATTTACCAAGTCTTTGTAGTAAAATTAAATAAAAATTTTACTTTTTGTTGAGGGGTGTAACACTTAACAATGGATCTAACAAGATTCTATAGAGATAAAAAAAAATCAGGTGCAAACCTTGTTAGATTGAAAAAATTGAAAAGGTGTTTTGATCCTTAAACTACCATGGATATTCCACTTGACATTTCGTCACAATAGATCTGATAATAATATACTGAAATACCATACTTTTACACTATTACAGTTATATTAAAATTCTAGATCTGTATATTTTACTGTAATTAGTGCATGCATGCAAATGAAAATTATGCAGAAAAGTAGAGAATTAAAAAATAATATCACACACACATTAGACACAAGATATCCTCTCTAGGAAATAATTTTGAGAGAAAACCCAACTGGAAGGTGAGGCCACTTTTCTCTCTTTATCTCTATGGAAATATAGCTATAGGTACAAAGAAGTAATGCCTGTGGCCCATGGACTATTACAGTGCACAGATCCTCTATGTGTGCTCTACCTCATATATCTCATATATATCTTTTCTCAACTATAGAACAAAATTATCTCGAAAGAATGGAATGCCTCTTCGTCCTAGTGGGCCAGTTATAACACAACCCGACAACCTACTAGTGATTAATTTTAACTACATAAACTCGTAACTAGAGTTACAATATAGACACTTCTAGAGTATTTTACATCAAAAACATGTGGCTATCCCATTTTTTATGAATAATTGGGGACAACGCGACATCCTCTCGAACTATAGGTGTGAAAACATGAAGGTAAATTTCAGAGTGACATAAAGTTTGCATGCAAACTCCGATTGATGTGCTTCTTGCGTCGTTCGAAAGATATCTATGTGTAGAATAGAATGAAAAAATGTGGCGCTAAAGAGATAATTTTTCACCCAAAAAAAACATCATTTGATGCCTCAAAACGCTCCCGGAAAGTTTCAAACCTTGTTTCACCAAATTGAGCCCTACTGGTAAAAATGATTATGTCAACCGATTCCTCCACTTTTTCCACTCCAAATACATCAAAATGGATGGAAAAAAATATAATGGTCCAATTCAAATCATGTTTGCACTTAGCTTTGATTCTTGTTAGCACTTGATATATATATATATATATTAAACTCACAATTTCAAGAAATAATTGTTGGCTTTCAAGTAAAAATATGAACCAAAAAGTAACATATCTAGTTTTTTTTTAACTAAATACAATATATACCTACTAACATTAAAATAGTTTCTTAACATGACCAATGAAATACTTTACCTATTGATAGATTTAACCCTACATATTCAAATATTTTATTATTTATGGGTTAGATTGAATTTTATTATTATTTAAACGCTAAATCTTAATTTTATATTAAAAATAATTGAATAACAAATCTTTTTCTTATTAGTGGTTTTAGAAAGAAAAAAAAAATTCTTTTACTTTTTCTTTTTTTGGGTTTCGAAATATTTTATTATGATTTACATTAAAATAATTTATTTATTTTCCCATATAAAATTGATATTAAGTTTTGAAATAATTTATTAGGGTTAATATTAAACTATTATCATAAGTTAAAGTTTTCGGAGTTGTTTTTAGTGCGACTTTTTGAAGGTTCAGGGGTTGGAATTTGGTGAAAATTTTTGGGGTAAAATCTTGATTTTTGTTATTCAAACTAGTTTTTTGATTCTATATATGGATTCAACACCCTCAAAAACTTCTCTTTTCAATAAATTCCTGCTGGAATTTAGAGAAATTACACTGTAAAAAATCACCGTAAAAACCTTCAAAAAATCGCACTAAAAACTACTCGATTTTTTTTTATTAAAGTAAAAATATTACATAATTATTTATACATTTTGAAAATCCTGAAAAGCTAACTCTAAGTAATTTCCAAAACAGATCATATGTAACATCCCCATTTAAAAAAAAAAAAAACGCACACACATTTACCTTTAAATGATCGAAACAGACGTTATTATTACTGTGGTGCACACCAAATAAACCATTGGACTATTTTCACTAGCATTTATCACTCATTAAATGTATCTTTTTTTTCACACTTGGTATTGAATAGTCTCTCGGGACATGTGACATAGGCTCTCGGTTCATATGTTTAATCATTGTAAGGGTACAGGGTTAACATTATTTTATGAAGACAATGCAATTAAGAATGGGTCAAACCCGCTCTAATACGTCAAACCCGCTATAAAAAAATTCAACCATATTTCATGATGCTTATCGCATCCAATTTTGGCTCTCGTGACGTTGGTGAAGAAATTTGCAATACGCTCGTGATTGACTGCGAGCTTGTTGACTTGGCATGTGGGTCCTCCATCTTATCGCCCGGGTAAGGACTATGGTGACGAGGCTCAAAAACAACGTGAACGGCTTTGGATTGGACAACGGAGTGTGACATGGAGTATGGGCTCCACAAGCCATGACGTGGTGTGTTCAAATTCAAATGAAATGGCGGTAAATGCAAATGGTGGTTGGAGTATGTTTTAAATGGCGCGAGGACAGGGTTTTAAGGTGGTGGGTGAGGGTTTATGAATTTAGAATGGTTGCGTGGTCAAACCATGATCTTTCAATGCATACACGGGAAAAACATGGCTATGGACATTAACCAAAAATTCAAACTTGCAGGGTTTTAAAGACTGGTTTTTAATACATGGTGGAGTGCACACAAAGACAAGGAATTTCTGCTGCTATCCTTTGTAGAATTCACATCAAAAGTTGAATTCTTACTCCTGCACAGTTGTAGTTGGAATTAACATTTCCAACACTCCCCCTTAATTTCAACTTCTGCATTCTCTTTCATACCCAGGCATTTTCTCAAATAATTAAAAATCTTTTGCCCCAATGGTTTTGTCAGTATATCAGCGAACTGCTCCTCTGTTCTACAATGTTGTAAAACAATTTCTCCATTGTTCATTAGCTCTCTGATATAGTGATACTTGGCATCAACGTGTTTATTTCTCTTATGAAACACTGAATTTTTTGATAATGCTATTACTGAGCTATTATCACAATAAATTGTTGTTCCTTTTACATGTTCATGACACAAACTTCTCAACATTCTCCTCATCCATACTGCTTGACATGCTGCTGTTGTTGTTGCCACATACTCTGCCTCTGCTATTGATAAAGCCACAATTGGTTGTTTCCTAGAAGCCCATGAAATGGCTCCTTATCCCATATGAAAAACATATCCAGAAGTGTTTTTCTTCTCATCTATACCTTCAGCCCAATCACTGTTAGTATATCAAATAAGTACAATTTTTTTTGAAGTGGTGTATAAAATTCCATACATCTTTGCTCCTTTCACATACCTCAGAATTCTTTTTGTTGTTTGTCAATGTGCCTCCTTTGGCCTTTTCATAAATCTGAAATTAAACTCACAGCATGTATACTATCCGACCTAGTTGCAGTCAAATACATAAGGCTGTCAACTATGCTCTTATACAAACTTGGATCAAAATCCTTGATGTTTCTTTCTTTGCTTAACTTCATTCCCATCACTGTAGAAGTAATTACTGCCTTGCAATCCTGCCTGTTAAATATTTCCAAAACTTCATTCGCATATTTAGCTTGAGAGATAAAAATCTTATTTTCATTTTTCTCTACTTCTATTCCTAAAAAGTATCTCAGCAATCCCATACCAGTCATCTCAAATTAATCCTTCATGACTGTTTTAAAATTCTCAATGAGGTAAGCATCATTACTTATGAATATCACATCATCAACATACAAAACAACAATGAGAATTTTACCATCTTACTCTTTTATTTATAATGTGGGTTCTCCTTCACATTTCTCAAACCCATTTTCTAGTAGATAGGCATCTATCCTACTATACCATGCTCTTGGTGTTTGTTTCAACCCATACAGAGCTTTCTTCAATTTGCATACCTTGTGCTCTTGGCCTGCTTTCTCATATCCCAGAGGTTGTTCAACATAAACCTCTTCCATCAATACTCCATTTATGAATGTTGATTTCACATCCATTTGGTAAACTTTCCATTTGTGTTGTTCTTCTATGGACAACACTACTTTTATTGTTTCCATTCTTGCAACCGGTGCAAATGTTTCTTCATAATCTCTTCATTGTTGCCACTTATAGCTTTTGAAAACAAGTTTGGCCTTGTGCCTCTCAATCTTACCTTCAACATTGCTTTTGGTCTTGTAGACCATTTCACTCCAATGAATTTCTTACCTTTTGGGAGATCAACCAATTCCCATGTTTTTTCTTCTCTATTGCATTCATTTCTTCATCCATAGCATCTATCCATTTCTTATATTTTACTTTTTCTTCAAAATGAGTAAGATATTCTACATGACAATATAATTCAAATAAAGAGTTCATACCTTCATTTGTTGCCTCTTTCTCATAAATTTCATTCAGACTTCTGAATCTGGTTCCTCTTTCACTTGGTAAACTTGTTCTTGTAGAAGCACTCAAATCTGCTCCCTGTGATGTACTTAGAGAAGCACTGTCATCACTTCTTAAGGGTGTTCTCATACCAACTTGTGGTGTCCCTTGTTGTCCTTGTGTTGGTGGAGGTGGTGCTACTAATGAGGGATGTCTTTCAGCGAATTCTTCGTCATCATCATCATGAGACAAACAAATTTTCACATTCGCTCTTTTCTCAATGCTTCCATCCCAAGATTAGTCCTCAATAAATTGTACATATTTGTTTATCATAAATTTCTTGGTGGATGAGTTATACAATCTGTATGCCTTGGATTCTTCACCGTCAAAAAATATGCACTTCTCCCCTTTCCGTACAACTTCTTTCTTAGCTGATCCAGAATGTGTGCATAAGCCACACAACCAAAACTCTCACATGGGTGACAAACTATTTTATGCCACTCCATGCTTCTTCTAGAACTCTGTTCATAACACTTTTTTGGGCATCTATTCAACACATATGCTGCAAAATGTAAAACTTCAATCTAATATTCATTTGGAAAATGTTTTTCCTTCATCATACTTCTTACCATATCCATGATGGTTCTATTTTTCCTTTCAACAACTCCATTTTGCTGCGGCGTATACCTTGCTGTAAATTGTTTATGAATCCCATTTTATCTGCATAAACGCATAAATTATTTGGAGATATATTCTCCTTCTCTGTCTGTTCTTAAGACATTAATATGCTACCCACTTTGATTCTCTACAAGAGCCTTAAAGTGGAAGAATTTATCAAACATTTCACTCTTCAACTTCAAAAAATAAACCCAAGTTTTTCTTATGTAATCATCAATAAAGGTCAACATATAGTGGTTTCCTGCTAATGATAGTGTTTGCATTGGTCCACAAAAATATGAATGGACTATTTCTAAGGGTTCCTTTACCCTTATGCTCTTTCCTGATGGAAAGTTTTCTTTGTGTTGTTTGCCCAAGATACAACCTTCACATAGACTGTCTGGTTTCTCAATCAAGGGTAATCCCTTTACCATACCTTTTATATGCAACAAATTCAGACCTCCAAAGTTGATATGTCCAAATTTCAAATACCATAACCAATTTTCATCTTTTTCTTCTCTTTGGAATGTCTCTTGTGTTACTGCTGCCATTACAACTCCTTTCTTCAAATATGCTCTCATTTTGAGAGGAAACATTCTGTTTCTTGTCATCTTCACTTGAGAAATCCTCTTCTTTCTTGGTGGTTTATCCATGATGGTACATACATCATCCTCAAAGAATACATTCTAACCTTTCTGAATGAGCTGTCCAATGCTCAAAAGGTTACACTTCATACTAGGCACATAGTATACATCTGATATGGATCTCCTTTCTAATTTCTTTGTCAAAACACTTACTTTGTCTTTTCCCATGAAAAAGACTTTACAGTCTATTGCCAATGTTACTTGAGACTTCACATTTCATCAATAATGGAAAAAATTGAAATGTTTCCAGTCATATGGTTAGTATATTTTGAATCTAGAAACCATATATCTTCATTTTTCTCTTCAGCCATATTACATGCTAAAAAAAAATTCTCTTGACTGATATTTTCCTTAGTAAAATTAGCACTGGGTCTATTACCCATGTCACTCTGCTTCTTTCTACATTCATTGGCATGATGGCCATACTTCTTACAGTAATGACATTGGACTTGGGATTTTATCATACCTTTGTCCATGTGCTTGATTTTTTCCACCTTGTTGGCTTTGGTTCTGACTTTGATTGCTGCCCCTTCCACTAGTATTTTTTGGGCTATTACTTCCTCCTCTGTTTTGGCTTTTGCCTCTACCTTTTCCTCTTTAGTTTCCTCTGCATTGACCTCTTCATCTTCCAAAGGAAATTTGGGTTTTGAAGGCATGCTCCAAACATGAGTATGCTGTTCTACCCAATATTTGTTCATGTGTCATCAATGATGCATGAATCTCATCAATAGTAAAATTTGAGAGATCCTTTGTCTCTTCAATGGTTGTTATTATTACATCAAACCTTGAAGGTAAGCTCCTCAATACTTTCTCCACTATTCTTCTTTCTTTTATGGTTTCTCCATGAGATCTTATTTGTGTAACCAACCCAATCAACAATGTGAAGAATGAGTCTATTGTATTAGACTCTTTCATGCAAATGACTTCAAAATATCTTCTCATTAATTGAAGATTTATTGTCTTTACCTTCTCCATTCCTTGATACGCTATCTAGAGAGTATCCAATGCATCCTTAGACCTCTTTGCTGCTAAAATACTTGGAAATACACTTTCATGCACTGCCTGATAGAGATAGAAGAGGGATTTTGAGTCCTTCTTCCTATTACTCTTCAGGAAATCCTTCTTTGCTTGTGTTAAGGAACTATATGCTTATTTATCTACTAGTTCTTCTAAAGCGTATTCAACTAGTTTCCATAAATGTTGAGAGGTAAACAGGTCTCTCATTGTGATTGCCCAATAGTCATAGTTCTTCCCATTAAACTGTGGGAGTTGATCATTTTGCATACTCGTGCTTGTACTGGCTCCTGCCATGTCTAGCTTTCTGAACTATGCTTAAAAACTTGACTGTGTTTTTTAAATGAACCTTCTCACTGCTAAGAGATTAAAATCTATCTTCAAGAGACTTCTTTGGATTGCACTCTTTAAAAAAAAAAACACAAAAACTATGTTTTGTAAATACCTTGTTTTGCTAAGTCTTCACACTACTAGAGAAAACCTTCAACAACTTCTTCTTCTTCCTTAAACTTCTTTGGCAAATGCAAAGAGCCTGAACTAGCTCTGATACCAAGTTGCAATTTCTGAAGAATTCGGAACACACAAAGGAATAAAAATTCCTCAAATCAACACAAAGATTTAATACAAAAGATGTGGACAGATATGTCATAAACATCTATTTCATTAAAACAATCTATTACAAAATGAGATTTTGTCTTCAGAATGAATTTTTGGATTACAATGCAAATCTTTTAGCTACTTGACACATACATCACTTCAATTTTTTTCTGTCTGTCTATCTTTCTGTTTTCTGCCTTTGGGCAAAAATACAATACACACAGTCAACACAGTTCTACACACAGTCACTTTTTGTTTCTGCCTTTGGGCAAATATACTACCTATTACAATGTTAATATATATATTGTAAATATTATATATTTGAGGCAGGTGTTCAGTTTTATTATGACATATCTTCGAGGTGCTCAATTGACCGTGGGATGTTACCATACAGAAAAAGGCTTTTAGTGTGATGGAAAAAGCAACGTTTAATGCCAGGCATAATGAGTATAATACAGGGACCGAAAAATAGATTCTTTTCTCTCTATGAACTTTTAGGTGTATGAAGTTCATATTTTACTTTTGGAGCAATAGAAGAGACTTTATTTGAGTCAATCTATGCTTGAGCAAGGCAGACCTACGTCAAAGAAACCTTTTGAATAACTTTTACAATATATATTTCATAAAACATATATTTATAACCTAAAGTATAAAGACTTAAAAAAATATACGTCACGGCATTTAAAAACATTTATGTAAAGGTTTTGAAACCTTAATACACCAAGCCCATATAAAACAAAACATTAAAATTTTTAACCTAATATCCGAAATATTAAAAAATCATTTTCGCGGATTTGAAACCTTTTTATACAAATTGGTTTATGACCTTATCGCATCCAATTTGGCTGCTTGCTGACTAGACCTCATAATTTGCGATAGGCCTGCTATTGGTTGGCACTTGACATGGTGGAAGAATTAAAAAATATTCAACCATATTTAATGATGCTTATCGCATCCAATTTTGGCTCTGATGACATTGGAAAATAAATTTGTGATACGCTCATCATTGGCTGCGAGCTTGTTGACTTGGCATGTGGATCCTCCATCTTATCGCGTGGGTAAGGACTACAGTGATGAGGCTAGAAAACAACGCGAATGGACTTGGATTGGACGACGGAGTGTGACCTGGAGTATGGGCTCCACAAACCATGACGTGGTGTGTTCAAATTCAAACGAAATGGCAGTAAATGGAAATGGTGGTTGGAGTGTGTTTTAAATGGTGCGAGGACAGGGTTTTAAGGTGGTGGATGAGGGTTTATGAATGCGGAATGGTTACGTGGTAAAACCACGATCCTTTAATGCATACACGAGAAAAACATGGCTACGGCCATTAACAAAAAATTTGAACTTGCAGGGTTTTAAAGATTGGTTTTTAATACATGGTGGAGTGCACACAAAGACGAAGAATTTCTGCTACTTTCCTTTACAAAATTCACATCAAAATTTGAATTCTTCCTCTTGCACAGTTGGAGTTGGAATTATCATTTCCAACATTCTCCTAAATTTAATGTATTATGTTACACTTTTTTTTTTGTATTTCTTCAAAGTTAATACATATATATTAATAGTTTTACTGTTTTTTTTCGTTTATAACATGCATCGTATATGGAACTTGGATTTACTCATTATTCTTTCTTGGTATAATTCCGTTACATAATTCAAGGGATTGTTTCATTGGCAATGCCTTAGCCCAAACTCTGGAACCAACCCAACCTATTTGATACAGAATTCTTGATATTTCTAAACGGGTTATTTCTCACGGAAATATGCCATATTTTTTCTCCATGTGTGGCTTCTGAGTCTTGATACTCGTAACTCGGAGTTATAACATATCTATAACATATTAACATATAGATTGTTCCAAGGGTTTAAAAATTAATTCCCAGTTTTCGTTCAAGAATTTTCCACTCACTTTTCAGAAAATTTTTAATCCATTACTAATATTCAAAAAAATTCGGTATCTTACCTCTTTAGCAACATTTGAATAAGAAATTCATAGTTAAAAGGAAGGGTTAGACCACAAAAAGACAGATGTGCCACACAACCAATGAGACTCAAATTCAACTCTCGGCTCTCGTTGAGCCAATTCCACACACAAGAAAAACAAAGTAGTTTTTCCTTTCGACCACCTGATCCCAATAAACTCTAGTCATAGGAAACTATAAGTTCGATTGGCACACCAACTAATAACTTGGATTTGATTCACCCCTCTTTACAATGTGTTGTCAAAGGTTTCTCATCCAAATAGAAACCTCTCTCATTTTCCTCCTCTCGTAGCCTCAGGTTATACCATACCCTTTTGGCCACCCTCCCAAGTTTTTCTCCTAGAAGGAAATAGAATGGGTCGCTAACTTCCATCCCTAACTACCTTCAACTGTTTCTTGTGTGTGGAATTGTTTCTTACTTTTGTCTTTTCGTACTCATGTAGTTGATGTCCTCATAGACAAGAGAAACAAAACACTTGGTTAATAGTCCATGAATTTTTCTCTTCATTAAATTATTCATTAGATGTCTTATTCTAATTTATTCACCACAGTAAAACAAAGTAATTTTATAGTTTGACCCGTCAGCTAGGGTTATTAGATCTCCTCCCCTCAAAAGAAACACCGTCCTCGATGATTAATTTATTATGGAACAGGCTCGGGTATGATTTCTTCATAGGTTGTCAATCTTCGCATGTGGCACCCTCCAGGATAAAATGCATCCATTTCACTTTAATCCGGGGGATAATTCGTTTCCGCAACATTGTTTCTCTCAGAACGAGAATATGCAATGGCTCGACCAAAAATGCCCCATCTGGCTCGACTTGGAAATTGAATATCAACCATTATTATTGGTTCAAATTTTATTGGATGAATCCCTCCCTAATACAATTTAATCACATTACCTATAAATTTTTCCATTGTATTATATGTCTTGGGTCATGTATGTATTTTTTTAATAAGTATATGTGAAACACATTGTGCACACGTATGTGGCTAAGTAGCACCAATTGATAGGCTACTAGGCCAACTCGAGCAATAATTTGGAAGGGGCCATAGAATCGAGGGGCTAATTTATAGTGACCATTCCATCTCAATGTACGTCTCTTGGCCTTTACACTCACATACACATGATATCCTACTTGGTATTCACGGTAGGAGCTTCGTTGGTCGGCATAATTCTTTTGTTAGCCTTGAGCAACTTTTAGACTAGCTCTAACTTTTTTCTTTGTAGTTTCCATGTCCTTGAGTATGTAAGGTCGCAACATCCACTTATATTTTAGGATGTTCTAGTTAATTAGAGTTATACATATTATTCCATACATTAACTTAAATGGGTTCATCCTTAATGATGCATGATATCCATTATTATAAGTGAATTCTACCAAATTTATATATACTTCCCACTTCGTAGGTTGTTGCATTACGTACATATGAAGAATGTGTTCTAAAAATTGGTTTACTCATTCAATTTTCCCATCCATATGAAGATGTTAGGTCGTACTGAACTACAATTGAGTTCCCAAATCAGTAAACAATGCTTTCTAGAAGGCGGAGGTGAACTTTAAATCTCTATCAGAAATAACCATTTTGGGAATCCCATGTAATCTTTAAAATAATTTCATGAAAATATTAGCTATTTGTACCACCTTATAGGTTGATTGGACTAGTCTAAAGTGAGCTACATGAATCAGCTTGTCTACCACCAACATGATGGAGTCATTGTGTTTTTTTTAATTTTGGTAGCCAAGTAATAAAATATAGGGTTACAATATCCTACTTCCCTTCACTAATGGTTAAAGGATGAAGTAGGTCTCGGTGCTGATGCTCTTCCTTTACTTGCTGACATTCTAGGCATTATGCCAAATACTTGACTGTCTCTTCCTTCATTCTGGGCCAGAAATAATATTTCATTAAGGTAGTGAGCATTTTTTGATATCCCAGCTCCACAACATATGGGGTTCTATGATATTAATTCAAATTAAATATTTTAATATATTTATGATTTGGTACGTAAATACGCTCCTGATATGTTAACATGTTATCCTTTTCAATGATATAGCCTAGTTTTCTTTCAGAGTTGTCTTCCTGCTTTTATTTTTGCTTTAGAAAATGATATTTTGGATCGCTTAATGCAGCCTCCTTAATATGAATTGAATAGTCAATTTTTTTTTTTAATGAAAGAAATTTTGTAACCACAATTTAGTCTTCTTCTTAAACCATATGCCACCTAGTTCTCCTCACCTTTTAGATTTTTAATGTTAAAACCAAATTCTATTAAGAACGAAGCCCACCATGCTTGGCAAGCATTCGTGTTTGGCTAATGGAAGAAGTTGGCTAAGCTGCTATGATCATCCATGAGTGTAAAATTATTTCGTAACAGATAGTGTATCCAAACCTTTAAAGCATGGATTACAGTAGTAAGATCCAACTCATCGGTTGAATAGCGTTTTTCATGATCGTTTAACTTTTTGGATTCATATGCCACTACTCGAACCTGGTGCATTAACACACCTCCTACCCCTGCTTGAAATGTATCCATACAGACGAAAATTATTTATTTCGGTTTGCTATTCGAACACTGGTGATGTGCTTAGTAGTTTTCGTAGATGATTGAAACTCTGTTGACATTCGTGGGTCCATTTAAACAATTTTCCATTATTTTATAGGGATGTCAAGGGGTGGGCTAGTTTGGAAAAATTCTTTATAAAACAATAATAGTATCCTGCTAAACCCAGAAAGGATCGGATATTTTCCAAGCTCTTGGGGAAAGGCCATTCCATGGCTGTCCTGATTTTTTTGGGTCTACGGATATACCTTATGGTGTTATGACATGCCACATATACTGTATTTTTTCCTTATAGAAGTCACACTTGTTGTATTTTGCATACATATGGTGTTCTCATAAGGTCTGTAATACAATTCGTAAATGTTCTTGATGCTCCTACACACTTTTGGAATAAATCATAAGGATGAAATGATATGTTCATAAGGCACATAAAAGTAGCTAGTGCATTATTCAATTCAAAGGGCAAGACTAGAAGTTCATAATGTCCACAATGGGTGTGAAATTTAGTCTTACATATATCTTCTTCTTTGATTCTAATATGGTGATCCAAACCTTAAATCGATCTTTGAAAATATTTTTTCACCTTTAACTTGATCAAATAGAGCTTCAAGTTTGGGTAATGAATATTTTTTTTTGATAGTAAATTTATTTAACTGTTGATAATCTATGCACAACCATAATGTTCCATCCTTTTTCTGATGAAAAGTACTAGAGCTCCCTAAGGTGATACACTGGGGCCTATGCATTTTTTATCCATAACTCTTGTAGTTGAATCTTCAGCTCTGTAAGTTCAGGTATACTTATTATATAAGGATCTCTATATAATGGTTTAGCTCTTGTGATTAGTTAATGGTGAAATCCAGATCCCTCCTTGGTGGTAGTGCAGGTATTTCCTTAGGAAATACATCTACAAATCCTTGAATTACTAGTTAATGCTCTAATCCAACTGCTTTCTCCATGGAATTTGCGTACCCTACATATACTTCATAAATAGGATATATTTTCCTCAAGCACTTCCCTAATTGGGAACCAGTAATTGGCCTAAGTTGTGTAAGCCTCTTAATCCCTTGTATTTCACACCTAGTACTATCCTCATTTCGACAACTAACTGTCTTTTCCTTACAATTCAACTGTGACCAATGCGTCTCTAACCAATCCATACCAATTAGGACATCGTAAGAACCCAGAGGAAAGCCATTAAAATTTATCTTCAAAGGCTTATTTTCTACCTTAATTAAACAATTGTCTACCTTAGCTGTCACCCTCCTCCTTGCCCATGTGGCTAGTTGAACTAACTAGGGTTGCTTAAATTTATGAGTTTGTAATTGAAAAATTTATACCACCCTAGGACTTACATAACTTAAAAAGGCACCAAGGCCTATTAGAATGGAAACAACGTGTTTTAACACCTTACCTTCCATTTCAATCATGTTGGGATGATAGTGATCCTTGAGTGCTACATGAAGTCTTGACAAGCTACTAGCCACTTTGTCGATAGTTGATGCTTCCCGAACATTTGTTACTAGTTCCAAGTTTCCATGTTGAGGACAATTATTGATGCAATGTGGTTCTCTACAGCTGCAACACTGCATAGGTGGATTTTAGATTGGGCTTCTTTCAACTTTATTATATGACTCCATTGTTTTTGACTCATTCCGAAGGTGATTTTTTTGCTTATTTTTCTCCATAATATTCCCTTGCTACCCTTTAAAAGTATATATGAAACCAAAATTCTTAGTGCTCCTGTTAGTTCAAGTTGGTACGTTTTTTTGTCCCTTTTTCCTGACCAGTTCTTATTGTAATCCTTTTTTTGTATCTTTTGATAACAAAGTCGCGCTTTTGTCACAACGTCATCCATTATTTTCGGATACTTGAACTCAATTGATTCTTTTATATACAACGACAGAATGCTAATAAACCTTTATCATTTAACTTTCTCCTCACGTAAATATGGTACATATCTTAGCAGAGAGGTTAATATCGCCACACATTCATCAATTGTAATCTGGCCTAATCTCAAATCATTAAACTCTTTAGCCTTGTCATCATTGAATCGCTCTATTAAGAATTTATTTGTGAAGTTCCTTTGAAAAGTTTCCCAAGTGACCATTTTCTCCTCAATATCATGTAATTCCTTGACATCCTCCCGCCACATGGTAGATTTTCCCCGTAGTTGGTATATGGCTAACAAAGCCTTCAAGTTTTTTTAATGTCAATAAATTTGAAAATACTTTATCATTTCAATCAGCCAAGCTTCTGTTATTTATTCCACTTCAACATCGTAGCTTGGGGGCTTGATTTTTTTAAATTTACCTTGTAATTTAATTTTTTGTTTCTTTGTCTTCTCACGTACCTCATGACAGAAGTGTCTCGATACCCCTTCTCCTACGATTTTTGGTTTTCTTCGGATTCTTGGGTTTGACTTATTTCCGGCATCCTGTCCTCTCTCCTTTTGTGGGATTCGACCTTTTCCATTATCCAAAGTGGGTTTTGAGTTCTGATGGTTTTTCCTATTTGTCAAGCTTTTCATAATACGTTCCTGTTCACGTACCAAACGTTCATTCTCTGTGTGAAGAGCTTCCATTTCAATTCTAAGATGTTGTATGGTTCCCATTAATGTCTCTATTCTATTTTGGTGTTCATTTTCCAACGAAATCCATAGTTTTAGGTTAGTTCCTTCCAATTACATACAACCAATTTCAATTATATGTCTGGTTGGTGGAGTAAAAGTTGACCCCCCTATCCATCTCATGGTATTCATTTCTCCTCTCTCTCTCTCTCTCTCTCTCTCTCTCTCTCTCTCTCTCTCTGTAAACAATTTTTTTTTTCTTTTTATTTTATCTCCACCCCATCAGGCCGCCAGTTTAGGAATGTAGGCTCTGATACCACCTATAATATCCCCATATAAAAAAAAATCATTTACCTTTAAATTATCGAAACATACATTGATATCACTGTGATGCATGAAAAATAAACCATTCGACTATATTAACTAGAATTTATCACTCATTAATGTATTTATTTTTTTGCACACTTGGTATTGAATAGTCTCTTGGGACATGTGACATAGGCTCTCAAGTCATATGTTTAATCATTGCAAGGGTACTGTTTTAACATTATTTTACGAAGGCTATGCAATTAAGAATGGGTCGAACCCTCTCTACTCATAATGAGTGTTATGTAACAAACACATAGGAGTTTTTTAATGGTTACTTTTGAGTTTACAAACCCAACTATTCTAAGCCTTCCAGAAGTGGAATCTCATTGCTCCAAGTGGCATGCTCACGTCTCAAGACTTAGCATTAATCGACGGTAAGGATTCATCCTAGGATCACTAATAGGTCCACGGTTGTGAGAAATTAGGACAGATCTAACAGTGGATATGGGAAGAATTTATTTGTGGGTAACTACCCTCCCTTTGTCTGGTCCTGAAACCTTCATTCTGTTCTTTGCTCCTCCAGCGTAATGATCTATGGGAGGGACACTAGTTGCTGGGTGCCCTCCGTGACACGTAACAAAACAGCCATGTCAGAATCCATTCGCCTGTACGACACATGCCACTAATATCTACAGTTGTTGTGTGGTTGGTGATGGCCTTAAATATGCGAGCTTGTCATACATCTAGGGTTTCAAATGCAGAGTTATTCACGATGGCTCGTTTAACCTGTGTAATTTTGTTTCGAGCGGGATGTTTCTCAGAGAACTCCGCCAGTCATTGCGCACTGTGTCGCCAGTGTTGGTGCACCTCCACTGCAATTGTTAACCATATGTCCGCCTTTTTTGTTACTGTTAGGATGCCTTGCTTCGCAGGGATGGTTTTGTTCATGCTGGTCCTGCGCCCCGTTGTGGACCTGTTCGTCTCTTGCAACCATGAAAAATTTATACTCCACTGTCAAACTCACCTCCTCGACTACTCAATGTTGCATGGAGTTGTTGATGACTTCGTCCCCTGTGCTCATTTGCAGAAGTTCCATGATTGTGCAGGCAATTTATTTCTTTTAGGTAAATCTGTTGCTTTCCTTTCATTTTCAAGAGATTTTTCATTTTTTTTTGTTAATTTATGCTCATTTACATTGTGTTTTAGGTATTTCCAAACTTTGGAGAGGTATAGCTATCTAGTTAGCTCCTGTGTCGACATTTAGCTCTCCAGTTGGTGTCTTCACCTCCTGGTAGGAATTATTTTACTACCAGCCAACTGTTGTGTTTTTTAACACTTGAAAACATGCGTTTGTTAACACTTTTAATCTTCTTCAATGGAATTTATCTCTTTTAGCTCTTCTTCAGACTGTTTGTTCTTCTTTGAATGGCACTAGTTTTTCTTGTACTGAATGACACTGGTTTTTCTTGTTTGATTTGGAACTGGTTTTAGGGCTATACCCATGTTCTTATTTTGTTTTAGGGCTATATGCTTACAATGGCTTGAAATTTCTCATCCCCCAACATCTTCTGTAGTTGTTCCTTTGGGGCAATATTTAGTATGTAGTCATTCCTTGCCGGTGGAGACCCTAAGTTGGCACAGTCTTTAGTATGTAGTTGTTCCTTGTGGGTGGAAACCGTGAGCATACAACAAGGTTTAGGATTTAGGGCTTGATTTCTGAAATTACACCTATCCTTCCTCCTATCCCTCCCTCTAGTCAAGCGAGTAGTTCCTCTTCATTTGTGGCTCTGTTGGCATTCATATTCTGTTGTTTCCCTAGAATGAAAGGCTTTTATGGTCCATCTCTTTGTTGGTTAGTTGAAGTTGTTCTGCTCCATAATAGACTTGTAGAGAATGCATAATTTTATTTGTGAATTGTACTTGTATCTGACACGAGTCGTCATTTGTAAGGGCACCAAATTCTTTATTCTGTTGATTACTTGAATGGGTTCCTACAAGTGTGAAAGAGAAACGTAGAGTCTATAGGTAGGTTTTAGAAGTCACTTGGACCAAATTCTATATTCTCCTGATTACTTGAATGGGTTCCTGCAAGTGTGAAAGAGAAATGTAGAGTTTACAGGTAGTTTTTAGAAGGCAGTTGTACCAAATTCTGTATTATGTTTAATAAAGTTTTGACTATGGTTTTGTTATAATCAGTTGGAAGGTTATGATCAAGGGTTATTTGATGCAATAGTGCCATTGTTAAAGTTTAATTGTCAACTTAAAGAGGCTTCAAATAGTATGCAAATACCTTGTAAATAATGCACCTTAAAGTAAATTATACATTCCTCTATCTCAATGTGAATTTGACATTGAAAAAATGATAGGAAATTTTAGGTTGCAAAAAAACTGTGGTGTGATTATGTACTCAAGATGGTTTGGTGAATCTATTTACTAAGTTAAGATGTGTATCGAAGTAGTGATAAAGTTTTTACTATGGTTTTGTTATAATCACTTGGAAGGGTTTCGTCAAGTTTTGACTGTGTTTTTGTTATAATCATTTTGAAGGGTATGATAAAGTTTTGACTGTGGTTTTTTTAAAATCAGTTGGAAGGGTATGATAAAAGGTTATTGGATGCAATAGTGCCATTGTTAAAGTTTAATTGTCAACATAAAGAGGCTTCAAATAGTATGCAAATAGCCTGTAAATAATGCACCTTGAAGTAATCTATACATTACTCTATCTCAATATGAATTTGACATTGAAACAGTAATAGGAACTTTTAGGTTTCAAAACAACTTTGGTGTGATTATGTTCTCAAACTGGCTTGCTGAAATTTTTTATTAATTTAAGATGTGTATTGAAGTAGTGATAAAGATTTTATTGTGGTTTTGTTATAATAACTTGGACGGGTGTCGTAAATTTTTTATCGTGGTTTTGTTATAATCACTTTGAAGGGTATGATAATGTTTTGACTGTGGTTTTTTTATAATCACTTGGAAGGGTGTCGTAAAATTTTTACTGTGGTTTTGTTATAATCACTTGGAAGGGTGTCGTAAATTTTTTACTGTGGTTTTGTTATAATCACTTTGAAGGTTATGATAAAGTTTTGTTATAATCAGTTGGAAGGGTATGATAAAAGGTTATTTGATGCAATAGTGACATTGTTAAAGTTTAATTGTCAACATAAAGAGGCTTCAAATAGTATGCAAATAGCTTGTAAATAATGCACCTTGAAGTAAATTATACATTCCTCTATCTCAACGTGAATTTGACACAATAATAGGACCTTTTAGGTTGCAAAACAACTTTGCTGTAATTATGTACTCAAACTGGTTTGTTGAATTTATTTATTAAGTTAATATGTTTATTGAAGTAGTGATAGAGGTTCAATATCTCCCATAAACTAAAAAGTAAATTTTGCAAATCTCAATTCATTTACTAAAAAAATTCACAGCTCAAATGGCACATCGTGAATAAATCTACGTTTGAAACCTTAGCAGTATAGGAAGCTGGCAGATTTAAAGCCCTCACCAACCACATGACAGCTGGCAAGATTAGTGGCATGTGTCGTACAAGCGAGTGGATTATGATGTGGTTGTATTGCTACGTGTATATTGAAGTAGTGATAGAGTTTCAATATCTCCTATAAGCTAAATAGTAGGTTTTGTAAATCTGAACATGAATGTCTTGGTTGTGTAACTTTGAAAGAGGTCAACAAAGGAATCTTATTATGAGACGTTCTTTTCTCATTAAGAAGTCTTTCTATAAGTCCTAGAGACAATGTTGCCTTAGAGGGGTACCTTAAGGCTTATATTGGTCAACCTTGAAGCTTAACAAACATTTTATCTCTTTACATGTTCCATCTGTTATTTGTTTCTTTAATCTTTTTTTGTTCATATTCTATTATGTGTTTCAATATGTCATGATGGCATGAAGTTTTGTCCATGTCTAGTCGATCCTTTGAGAAGAGATTTGTTTCAGTGTTCATATTAGAGTAGATTTTAAATAGATTACTTTATGGAATAAAAAATAATAGTATGGTTGTGATGTTGAGTATATATTTTCATCCAATTGATAACAGACATGGAGTCACATAAACATTTGAAGATTGTATACAGTATACATAATTTACAGTATCAAAAAATAACACATATAAAAACATTGTCATGTCATTATGTCAGAATGTAACATTTTAATAACCTATAGATGTTCCTTCCTTCCAATGCCGCATACAGTATGGACTAAGTCAACCTTCATGTGACAAGAAAGATATACAATCCATCAAAAATCCACATCATAATGTGGTTACAACCAAAAACATATAACACCCCTATTCTTTATGGCCTTGAGAATTTTCAATGCCAAGTAGGCTGACCTCCCTAAGAAGAGTTGATTAGGTTGTGGTTGATTGCTGCCATATAATTGAGACCAATTTTTCCCATCAACATGGAGGATTTGACTACCCATACCTCACAGTTGTGCTAAGTGGAGGTGTGATATTCACACCTCCTATGGTAGGAATAAGGAAAGTGGGTAAACCCCCGTTTTGATAGTGACTCACTTGAATTTTTATGAGGTCCTAGAATAATGTTGTATTATTTGCAATATTGTCCAATGTGTTGGACATATCCCTAGTTTCTTTCCCATCAACTGTGATTACATTTATGTCAACCATATCAGTCATCCCTCGTTCCCTTTCAAGCATTTGTTTAGCCTTCCTTGCTTCCTTTTCGTCTCTTCAATTTTTATTTTTTTTCTTTTTCTCTTGCCTTGCTCTCTCTCTTTCAAGCCTTTCATCTGCTCGACATTGTGCTGCAATAGCCCTTGTTGCCTTCTTCTCCTTGGTTTGATCCTTTTTTTTCTGTTTTAATTCCTAAATTTCCATTTTTTTCTTTTCAAAATAAACTAGGAGTTTTATATAGTCTTCTAAGGTGATTAAATCTAAAATTCAACCCAAACGAAGACTACCGAGTGTTCCTTGCTTCTTTTTCATTGACACTCTTTCTAGTGGTAGCTTTAGGAACCGCCCAAGAAACTTCTCCCCCCCTCCCACCTGCATGTCATTGCTTGAAACTTCAGTATCTGTGGCACTTAATTGAACTATATTGTTTTCTTCAATTGGTGCCTCATTATGTGCTCCATATTCTTCCATTGGTCTATTGTCCACAAAAAATGAACAATTTCATTTTTCAATTCTGCCAGTATGGAAGGCATGTTCATGCTTTGTTCATTGGTTCTTGAGACAGTGTGTTTGTTCAAATTAATCATGGCTTCTGCCAACCATGATGGTAGTTTTACTTGGCTTGGCAATGTCAATTGGTCATTTTCAATGTCATTAACAATATCAACAATTTCATTTTCAACTAAATCTGCATTAACAATATCAACAATTTCATTTTCAACTACATCTGCATTGTCAACTGCATGTTCAACAATGTCATTAATAATATCAGCAACAAGAGTTCCATCTCCTTGAGTTGGTAGAACAACCTTCATTTTGCTATCAATTTGTTGATGAATATACTATGTTTCACATACCTTCTCATCATCAGCAGCATATAACTATCCTTGAGAGAGGGAAATTATATTACCAGTTGCAACCACATTAACATGTTCATGTAATTATTCTTACACTTCATGCTCTTCTTCCTGACCATCCACATGAAAATCTTGGCTACAAGCATTATCATGCGTAAGAGCATCATAATTCAGTGGCTATATTCCTGTCCTCCTAAAGATGGCCTTGATATTTGATGGTGTCAGAGCCCTTTTAAAAGACTTACTTGCAAGCTCTGCTAACTCAAACCTTTTCACCTCAACCCCTGGATTCTTTTCCATCCATGCAACACGCTCTGACCTGAAATAGTTCTTGAAAGGGCCAAACACACTAACATAAAGGGGTTGAAATCTGTGAGTGGTATGAGCAAGAAATATCAAAAGGTCAATGCCCAAATTGTTTGCTTCCTCAATTTTTTGTATAGCCATGTGGCTTCCATGGCCATCTAATATCAATAGGTGTATGTTATTAGGTGAGACACCACCTGACACATATGCAGCAAAGTGGAAAAGCCAATTTAAAAAAAGTTCTTTAGTCATCCATGCATGGGGATGTGCAACCATGCAAGCTCCTGGTTCACAGTTTTGTATATAATTTTTCATCTGATTTTTACATTTGAATAGATTAAATCTTGGGATTGAAGCAGAAATTGCATTGACACAACATAAAATGGTTATCCACTCCCTGCTCTTAGGAAAAATATTTGGCATGTTTCGGTTGCCTCCCTTGGTAATTACCCTCATGCCACAATTCTTCCCGCCTGCAAACCTATTTCATCATAGTTCCATATATGGTCTGCTGCATAAGAATTTTTATCGTATGCACTAGAAAGTGGGTCATAGAACTTACATACAATTGCAGGGCATAAATTTAATGCTCTGTCTCTTTCAAGGCCCCCAAATTTACGTAATACAAGGTCTGGATGCCTTTTTCTAAACCCAAACTACCATGATCTACCAAGACGCCCATATTTGAATGGGTTTGGCCTCCCTTGACAAATTTGAGCAACTATGGGTTTGAGTTGTATTAACTCTAGCCCATGTCCCAATTAGGCCATTTATTTAGACCACTCAACCACCTCGGCCTCCTCCTCTTCAGTCATAACTATAACAGGCCCTCTACGTTTGGTGTGAGTGAGCCCATTTATCCAATAATGTATTGATGAGGGAGGAATACTTTGTTTTTTTGCAGAGGCCCGAATAGAATATCCATTGAAATCTATGTCGTCAATTGCAGCTAACATTTATTCTTTTGTCCAACCTCTTATAGCACAGATCTTTTTAGTTGAAGTTGCACCTTGGAATGTGGTTGACGATGGCTCTGTGACTGATGGTGTCACAACATCAGCTTCAACCACATGGTTGTCCTCAAAAACATTTCTTGGAGTGTTTTTGACATTGAGATCACCTGTTCTTTCTTAATCTGGTGAAGTGAATCACAGCTGGGCACCCCTGGGCACTCTTCTGCCACTTCTCCTTGTACAAGCTACATAACTCATGCTTGCCATGGATGCAACTACCTGCATAATTATTGCATGCATTTAGTTAATAATAATTGAAAAGAATGATTCCATACAAGCCAAACATCATCTGGTAACATCATCTCTTCCCATTTATAAAAAATTATAACAGTTTACAATTAGTTTGTGTGTTCATGCCCAAGGTTTTTGGGTGCCTTTCCTTCTATTACCCTTTTCGTATTTTCTGTCTTGTCATCTTTCAATCCTATGCTCAGCTAATGCATAAATATATGTTGACTTCAAGTTCAAATGATACAGCTTCTATGCTCAACTATTGAAGATAGATATGTTAACTTCAAATGCTACAACTTCTATGCTCAACTATTGCATATAGATATATGCTAAATTCAGATGCTACAACTTCTATGCTCAACTACTGAGATATTTTCCATAGGATTATATGCTCAGCTACTCTTGTTTTGTTTTTGGTTATTTGTTTCCAACTTGTATGCTCAGCAGGTTTTGCTAGTTGTTTTACTTGGCCTACGAGATTTTGTTTGGATTTTTTACACTGAGGGATTTAGCCTTTTGGATTAGTGAGCTTGAAATCAATTACAGTCTGATCTTTGTTTTTTATTTGAAGTCATTTTGTACCTTGAAGCTAAATTGGGTAAGTTCAAATGATTGGGTAAGTTCCATTGTTCTTTTCCTTTATATTTTTTGGATACATAAAATTCTGATCATAGTTACTGAATTCATCATTCCTATCCCTTTACCCAAATCTGAATCATCATGGAATCAGGGAATTGGTGATCTAGATACTGTCATTTAGGTTTTGAATCCTAAGTTAGAAACAAGTTCAAATTTTAGGGGAACTGGTGCAAAATCCTTGGATTTTAAAATGATGTCTCTCCTCCAATAATATGAGAAATGCACAAACCCTTGTACCGTTACATAAATATCCTTGCATGTTTGACATTTACACCATGAGATATGAACCTCCATCAGCCTGTTAAGAGACATTGCGCTTTACTAGTTCAACTAATCTAGGTGACTATTTGCCAAGGGACTCTAAATTTTTTGAATCCATCAAATGTTACAAACCATGGCCAAAACTCAGGGATTGAGGTGTTGAATTTATGAAATCTATAATATGTTTTAGTTTCAATTGTAGTGCTTCCTTACAAAAAAATAAATTAGCATCTTACATAACAGGTTCACTTAGAATCTTACATAAAATGTTCACTCAAAGAAGATCATTATATTTTTTATTATTTTGCACAACAATGTCAATTCCTCATAAAGCTCATTTTTCTGGGCCAATAATTCATGTCACTCTAATTTGTGGGAGGCATTCAATTTGAGGTGCATTATTTGAGTTCCGTTTGTCATAAACTCGGCCTATGGTTCTACTATCTTGTTTATCGAAGTTCTAAAAATAAACAACCCTCTTGTCATTGTGATGCAACAATTAATGTTTTACAATGTTTAATCATATAAATTTGAGCCCAAAAAAGTATTAATATTAGCAATCACTCCATATACAGGAAGATAAGAAAAAACCTAAGGTATATATGACTTCAATCTCCCATTGGGATGAATTTGTGTTCAACTATAAACCTCTTTTAGAGATTGTTTTCAATAATATTATGGGGAAATTATTTTTAATTCAATCTCCCGTTGGGATGAATCTGTGTTCAACTATAAACCTCTTGTAGAGATTTTTTGCAACTCTGTTTTGGGGAAATTTATCATACACACTCTCTTTAAAACATTGAAACTTGCCTAGGCATAGGAATTGGGATGAATCTATGTTCAACTATAAATGAGTTTTGTTCTTTGTTCTATTATTTTTCATCTATAGCTGAATTGGGTTAGTTCAAATGATTGGGTACCTTCCATTGCGCACTTCCTTTATATTTTTTGGATACAGAACATTCTAATCATAGTTACTGAATTCATCATTCCTAACCCTTTACCCGAATTTGAATCATCATGGAATCAAGAAATTGGTAATTGAGACACACTCTTTTGGATTCAGTGAATTCTATTAGGGATCCATTTCCAGTTATAGGATATGGATATTATCATTTAGGTTTTGAATCCTAAGTTAGAAACATGTTCAAATGTTAGGGGAACTGGTGCAAAATTGTTGTGTAACCAGCTCCAAAAAGAGAAGAAAAGAGATATCAACGCCTTAGAAATGAGCCACTTCGAGGGGGACACCTCCAATACATTACATAAATGAACAATTATTGGATGATACAATTCACAAAACCTCCTTTTATATATAGGATTCCATGGGGCCATAATGTAATCCTAGTGGGCCACAATGTAATCCTAGCCGACCTAACAATAATAATTTAAGGGCACAATAATAACAAAATCGTGGTTACAAGGGTACAATAATAACAATAAGGGGTTTACACTAACAATAATAAGGGACTATACTAGTGATATAGGAACCTAACATGCCCTTCTCCTTCAAAAAAAGTGTTGTCCTCAATGCTTGAGTAGCTCCGGGTGCTTCTGTATAAAGTTCTCATCCTCCCATGTAGAATCTTCAGTGGGTAATTTCTTCCACTTGATCAGATACTCTGAAATTGATCGATTCCGTAGCTTTCGAGTTCTTGTTTCCATGACTGCTTCAGGTTCCAATATGATTTTTCCTTCCTCATCAATTTTTGGCAATATTGTTTGAACCAGAAGATTTTCACCTATAACCTTCTTTAAGCATGAAACATAGAAAATTGGATGTACTCGCGAAGAAGCAAGAAGCTCTAATTTGTATGCCATAGTACCAATCTTTTTCAACACCTTGTAAGGACCATAGTACTTTGGTGATAATTTATTATCCTTCTTAGCTTGCTTGAGGGACATTTTTTTGTATGGTTGTAGCTATAAAAATACCCAATCTCCCACATCAAAACTTCTCTCGCTGAGATGTTGATCTTCCTGTTGTTTCATTCGATTTTGTGCCAAAGTCAGGTTATCCTTTAAGAGTTGGAAAACTTCTTGCTGATGCTCGATGTGATCTTCCACTACTTGAACCTTCGAATTTTCTCTTAAATATGATGTGATGGATGGTGGATGATATCCATAAAGTGCCATAAATGGGGTCATTTTTGCTGTAGTATGGAAGGAAGTGTTATACCGCCATTGAGAAAGAGGTAACCACTTGACCCATTGTGTTTGTTTATCAGATACAAAACAATGAAGATATCCTTCCAAACATTTATTTACTATCTCAGTTTTACCATCAGATTGAGGATGATATGATGAGCTATGAGCTAATTGAGTACCCAAACAAGAAAATAACTCCATCCAAAAATTTCCAGTAAAAATGGGATCTTTGTTGCTCATAATAACACTTGGGCTTCCATGTAGCTTTTGAATTCTATCCATAAATGTAGTAGCAATTGTACTTGCTTTAAATGGATGAGATAATGCACAAAAGTGTGCATACTTGGTATGTTTATCAACTACCACCATGATGACATCCTTTCCTTCGGACTTAGGTAAACCTGTGATAAAATCCATTGAAATCTCCTCCCAACGTTGAATTGGAATGGATAAAGGTTGTAGAAGTCCCGAGGTCTTAATTGTCTCAACTTTATTCTACTGGCAAACCAAACATTCCGTCACAAACTTTTGAATATCAGATTTAAGGCCATCCCAAAAAAAATCTTTCTTCACCCTGCGGTAAGTTTTTAAAAATCCCGAGTGTCCTCCTAAAGGAGAAGTGTGCAATTCTAGAAGAATCTTTTGTTTTAGTTGGGAATTCTTACAAAGATATAAGCGATCTTTGTACCATAAGGAATCATTTTTCCAACTAAATGTATCATATGTACTAGGATCTTGCTGCAACTTTTGAATGAGTGTCCATACATCTTTTTCCTTCCTCCATTCATCTCTTGCTTCGGTTATCCAATATGGTTGGATAATAGAAATGGCACAAAGCAATGCTTCCACCTCTTCATTCTTTCTTGATAGTGCATCTGCAACAACATTAAGCTTTCCTTTTTTGTAGATTATTTCAAATTCATAACCCAACATCTTTGTGACCCATTTTTGTTGCTCTTCTGAAGATAATCTTTGTTCCAAAAAGTGTTTAAGACTATCATGATCAATTTTTACCTTGAAGTGTCTTCCCATTAGGTAATTTCACCATTTCTTTAGTGCATGCAGTATTGCTAACATTTCCTTCTCATAAATAGGTTTCTGTAAATACTTTCCTTTGATTGGACGACTTTCAAAAGCAATGGGTCTTCCTTCCTGCATTAAAACTGCACCAATTCCATTTTCTGAGGCATCACATTCCACAATAAAGGTTTTTGTGAAGTCTGGTGTAGCTAAGACCGGTGCTAGGCATATTGCCTCTTTAAGACGTTCAAAGGCCTTAGTTGCTTCAGGAGTCCATGAAAATGCATCTTTCTTCAATAATGTTGTTAGAGGTGCTGCTATTCTCCCATAATTCCTAACAAACTTGCGATAATACCCTGTTAACCCGAGAAATCCTCGCAACTGCTTTATGGTTGTGGGAACTTTCCATTCCTTAATGGCTTTAATTTTGTTAGGGTCTACTTTAACACCCTCGTGAGATACAATATGACCCGGATATTCCACCTCTTGTACTCCAAAGAAACATTTGGATTTTTTTGCATATAATTGTTTCTCCTGCAATATTTTGAGCACCCTGTCAACATGTTCAACATGATCCTTCCAAGACCTGCTGTATATTAGTATATCATCAAAAAATACTTGCACAAATTTTCTAAGGAAGGGTTTGAAAATGGAATTCATCAACCCTTGAAATGTAGAAGGTGCATTGGTAAGGCCAAAAAGCATGACCAAAAATTCATAATGACCCTCATGAGTTCGAAATGCTGTTTTTGGAATATCTTCAGTCTTCATTCTAATTTGATGATATCCTGAACGAAGATCCAACTTGGTAAAATAAAGTGCTCCATGTAATTCATCCAATAATTCATTAATCACAGGAATGGGAAATTTATCTTTAATGGTGAGCTTATTGAGCTCCCTATAATCCGGACACATTCGCCATGATTCATCCTTCTTGTGTACCAATACTACAGGAGCAGAGAAAGAACTTTGACTAGGTTGAATTATACCCGCCTCTAACATTTCTGCAATCATACGTTCAATTTTGCTCTTTTGGAAGTAAGGATATCTATAAGGCCTGATGTTTGGAGGAAAACTTCCTGGAATCAAATGAATAGCATGATCATGATCACGAATAAGTGGGAGTCCTTTGGGAGTTTCAAACACCTTGGAATGATTGTCCAAGACTTGTTGGAGATTTGCAGGAATAGATGATTTTGATGTTGGAACTTCTAGTGAGCATAATTGTGCAATTACGCCTCGTTGTTCTTTCTTTAGAAGCTTTGTCATGACATTAGAGCTTATTATCCTTCCTGGCTTCCCTGCAATACCTCATAATTCAACTTCCTTTCCTTCTGAAAAAAATTTCAAGAAAAGTTCTTGAAAATTAAAAGCTACCGTCCCCAAAGATTGTAACCATTGTACTCCTAGTACAACATCAACACCTCCCATAGGAATGGAAAGAATTGGACTAGTCAATACATATTCCCACATGGTTAGCTTGATATTATGGAATTTCCCAAAGCAATTTATAGTTCCCCCATTTGCAACCATCACTTGGCATTCTGGTGCTGGGTATAGGAAAAAATTTAACTCCTTGGCTACCTTACAATGAATAAAATTATGGGTGCTACCTGAATCAATCAACACTATTACCTTTTTCTTCTTGATCTGTCCTGCGATCTTAAGAGTTTGAGAAGTGGTAATTCCTGCCAGTGGATTACATGATATGGTCGGATTCACTTCTTCCTCTTCTATGGTTGGTTCTTGGTGTATATCCTCTTCTTGTTCATTTTCTTCTTCTTCTTCTTCACAATATATGTAAAATAATTTCTTTTCAGCACACTTATGACCTTTAGTGTATTTGCTATCACAACTGTAGCAAAGCCCTTTTGCTGTTTTTTCTTCCAATTGTGGTGGTGTCAACCTTGTAGGTTGTGGAAATCTAGGCGTAGCAACACTTCCTTCTTTATAGAATCGAGTGGTAGGCTTCCTTGTCGCCATAATTTTACATTCAACTTTTCTTGCCAACCTGAATGCCTTCTCCAATGAATCAGGTTCCAAAACGCGAACTTCATGTTGGATGTTATCCTTTAAAGTGCCTATGAAGAGATCAATCCTGTGTTCCTCTGGAATATTAGTTACCCTTATATTCAATTTTTGGAAGTCCTCAATGTGCTGCCCCACTAAACCCTTTTGTTTGAGATTTATCAATTGGCTAAAGAAGGTGTTGCTCTTTGTATCCTCATAATGTGCTATCATTTCCTCCGTAAAAATTGACCAAGTGACAATTTTTTTACGGGAGCAAAGCCATCGATACCACACAAATGTATTTTGTTCTAAATGTAAAGTTGCAATGCGTACCTTTTGTGTGTTTTGCACGTTATGGAGATCAAAATATTGCTCCATCTGTAGTATCCATGTTACAGGATCCTTTCCATCAAACTTCCTCATATCCATGTTTGGAATATGGTGGTTCTTCTCGCCAACATTAGAGTTTATGAAATCACAATTAACATTTATTTTGTTCTCATCATGAGGTTCTTCTACTATCTTTTCACCATTAGGAAACCTTTCTTGTATCAACTTTGTCAAACCTTCCATGTCTGGTTTTAGAAAATTCTTCATGTTTTCCATTTTCTCATCGATCTTAGCTTCCATGTCATCCATCTTAGATTCCATGCAAGCCTCCATGCCATCCATCTTAGCTTCCACGCCATCCATATTAGCTTGCACGTCATCCATCTTAGCTTCCACGCCTTTCTTCAAAACTTCAATTTCATTTTTTGTTTCTCTTTGCGAGAGTGAAATTTGTTGGACTTGCTCTTGTAATTTTGATAGATCATGTCGCAATTCTTCGTCTTCATGAGTCATAGTAGAGCTTTCCAAAGGCTTAATGGGTGTTGAATTATTTTTAGGGGCCATTTTATAATCCAATACTGATATACAAGCAACAATATCTTGTATGATCAATTCAACTTGATTCTTCAAACAAGACTTATGCAATTCGGAAAAAAAATACACACCTTATACTTGCTTTTGAGGAGCTTGATATTGAAATTGTATTATCTCTATGATTGCGGCTCTTCAATATCTAAAATTCAGCATTGAAGTAGCCCTCTAAATTCTCTTTTGAATGCCATAGGTCTGACTTGATTTGGATTCTCCAAGATAAAGTTATGTCCAATCTCCCACAATTACCTAATTATGGACTGGTTCAGTATAGTGAAATTATACGACTTTCCACGTGTCACTGTTTTGTCCTTCACCTTTGAAATTGATAGCTAAGAAAATACAGTCTGTTTGATTACGACCAATTTTTACGACACTCCAATCCGATGCTTAGAGAGAGAGTTATTGAAATTTTCCGACGATCACCTTTTTGAGATGAAATTGAGGAGCTTGAAATAGCACTACCTTCCACAGATCATATCTCAAAAAATACTGTGAACCAAGCTCTAAATTTTTTTGATGCGTTTCCTTAGGATTTCAGCTTCGCACCATAAAACATTCAGATTCTGAACCTCAGTAGAAAAAAAGTTATAGTGCAAATGCCACGATGACCTGTTTAGGAGCCTGAAAAAAATACCTACCTTACACAGATCATATCTCTGAAAATATTGTGAACCAAGCTATGAAATTTTTAAAAAATATTCATCAGGATTTTGGCTTCGCACCCTAAAAATTTCAGCTTCTGAACCTTCGTAGAAACAAAGTTATAGCGAAAATGCCACGATGACCTGTTTGGAGCAGCGAAACCCTAGAATCCAAAGCTCTGATACCAAATATTGTGTTACCAGCTCCAAAAAGAGAAGAAAAGAGATATCAATGCCTTGAAATGAGCCACTTCAAGGGGGAAACCTCCAATACATTACATAACTAAACAATTCTTGGATGATACAATTCACAAAACCTCCTTTCTATATATAGGAGTCCATGGGGCCATAATGTAATCCTAGTGGGCCACAATGTAATCCTAGGCGACCTAACAATAATAATTTAAGGGCACAATAATAAAAAAATGGGGGTTACAAGGATACAATAATAACAATAAGGGGTTTACACTAACAATAATAAGGGACTATAGTAGTGATATAGGGACCTAACAAAAATCCTTGGATTTTAAAATGATGTCTCTCCTCCAATAATATTAGGAATGCACAAACCCTTGTACCATTGTAGAAATATCAGGTTGCATGTTTGACATTTACACCATGATATTTGAACCTCCATCAACTTGTTAAGAGACATTTCTCTTTACTAGTTCAACTAATCTAGGTGACTATTTGCCAAGGGACTCTAAATTTTTTGAGTTACAAAAATATCCTTGCATGTTTGACATTTACACCGTGAGATTTGAACCTCCATCAACCTGTTAAGAGACATTGCTCCTTACTAGTTCAAATAATCTAGGTGACTATTTGCCAAGGGACTCTAAATTTTTTGAGTTATAGAAATATCCTTGCATGTTTGACATTTACACCATGAGATTTGAACCTCCATCAACCATCAACCTGTTAAGAGACATTGCTCTTTACTAGTTCAAATAATCTAGGTGACTATTTTCCAAGGGACTCTAAATTTTTTGAATCCATCAAATGTTACAAACTGTGGCCAAAACTCAGGGATTGAGGTGTTTAATTTATGAAATATATAATATGTTTTAGTTTCAATTGCAATGCTTCCTTATAGAAAAATAAATTAGCATCTTACATAGCAGGTTCACTTAGCATCTTACATAACAGGTTCACTCAAAGAAGATCATTATATTGTTTATTATTTTGCACAACAACGTCAATTCCTCATAAAGCTCATTTTTTTGGGCTAATAATTCATGTCACTCTACTTTGTGGGAGGCATTCAATTTGAGGTGCATTATTTGAGTTCCTTTTGTCATAAACTCGGCCTATGGTTCTACTATCCTGTTTATGGAAGTTCTAAAAATAAACAACCTTCTTGTCGTTGTGCTACAACAATTAATGTTTTACAATGTCTTTAATTCAATTTCCCATTGGGATGAATCTGTGTTCAACTATTAACCTCTTGTAGAGATTGTTTGCAATTCTGTTTTGGGGAAATTGTTTTGAATTCAATGTCCCATTGGGATGAATCTGTGTTCAACTATAAAACTCCGGTAGAAATATAGAAAAAAATATACAATTTCATGAAAATTAAACTGTAAGAAAACCGAAATAAAGACTTGTAAGAAAACTAAAATAAATACTCAGAAATTAAAATAAAATTGTAAGAAAATTGTGATGTAATTGAGAAAACTAACCTGAATATACTGTGAAATGTTTTGGGGTGTGTTAAGTGCTGGTTTGTCTCCAGGGCTAGTGAATAGTTTGAATGTGAAACATGCAACTTCAGCAGTGGTTGCACTTCTTTTATGGTTTTTTGCAGTTGAATTTAATTGGTGACGATGATGGACATGGATTGCAATGGCTTCATTTTGCATGTGTGATCAAGATTGAATTTGATGTGATCCAATGGCTGGGAATTTGTTTTTGTTGATCCATGTGCTTTGATCTGTTTTGATCTGTTTTAATGGGAAATCATTTATTGAATTTACTGGGTGGGTGTCATTTATTGTACACAGTGAGTTTAAATGTTGTTATTAGGTGTGTGCCATTTATTGAACAAAATGGTTTTAAAGGTTGAATAACACATGAGTTATGGCTGACATACATTTCTTTCTTTTTATTATGTGCAGGTATTGATATTTACTTGTCATACACAAGAGTGTCATTTACTAAACACAATGGTTTACTTGTCATACACAAGAGTGTCATTTACTAAACACAATGGTTTTAAATGTTGAATAACACATCAGTTATGGCTGACATACATTTCTTTCTTTTTATTATGTGCAGGTATTGATATTTACTTGTCATACACAATATCACGGCTTATTAAACTATTTATGGACAGTTGTGGGACCAGTCAATGACTTGGGAAATTTTGGACTTAATTTAATATATATTTGGACTTCAAGTTATTTCTAGATGTTTAATTATTGAATTCATATATATCTATTATTGGTGGGTTGATGGGACCAGTACTATAACAATCAGTGGTCTGCACAACATTAGACATCTCTCCCCTACCACATTTCGTTGTTCCAGCATATGACCTTCCTAGCTACTGCTCTTTATTGTCGTGGTCTATCTTTGCAGCCTGTAATTTAAGAGAGGCCATCTAGAATGCTCCAGAATCGTCTTGTCTCTTTTACGTGCAAGTAAGTTTAGAAAGGTAATTTTGAATCAATTTTCCTTCATTTTCATGCACAGAACATGGTATTTTCATCCATTATTTTGTTTAACATAGTTGTGACATTGTTGATGTTGTAGGGAGGAAAATCTAGGGTCTGAACCACTATTGGTACTCCTTCGTCTAAAAGATTCACCTTGTAATGATGACGACCGACATATGCAAGTTTATAGGCAAGTAATAGGGTAATAATCAGTTACTGGTTAGTCCTGAAATGAACAGGAAATGTTTCCTCACTATCGATCTTTTTCTATTTGCAGGTCAGGATACTCTGCTTCGCGGATTTTTTCCACGATCGGAATAAGCACATCGACTTATCAGAGACTCGTCCTTTCGATTGAGGGTTTACAGGTGTGAACTAGTTTGTAAAGATAATATCTCAGGATTTTCTTTTAGAGGGCTCCCCTAGCTTAACTGTAGTATATTACAATCACGACATTTTAGCCCAGAATGCCTGTATATTACAGTTATGACATTTTAAGCTTGGAATTATTCGTCCTCGAGAGGAACCATGACTGCTGAGATATTTTTATGTAATGTTTTCTTAACTACTCAACAACCGAACCAGTCTCTTTAAAATGTAATTCTATTTTTTGAAGGTTTCACAGTTTCACCTCTATCATTTTGGGGTTTCATTTATCACATTAGAAACGACAATGCTCGTTTAATTTGAGTCATTCAAATGTTTCCATGTATTATGAGTTTCCTCTTTAAATTAAGTGAAGGCATAACTGTATTGGAAATTTCTCCAAATATTAGCATATGTATAATGTTACTGGAACGTTTCCCCTGAATTTAATATATAGTGTTACACTCTTGTTTTCGTTCTGTCTTTTGCACGGTATATGGAACTTGGATTTACTCATTTTTATTTCCTACTATAATTCCTTTACTGAATTCAAGGGATTGTTTCATTGGCAACGCCTCAGCCCAGCCTCTGTAACCAACCCAGCCTATTCGGTATGGAATTCTTGATATTTTTAAAGGGGTTATTTCTCATGGAAATATGCCATATTTTGACTCCATGTGTGGCTTCCGAGTCCTGATACTCGTAACTCGGAGTTATACCATATCTATAACATATTAACATATAGATTTTTCCAAGGGTTCAAAAATTAATTCCCAGTTTTCCTTAATGCAAAGAAACCTCTCATATTTATTCCAGAAATTTTCACACGGTCCTTTTAAAGATATCACATCTATCTTTCTGAAATTTTACATGGTTCGTTCAAGAATTTTCCACTGAGACTTTTTTTGAAAATTCTCAATTCCTTATTAATATTCAAACAAATTCAGCATCTTACCTCTTCAGCAACATTCAAATAAGAAATTCGAAGTTACACGGCAGTGCTACATGCTCATCTGTAGTTTAAATCCAGTGGTCTGCCAGAAGACCACAGAAACGAAAATGTGCCACCCAACCAATGAGACCTAGATTCGACTCTGGACTCCCCCGAGCCAATTCCACGCACAAGAACAACAAAGTAGTTTTTCCTTTGGACCATCTGATCCCAATCAACTCCAGTCACATGCATATATAAGTTCCACTGGCACACCAACCAAGAACTTGGATTTGATTCGCCCCTCTTTACAGCGTGATGTCAAGGATTGCTCATCCAAAGGGAAATCTCTCTCTTTTTCCTCTCGCAGCCTCAGGTATACCCTTTTGGCCACCCTTCCAGGTGTTTTTTCCAGAAGGAAAGATAATGGACCGCTAACTTCCAACCCTAATTGCCTTTAACGGTTTCATGTGTGTGGAAAAGTTTCTTACATCCGTCTTTTTGTAATATTGTAGTTGACCTAAAACACTTGGTTAATATTCCCATGAAATTTTCTCTTCATTAAATTATTCAGTAAATGTCTTATTCTAATTTCTTCACCACAGTGAAAAAAAGAAGAAATAATTTTAGAAATTGACCCGTCAGCTATGGTCATTACATCAAACATTACCCAAAGATCTTAAACATACATATAGATAACCCAAAAACCGTTAAAATTACCACACATCCTAAAATCATCATGCATCCTAGAGTAAATCTTTATCTTATTACTCATTTTAGAAAAAAAATGTGTTCTTTTACTTTTTATTAGTTCTACCCTCTTTGGGTTTATATTTTTTTTTAATGATATATATTAAAATAATTTATTTAGTTAGTTAGTTTTTCTCTTATATGAAATTGGTAATAAATCTTAGAATATTTTATTATGGTTAATATTAAATTATTATTGTAAATCAAAGTTTTCCATTCATACAAAAATATTACAAAGTTGTTCATAGTTTTTGAAGATCTTAAAAGACTTAGTCTTCCCAAATTTATTTGGAAGTAAGTAATTTCCAAAATCATACATTTCTCAAAGATATTACTCATCTAAAAACGGAAAGGGAAACTAAAAGTGGTAGGTAACCAAAATACCATCTAAATTAGCAAACATCTAGCCATTATGCATCCTTGAGCAAATCATTATCTTATTACTCATTTTAGAAAAAAATGAATTCTTTTACTTTTCTTAATTCTTCTCTCTTTGGGTTTTGGAATATTATATTATGATATTAATTAAAATAATTTATTTATTTATTTGTTTATTTTTTTATATAAAATTGATATTAAGTTTTGGAATATTTTATTATAGTTAATATTAAATTATGATTGTAAGTCAAACAATTGTCCATAGATTTTGAAAATCCTACCACGCTAACTATTCCCACATTTGTTGGTGAGTAGGTAATTGCAAAAATTGATCATACATTACCCAAATGTCTTAACCATTTAGAAAAAAAATGGATAGATAACCAAATACCATCAAAATTAGAAAACATCCTAGAGTCATTATGCATCCGAATAGTTTACCATAGCATTATTCTCCTATCATGATCCTAGGGACATTGTGGACTTAAACTAATAGTGGACATGCTTCTCCATGTGATCCATGTGGTCCTCCATCTTGTCTATATTTATGTGAAGGTTGGCTTAAACTGGTAGTGGACATGCTTCTTCATGTGGTCCATCTAGTCCTCCATCTTTTCTATATATATGTGAAGCCCTAAACTCGTAGTGGAAAAGCTTCTCCATGTGATCCATGTGGTCCTCCATCTTGTCTAGATTTTTGTGAAGCCTCCATTACCCCCTTTGCAAGCTTGTAAATATGTCTTGCGTGTACCACTAATTGTATTGAAGGTAATTTAAAATGGAAATAATAACATTTTTGTCATCATGTATATCCCTAGTAAGTTGTGTTGTAGGCAGGTTGATGTACAAAAGTTGGTTTCCAATATTATCCTGTGTAGGATCATGTTCAAGAGAAATAGGCGGCCTTGGGGGATTAGGGGAAACATCCTAATGCAAAGGAGAATCCATCCTTCGGGGCTTATTGGTCCTCTTTCCCCAACCCCTCTCCTCATTCAAATTTGCTGGTGAGGCATGTTTTGTTTATCTATGACCCCATAGGTAATGCACACCTAGTAGCTGTAATCATAGCAGGGTGATGTAGCCCTCCACACACAACACTGTAAGCCGAAATTCCCGTTGAGAAACAACCCACCTTAGCTAGTATCCATTTTCCACCAGTCAAGTTCATTTGTGTGGATATCTAATTTAATTCTTTTATCTCACCAAACACCACAAGGAATTTGCAACCAAATTTCATCCCTACAAAGTTTTTCAAAGGAGCATAGTAGTGGGATGTATATCAGACGCCAAACCAAAATAGAAATATGATAGTTCACCAATGATATTACTCCCCAACAAGAACATTTTGTGAGCCAAATTAAGGGAATTATGGGGATACAAACTTAGTGCTAAAGCTTTTCTCTCCCAATTTGAATCCCCACAGTGAAAACAAAACACTAATAAGCCCCCACAACAATAATAGAAACCCAACAAAAACAACAAAGAAATTTGAACACAATAGCTTTTCTCTCCCAATTTGAACCCCCACAATGAAATAAAAACACAATTTGTTGGAAATATTGTCATTAATGGCAAAGGAGAACAAAGGAGCACCACCTGAACTATCATTAAGGGAAAGGAGTAGAGAAACAACAACAATAAGGCAAAGAAGAAGATCAGGAAATAATGCAGTAAGAAAACATAAAATAGAGGCAAAGGAGCAACAGAGAGGCAAGGAGCAGCATTAGACCATCAACAAAGGCACCAAAGGAGAAAAGGCAGCAAAGAGGAAAAGGTAGCAAAACAACAAAGGATGAATCGTGAATATGTTGGGCAGAGTCGTGAATGTACAACAAGCATGATAATCCCAAGTCGGAGTGAATAAAAAATAAAATAACAGGCTAAGGAGAGATCAACACTTTCAAAAAAAGGACAAAGCAAACTACTTCAGCACACAACATAAGGCAATCGAATTTGCAAGACTCAGCAAGGACCATAGATCTTACACAATCCTCTATTTGATTGAATCTCGTATTAATCACATAGCAGAAAGCAATCGGATTTGCAAGACACAACGGGGACCATAGATTTTATACAATCCTCTATTTCATTGAATATCCTATTAATCACATAGCAGAAAGAAATCAGATTTGCAAGCAACAACGAGGACCTTAGATCTTGTACAGATCAACGGAGGAAGATCGTATCGCAACCCTAAAGACATCGCCTATCATAGGTTCTAGTATTAATGGTTAATACTTTGCAAGTTAAGTTATTTAACTTGCGATGCGAAGTGGATCGGCAAGGAGACAATCGTGGACTGTCGAATCCAACGAATACCAATGACGGAGATCGAAAGCACAAATCACAAAGTTTAGTGTTTAAGTGTTAAGGCAGTCACAAGGATAAGTTAAATTGTATGCAATGCGAAGTAGAGAAGGGCACATGTCAACACTGTGCAATATCGCAGATCGCAAGCAATAAGGTTTAGCTGCTAAGTTAAATCACAAAGGTTGCGAAGTGTGATTGCTTGTGATTGGTTCAAGGTGTTGTGGGACCCTCCAGTAAAGAAGTTCAGCCTCTTGGTTGCGAACTAGGGCAAGCATTGAGGACTGTTAGATCATGTAGCAGATCAACGGCGGACGAAAAATCGTGAAGTTCACACATCGCGAATGTTAGCAAATAGGACTAAGGCTTCGCAAGGTATGTTAACTTGTTTTCAATGCGGTAAGGCTAAGTTGCGATGCGGTGAAAGGGAGGAGCCACGTGTCGGTACTGCACATTAGCACACATCATAGTTTTTATGTTTTTTACTTAAGGTTCGCATGGTAAGTTATGTTGGATGCGATGTGATGTGATGCGTTCACATATCGCACAAGATGGGAGATACGTTCATTGCTAAATTTTAAAGATGCGAGAAAGAAAAGTGCGATGTATTATGATTGGTCAAGTATTGTGGGACCCAAAAACCCTTGTTCTTCGTATCTGTAAGGGATGTATGTTATGTATGTCCTGTTATGAAGTATGTGTTTTTTGATTGCTAAACATATGTATGTTAATAAATCTCAAAAATTGTAATCCGTTGCATTAAAAGGGAGTTTATGTGGGCCATAACCCACTGGTCATAGTATTTTTTAAAATAGCAGTTTTGTGTTGTATGAGAAATAGGCAGAGGCAATGTAGAACATAAAGGCATGGGTTAAGTCAGGCTAAGACAGTAATGATGCAACATAGTTAGAAATATAACTGTATAAAGATAAAAGACAAAGGGTCAATAAGCAAAAGAAGAAAAACACACAGCAAATCTAAGAAGCTGAAAAGGCTGAGTGAAATATTTGATTGTAACTGTAAATGTATTAATTATTTTGTATTGTTTGTGATGCAAAGGAAAGTCTCCAAGGCAAAGAAAAACTAAAATTTAATACTGAAACGAGTGTATATATTGTTGTACCATCTTGAATATGCTGAGTGAGGAAATGAGTGGGTGGAAGGCAAGAGTCATGCCTATTCACTTCATATTCCCATATAGAATGCAAACAACCATGAAGTGATCTTTGTAAATGATGTTACTGTAATATGAATAGAGAGGTTAGACAATGGAAGAATGAGAGAGAGCAGATATAGATGCTATGCAGATCCAGAGTTGATATGAAGCAGATTTGAAGGCTGGAAGGGCAGCATTGAGGAAGGAGAAAACATAGCTAGTATCTAGGTAAATCAACATATGAATTTATTGTAGTATGAGGGAGTTGGTGCTTCCATATCAAGTTGTATCTTAATATATGTCCAGTTGTAGCTGGTTGATGTAGGAGCCTCCTATGGGTTGTACCCTGCACAAAATAGATGGGATTTGGAGCCTCCTTCCAAGTTGTAGCTTGCATAATTTGGGGTAGTAGCCTCCTGTAGGTTGGAGCCTACATAAAATTAGTTGTAAGAGGGAGTTGGAGCTTTCCGTTACATCAAAACAATAATAAGATGTCGTTTTCTCCCTTTATGGGTTTCCACTTATATCTGTTGTTTATGTGCTTGATGATTAAGTGTTGATGTGATGTTTTAATCTGTTTAATTACTTTTTTTACACACATTATGTTTGTTGATCCATTATGTATTAATATGCTTATGAAATGAAGGTGTAAATGAGTTGAATGAAAAGTTTAAATGTCCATGAATGTATTAAACTGATTCAACCCCCCTCAAAGTTTAACTAAGGGTTCATCAATTAGTATCAGATCCAGTTCCTTCTATATCTGTTTAACAACTAGAAGGAGATCCTAGGTCCCAAAAATGGCTAGCCTAGAAGGATGCTCAACAAATAAAGCCCCATTGTTTACTGACACAATCTATTCTTTCTGGAAAATAAGAATGAGGACATACATAATGTCTCTAGGAATAGAAGTTTGGGCTGCTATGGAAGAAGGATATGCTCCAAAAGATACTGACACAGAAAAATAAGCCAAACAAAATTTCATAGCTAATGCAAAATCCATGAATGCACCCTTAAGCAGTCTGTGTGAGTCAGAATTTATCAAAGTAATGCACAATGAGATTGCCAAAAATATCTGGGATATATTAGAAAATATCCATGAGGGAGATAAAAAGGTGAAGATGGCCAAACTGCAAGCCTATAGAGCTCAATTTGAAAATGTAAAAATGAATGAAGATGAAGATGTAGCCAGTCTCTTCTTAAAGGTTGCAGAAGTTGTGAATAACATGAAATCTCTAGGAGAAACCATTAATGAATGTCTAATTGCACAAAAGATATTGATATCTTTACCATCCAGGTTTAAACCTAAGGTTTCTGCCATAGAAGAAAAAACAAACTGGGAAACATTGACTATGAACCAATTGCTTGGAAACTTGACGGCCTATGAGATGAGACTTCCAAAGGGGAAGTCAAACGTGAGGGAGGAAACCTTTAAGGCAGATAAGTGTAGAGAAGAGAAGGAAGGTACATGCTCCTGCTTTGATGAAGAAGAGGCCAAATTTGTCAAAATATTGGATAAAGGCACAGGGAAGTATAAAGGTAAACTTCCATTTAAGTGCTTTAACTGTGGAAGAGTGTGGCACTATGCATCTAAATGCACTCATAAGAAAATAGAGAATTAGTCAGGAGAGAAAGAGAAAACCAATTTCAACAATAGGCCAAAAGATAACAAATTTAATAGAAGAACATTCTATGCCCAACAAGACAACAGTGCATCTGAGAGCTCAGATGAATCCCCCAATGAAGAAGGAACATCAGAATCCATTTTGATAGCCAAGGAAGAGCTTGAAGAATATATCCAGGAATTTGAAGAAGAAGGTGAGGTCGATCTTCAGTGGGAGCTAATTAGTGCCCTGGAGGAAATAGACAGACTTAAACTTAAGAGTAAAAAATAGAAAGAGATTCTTCTGAAATATGCAAAGAGAGAAACAGATTCAAAAGATCTTATTAAATTTGACATTGAACTAGAATAATCAAGGAAAATAGAGGATATTCGAAGAAGAGACATAAAAGAGAAAAATCAGGAGTGAGAAAAATGGGAAGAATAAGTGGTAAGGCTAAGGAAGAAATTAGAAAAGTCCCAAATTGAATTAACTATGAATATTTCTCAAATGAAAAGCTCTGGACATTTGGAAAAAATTATAAGTTCTTAAATACCTTCTCATATGAAGGTTGGGATAGGCTATGTAGGAGAAACTAGCAAATCCAAGGAAAAATACATGAAGAATATCATTTTTGTAAAATATGTAAAGGATATTGAAGCAACAAAAATAGAATCCACAGAATTGGAAACCAGCAAGACCATGTTATATAATGAAACAAATAGAAACAAGCAGCAAACTCAAGTGACAAAGAAAGAAATGAAGAAACAGTTAACAACAAATGACTCATATGCTCCTAAGGATGAATTGAACAAATTTGGAAGATGTCAAAGGAGGTTCCTTCCCCTTGTGAGAAGAGTCACTTGTTTTTCCTTCCACAAATCTAGACATATTGAGGCATACTATAAGACAAAGAAAATCTAGTCCAAACAGCAAAAGATGCAACAAACGAAAATACTACCTCCAACAACTCTCTCTTCCAGAGACAGATACTACTTCCATGGGTATTTTTTTGTTGTAAATGGTTCGGTCATAAGGCCATAGAGTGCAGAGCATATATATAGAGACTGGAATATGGAAACTCAAGGGGAATTAAGAGAAATGATGGATTCACTCCTATACACAATCTATTTAGAAATACAATCAAATGTTTTAGTTTCCATAAAAATGGGCACAAGTCTAACAAATTACCTCTCAAAGACTGTGATCCATCTCCTCAGAAAGGTTACAGAGCAAACAACTGCATGCAATGGAAAAGCAAACTAAATAAATGTGATCTAGTTCTAATTGCTCAAGATCAGAATGATCAATGGTATGTGGACAGTGGGTGCTCAAAACATATGATTGGAGACCGAAGCAAGTTCGTAACTTTTGATGAAAATAAATCTAGGAATGTAACATTTGGTTTAAATGATAAAGCAGGAAAAATAAAGGGAAAAGGCACAATCAACCTGAATAATGGAAGAGGAGAGGCTTAGGATGTACTGTTTGTAGATGGTCTAAAAGCCAATTTCCTAAGTGTTAGTCAAATGTGTGATAAAGGATGCGAAGTCCTTTTCAGAGCCGAAGATTGTGAAGTAAGGTCAATCACCATAGGAAATACATTGGTCAAAGGTGTTCGAATAGAGAGTAATGTTTATATATTAGAAGAAAATAATGAAGCATGCCACATCAACAAACTTGACGAATCTTGGCTATGGCGTACAATATTGGGACATCTAAATTTTGACCACACCATCAAACTGAGAAAAAGGAAGCTGTTAGCGATTTTCCTATAATAAAGAAGCCACCAAATACCATGTGTAAGTCCTGCCAACTAGGAAACAAACTTGCACAATGTTCAAAGCTAAATACCAACTATATACAAGTATGCCTCTTCAGCTTGTGCACATGGACCTGTGCAGACCTTCAAGAACAAATTCAGTAGGTGGAGAATCGTATTTCATGCTGATAATTGATGATTTTTCCAGACTAACATGGCTGGAATTTCTTAGATATAAATCCGAAGTGTTTGAGAAATTTAAGATATTCAAGGCACTAGCGGAAAATAAAACTAGATGTAAACTAAAATGCATCAGATCAGATAGAGGAGGTAAATTCATAGACGATGATTTTGCAGACCTGTGCAGTGAATGTGGGACAAAGAAACAATTTACAGTTGTAGGGACACCTTAATATAATGGAGTGGAAGAGAGATAAAACAGGTCAGTACAACATATTGCCAGAGCAATGATGGAAGAAAGAAAAATTCCCCAAACCTATTAGGCATAAGCAGTACACACAGTTGTCCATATTCTCAACAAATCTCATCTCATACCAAATCATGACAAGACTCCATATGAATTATGTCATGGGAAACCGACATCAATCATTGACTTTAGAGTCTTTGGCATCAAATGTTTCATAAAAAATAATGATGAAAAATTGGGGAAGAATGATGCAAGAGATGATGAGGGAATATTTTTGGGATATGCATCCAAGAGTAAGGGATACAGGTGCTACGATAAAATACTGCATAAACTTGTGGAAATCATTGATGTGAGATTCGACGAAGATCTACCAAACAAAACCAGAAGCAAAAATTGCACCAATCCTCCAGATGATCATGAAGATGAGAATCAAGAAAATGAAGAACAGAGTAAGACAACAAAAGATACATAAATAAACTCAAAAGGACCCTCTAGACACACTTAGAAGAACCATCTTGAAGATCAAATCATTGGAGACAAGAGTGCAGGAGTCCAAACTAGAAGAGAGATAGTTGAACAGACGGAGGAAGTTTACCTAGCCATGCTGTTGCAGATAGAAGTGAATAATTTTGGTGATGCCAACAAAGACAAAATTTGGGTGAATGCTATGAATGAATAATTAGACCAAATTGAGAAGAACAAGACCTGGGATTTAATGCCAAGACCTGATGGGAAAAATGCCATTGCTACAAAGTGGATATTCAAGAATAAGATGAATAAACAAGGTAAGGTAATCAAAAATAAATCCAGACTTGTATATAATGGATACTCTCAAATTGAAGGACTTGACTATGATGAAACTTTTGCCACTGTAGCAAGAATGGAATCAATTATATTTTTTTTGACTTTTTCATGCTATCAAGATTTCAAGGTATATCAAATGGATGTGAAGTATGTCTTCTTGAATGGAGATCTAGAGGAAGAATTTTACATGGAAAAACCTAAAGGATTTTCCTTAGCAAATAAACACGACTATGTGTGTAGATTAAAGAAAGCCATATATGGTCTCAAACAAGCACCACGTGCATGGTATTCTAGGCTCGACAAGTACTTTAAAAAACAAGGTTTCAAGAAGGGAGTAGTAGACAACAATCTGTATATAAAGGTTGTTGAAAATGAACTCTTAATTGTAGTAGTATATGTAGATGACATCATGTTTGGTAGCAACAAGGATGAGTTAGTAAAAGTATTTGCAGAAGAGATGAAGTCAGAATTTGAGATGTCTATGAATGGAGAGCTTACCTACTACCTAGGACTTCAAATTATACAAAAGAACAAAGGCATATTCATTTCACAAGAAAAATAATTAAGAGATATCTTAAAAATATTCCAAATGGAAGACTGCAAACCTGTGCCAACTGCCATGATCACTGGATGCAAGGTATGTGCTAATGATCAATCCACAGATATAGATCAAAGACTTTACAGATCTATTATAGGAAGTCTGCTATAATTAACTACCTCTAGAGAAAACATTATGTTGGCAGTAGGACTTGTGGCAAGATATCAAGCAGCACCAAAACAAAATCACTTGCTAGCAATCAAGAGAATATTTAGATACCTGCAAGGAATTGCACATTATGGCCTATGGTATCCAAAAAGAAAATACTTCACATTGATAACATATACAGATGCAGATTGCACCAGCTGTGTGGATGAAAGGAAAAGTACAAGTGAAGGGACATTTTATTTGGGATAAAGTCTGGTGGCATGGTTAAGCAAGAAGCAAACATATGTCTCTCTATCTACAGCAGAAGTGGAATACATAGTAGCAGCAGCTTATTCCACACAAGTAATGTGAATGAAACAAACTCTCCAATACATGAAGGTAAGCATCACTAAACCTATTTCTATCAAATGTGACAATACAAGTGCAATAAGTATATCAAAAAATCTAGTACTTCATTCAAAAACCAAGCACATCCCGATAAAGCACCACATCTTCAGAGAAAAAGTAGTAGAGAAAATAGTAAAGATGGATTATGTACCAACAAAGGAACAAACAACGCACATATTCACAAAACCTCTTGCTAGAGAACCATTCGAATATATAAGAGACAAACTAGGGGTAGTGTTTACAGATTATGATATATGATATGATAAAAAAAAAAAAAATTATGGTGGAAATACAACAGCAAAGGCTGCAATATAAGGAACAGAAACAATGCAGTAGACAAGTGATAGTCAGTATCAGACAAGAAAGCATCACTCCAGGGGGAGAGTAACCCATAAAATTTGTCACGGAAGAGCTAGAGATATGAAGCTGGTAAATATCTATAGAGTATGGTATGGTACAGGTCCTCAAGATCAAAGTATTATGACAAAAGTACATCAAAAGTATAGCACACATCACCTCTATCAAGAAGTAAGGGGTATAAGTACAAAACATTCTATGGCGACATGCCCTCCATTCATGCAATCTCAATAATTTTCAAAGTGTTCTCCCAACAACTATTATAAACCAGCCTACAGCAACAAAGTATAAAGCAGAAGAAAAAGGCCTATAAAGTGGGAAAATAAAATGCAAGGATAGAAACTACACTGGGAAATGTGCAACCCTTTGCCATTGATGTCAAAGGGGGAGGAAAGGCAAGCAGAAGAAGAAAGATTCTTCTGAAAAGAAAGCAGAGGAATAAAGATACCTCTCAGAATGAAAGAGGGAGGAAGCCTTGGAGGAAGTATTGAATTGTTGGAGAAAGTGTTGCCATCAATGCCAAAGGGGGAGATTGTTGGAAATGTTCTCATTAATGGAAAAGGAGCATAAAGGAGCAGCACCTAAACTATCATTAAGGAAAAGGAGAAAAGAAACAACAGCAATAAGGAAAAGAAGCACATCAGGCAATAATGCAATAAGAAAACATAAAAGAGAGGCAAGGAGCAGCATTAGACCATCAAAAAAGGCACCAAATGGGCAAAGGCATCAAAAAGGAAAAGGCAGCAAATGCAAAAAAAAGGAAAACGAAGCAAAGGCAACTAAGAAGCAAAGGCAACAAAGGAAGTTAAGGAATAAAAGGAGCAAAGGTAGAAAAAAAGCAAAGGCCGAATCATGAACGTGCTGGGCAGAGTCGTGAACGTGTAGTAAGCATGATAATCTAAAGTCGGAGTGAATAAAAAACAAAAGAACAAGTTTAGGAGAGATCAACGCTTTCAAAAAAAGGACAAAGTGAACTACTTCAGCGCACAACAGAAGGTAATTGGATTTGCAAGACACAACGAGGACCATAGATCTTACACAATCCTATATTTGATTGAATTTTGTATTAATCAAATAGAAGAAAATAATCAGATTTGCAAGACACAATGAGGACCATAGATCTTAAACAATCCTCTATTTGATATATCGTATTAATCACATAGCAGAAAGCAATCGGATTTGCAAGCAACAATGAGGACCGTAGATCTTGCGCAGATCAATGGTGGAAGATCGTATTGCAACCGTGAAGACATCGCATATCACACGGTATAGTATTTACGGTTAAGAATTTACAAGTTAAGTTATTTATCTTGCAATGTGAAGTGGATAGGCAAGGAGACAAGCGTGGACTGTTGGATCCACCGAAGACCAATGACAAAGATCGAAAGCGCAAAACACAAAGGTTAGTGTTTAAGTGTTAAGGTAGTTGTAAGGTAAGTTAAATTGTATGTGATGCGAAGTAGATAAGGGCACATGTCAGCATTGTGCAATATCGTAGATCACAAGAAATAAGGCTTAGCTGCTAAGTTAAATCATAAAGGTTACGAAGTGCGATCGCTTGTGATTGGTTCAAGGTGTTGTGGGACCCTCCAATAAAGAATTTGCGCCTCTTGGTTGTGAAGAATGGCAAGCAGTGAGGACTGTTAGATTGTGTAGTAGATCAACGACAGATGACGAATCGCAAAGTTTTCTCATCGCAAATGTGAGCGGATAGCACTAAGGCTTCACAAGGTATGTTAACTTGTTTGCAATGTGGTAAGGTTAACTTGTGATGCAGTGAAAGGGAGGAGCCACGTGTCAGCACTGTGCATTAGCGCACATCACAATTTTTATGTTTTATAGATAAGTTTCGCATGGTAATTTATGTTGGTTTCAATGCGATGCAATCGCATATTGCACAAGATGGGAGATACGTTCATTGCTAAATGTTAAAGATGCGGGCAAGCAAAGTATGATGTATTGTGATTGGTCAAGTATTGTGGGACCCGAAAACCCATGTTCCGCGTATTTGTAAGGGATGTCTGTTATGTGCATCCTATTATAAAATATGCATTGTTTGATCACTAAACATATGTGTGTTAATAAATCTCGAAAATTGTAATCCGTTGTGTTAAAAGGGAGTTTATGTGGGCCATAACCCATAGGTCACGGTATTATTTAAAATGGAAGTTATGTGTTGTATCAACAATAGGAAGAAGCAGTGTAAAACATAAAGGCATGGTTCAAGTCGGTCTAAGACAGTAATGTTGTAGCACAGTTGGAAATATAACTACAGAAACACAAAAGAAAAAGGGACAACAAGTAAAAGAAGACAAAAACACAGTAAATCTAAGAAACTGAAAGGGTTGAGTGAAATATTTGATTGTAACTGTAAATTTATTAATTATTTTATATTGTTTGTGATGAAAAGGAAAGTCTCCAAGGCAAAGAAAAACTCCAATTCAATACTGAAACGAGTGTATATATTGTTGTAACATCCTGAATATGCTAAGTGAGGAAATGAGTGGGTGGAAGGCAAGAGTCATGCCTGTTCACTTCATATTCCCATATAGAATGCAAACATCCATGAAGTGATCTCTATAAATGATGTTACTATAATATGCATAGAGAGGTTAGAGAGTGGAAGAATGAGAGAGAGCAGATAGAGATGTTGTGCAAATCCAAAGCTGATATGAAGCATATTTGAAGGCTAGAAGGGCAACATTGGTGAAGGAGAAAATAGAGTTGATATCCAGGTAAATCAACATATGATTTTATTGTAGTGTGAGGGAGTTGGTGCTTCCATATCAAGTTGTATCTTGATAGATGTCCAATTGTAGCTGGTTGAGGTAGGAGCCTCCTGTGGGTTGTAGTCTATACAAAATAGATGGGAGTTGGAGCTTCCTTGCAAGTTGTAGCTTGCAGAATTTGGGGTAGTAGACTCGTGTAGGTTGGAGCCTATAGAAAATCAGTTGTGAGAGGGAGTTGGGGTTTGCCTTTGCATCAAAAAAATACTAAGATGTGGTTTTCTCCCTTTATGGGTTTCCACTTATATTTGTTGTCTATGTTCTTGATGTGATGTTTTAATCTGTTTAATTACTTGTTGGCCACACATTATGTTTGTTGATCCATTATGTATTAAGTTACTAATGAAATGAAGGTGTAAATGAGTTGAATGAAAAGTTTAAATGTCCATGAATGTATTAAACTGATTCACCAAGATTTTTTATTTTTATTATTTTCTCTTTGCATATAATTGATATTGAAAGATATTAAAATGGCTTATTTAAGTCCTATATTATTTTTCTTTTTTAAATATAAGAATTATACATCTTCCATGCACTCAAAAGTGAAACTACATTTTTTTTTTTTTTTTTACTTTTAATTATTTTAATACTTTTTAAAGTTGATATAAAATTATGTTACTTCAAATAAATATCAAAATATTTTATTTATGGTTCAGAGTGAGAGTGCAATATTTTAGTACATCTTTTTAGTATCAACAATGAATAATTAACCAAGCACAATAAAAATAAAAGAATAAAAGTGAGATTATCAATTAAAACTAACGAAAGTGTATATTTTATTTTTTTATTTTTATTATAAAGACAGTTTAAGAACGAAAGAAATTACACATCCACCTCATATTGGTTGTTCACATTGCTTAAAGCCACATTCAATAAGTTTATATACATTTTCATAATATTTAACTCAATTTTGTACATAAAACTAAATACTATTAATTATACTTAAACATTTTCCTTAAACAAAAGTAACTTGAGACATTCATATACATGAAATATTTTACCAAAACACTATATTATAAATATATCGTGTAATTTTAGGTTAGCTACATGAAATACAAATGTAATAGTTCTTAAGTGTTATTTTTCTAATTATTTATAATACAATATTTCTTTTTATTTTATTTTTATGTCTAGAAGAATTTACAAGTGACCAGTCTTGTATTTGTATAATATAAGGTATATTCCTATCACTACCACTATAATTCCTAGGTGAACCACTCATGTCATCTCCCAAAATCTCTGGAAACTTTATATTCATAATTATTTTATATAAATTTTCACAAGATTACCAAGTAAAATTTCTAAGAAAAACTATACAATATTTAAAATTTAATATATATATATATATATATATATATATATATATTATTTAATGTTAAATTTATTAAAAAAATTATGAATAAAAAATAATATTTAAAAATTTGTAATTAAATTTATTTTATTGTTCTATATTATTTATCGTTTTATTGTTTTTTTTTTCCGCCTATGTGGGCATGTTTATTTTTAAATATAATAAAAAATATAATAAAATTTTAAAATTTGTAAAATAAAAAATTATAATAATAATATTGAAAATAATAATTTATTTTTATGTCTAGAAGACCAGTGTCGACGTTATCATCAGGACACTCGTCTTCTAGCAAATATTGAAAATAATAATTTAATTTGTCTTAATAATTATATAATTATATTTAATATTATACTAAAAGTTTAATATATATTAATTGAAAAATAAAAAACCAAATACATCTACATAATTTTAACATATTTATAAAGCCAAAATTTACAGATAATTATAAAAACAACGTCTTAAAAAAAAAAATTAAATAATATTGTTGTTTGAAAGTAATAACTGGCCAGATTGACGAATATAAATTAAAATTTATTGATATCTATAACTATAAAGTAGTATCAGAAAAAATAATAAAAATAAGCTATTAGATCATTTGAAAGTTATTGCTATACACAACTGTAGAATATAGTACAACCACACTATGGGGGTACAACCACTTTGAGACAAATATCAGACAAATATTTCAACGGAAGATGCTCTTGAAGAACCACGCCAGAATACTCAGAGAATTCATGTAGCTAATGCTTATATAGGGTAGGGAAAGTATTTTATTCTTGAGGCAGGGAGAGATGAATGAAGAGAACATTTTAGAATGAATATTTTCATCTTCGTATGTTTCACCAAACCTCTAGGCAATGATTAAATGATTATCTATGTTGGAATTCGTATTTATGTGTTATATATATATATATATATATATATATATATATATATATATATATATATATATATATATATAACTTGTTTATTAAATCAGAGAAACCATGGCTTACATTATATTGAATCTTAAAAAAAAAAACCATTTCTCTATTGCTTTGTAGCTGGCAAACACTAACTGAACTTGACTTTTATATAAAACATTGTAGGGACTTTATTTTATCTATCCTAATGAGCATATATTAAGAGATCATAAAGATAAAGAGTATATGTTCAGGTTTAAAATTGAAGTTTTCATTATTTTTCTTTTTACAAAACACATGAAAGAATATAAAACAATTTTCATGTAAATAAAAATTATAATAAAAATGAATTTAAAAAAAAAAAAGATTTTAATTATTTTCAAATAAAAGAACCCAAAATTTTTGTATGTTTCTTATTAATTATTTTCAGGATTTTAGATATAAAGAAGATACAAATATTATCAATACAATGCTTTCTATGGTTTGAAATGAGAAATAAACAAACTTTTCCTAATATGTTTTTTTTTTAATTATTTTCATGATTTTTTTTTCTATGAATTGTTTTTAACATATTATGAAAATTTAATCAAACTTAACAATTTTCCATATATAATTAAAAGATGAAATATTATGATTTTTATGAAACATTATGATTTTTATATAATAGCATCTTATTATTATGGAACTTAAATATATATATCTATCAATTATATATTAAAATTATATTTTATTAGTGGGTAGAATCAATTATATATTAAGTATATAAAATCAAAAGTTTTTAGTAAATCTTTTATTATTTATATAAGAGAAATAATTCCAATTCAAATATATTATTTACAAAAAGTACCTATCAATCTTTCATGACTCCAAATACGGCTTTTTCGTAACTCCAAATATAGACATTTCATAATTGTATTTACTGCCCACTTTTCATTCTTACATTTACTACTTGGTCAGCTTACTTGTTGTTACATAATAACAATACTTGCCTTTCTTCTTTTAGGCCTCTACCTACTTTATATCAATAATGTTTACATATATTGTTACAGGTGCATAGTGTCTATTGCCATCCTGTTTTTTCCAACGAAAACCAATAGCGTTGAAATGAAGTTAATTGAAGATCGTCAACCCTGTCTTGGCCAACTTCACTATGTGGTAGCAAAGCACGATTCACTTATTGCCTACTTAATCTCAATAATGTTTGCATTTAATATTGTTAGAAGTGCATAGTGTCTTTGGCATCAATGAATACCAATAATGTTGAAATGAAGTTAATTGAAGATCGTCAACCCTGTCTTGGGCAAATGTGGTAGCAAAGCACGATTCACTTATTGCCTACTTAATCTCAATAATGTTTACATATATATTGAATTTAATATTGTTAGAAGTGCATGGTGTCTTTGCCATCAATGAATACCCATAACGTTGAAATGAAGTTAATTGAAGATCTTCAACCCTGTCTTGGCCAACTGCACTATGTGGTAGCAAAGCCCGATTCACTTATTGCCTACTTAATCTCAATAATATTTACATATATATTGCATTTAATATTGTTAGAAGTGCTTAGTGTCTTTTGCCATCAATGAATACCAAATAACGTTCAAATGAAGTTAATTGAAGAATATGGCCAACCCTGTCTTGGCCAACTGCACTATGTCGTGGCGAAGCACGGTTCAGTTATTGCCCACTGATGACCGCTAAACATTGAAATGAAACGCAGTTGATATAAATGGTCTCCTTTGCGCAGTGAAGTATCTATAAAATACCATGTTCAAACAGATATGTGGACCAGACATCCCGTATTTGTGCGATAGTCTAGTTGCTACCAAAGTATGCCAAGATAATCTAAGTACATATGGTTGGCATGGTCTAGGTAAGTAATATTTTTCGTAGAAACAAGGGAATGGTAATCGGTTTAAGGGAGAGGAATAAGGTAGAAAGTAAACAAATCTGATTGCACGAGATGAATATTTGATTATCCATTTTAATTATTAAAATAATAAAATATTTTAAAAATAAAATATAATAAAAATTTATATTTTAGTAAGAGATGTGTAAATTTGTATGTCAGTAGAATTAATATGTATTTTAAATAGAAATTAATGTTGATTATAATAATAAAAAAAATATTGTAAAGTAATTAGAAGTAAAAAAAAATTGTGAATAAGATGTTTCAATTTAATATTTTTAGAAGAAATTTAAATAAACAATTTAAGATTTATGTTAGTTAATTTGGGCTTTTAAAATATCTTTTTCTACCTGTTTTGTAAAATATTTTAATGTCAATTATATATATATATATAATAAAAAATATCTTTTAATATTTATTTAAGATAGATTTCTGCTGGTAAATATTGCATTGTACGTAATAGTAATAGTTATTTTTCTTTATTTTAGTACGAATTACATGAGAGTTTGTGAACTTTTTTGTTATTTTGTTATTTTGAAAAATTATGTATACATTTAGCTTTCTAAATATTTTTAAAACACTCAAATTTTGAATTTTTTGTTATTTTGTTATTTAAAAAAATTATATATACATTTAGTTTTCTAAATATTTTTAAAACACTCAAATTACAGAAGCCAAATTTAAATTTCTAATAAATCTCCACCAAAATAAGATTAGAAAATAAAATAAAATAAAAAGGTTTTGATAATTAAACGAGGATGTATAAAGTAGACTAACACATCAACGTAGTCTTCCAAGTGTGTACTCGTATGGTTATGCATTTCAGCACCACCTATGAACAATCTTCCTTAAATTACCCTTCCAAATTATAGGACACAACATTTCCCATATTATTGAGAGGTTACAATCTCTTGGAGTCTTGTGATAACATTTTTTTTATAGTGAAATATACTTGGATAATTTGTGGCCAAGATCTACTTTTATTCTATTTTTTATTTATTGTGATTGTTTTGAAAATAGCACAATTAATAGTGGAAGTGAATACTATCAAAAATTTATAAAAAAATAATATTTAATGATATTGAACATTTTTTAATAATTCAAATTTATTATTAAGCAATTACATTTTAGAAATTCAATTATAAACCATAAGGATAGTAGATATCATAATGCACAAAGAGAACACAAGATTTGTCTTGGGAAAATTTACTTAGGGGAAAATCCCAACAACCCTTTCCTTAAAGAAATTATTTAGTTCAACAAGAGATACATCTAATGCTACTAGTCAACAATCTATGGTCAAACCTGGTCAAGTAGCCCTTTAATCAAGTCAATTAAAGTCAAACTTCTTCCGATAAAATGTTAGGATAATCGACAGATACGAAATAGTTAAGTATAACTTCGTCTAGTGTAGAGTTAGCTAAAATGTGTTTCTTTACTTTGTACTTTTGTAGCTTATAATATAACGTTCACGATATGTAGTGATCTGATAATTCATTCTCTCCTCGGTATTACCGACACTTCCATGGCTGAACAACCGGTTAGTCCATGATCTATATTTAAAGAGCATGGAGGGTCATTTGTCTGGTGACCGTTTATGAGAAAAGCTTATCTAAATTTTGTTTCTTTATACTAAAAAATTGCCTGAAGTGGTCGTGTTGGCTCAGGCCATCAAATGTTTCCCTCTTCAAGGGTTTTAACCACGTCAAATACTGGTGTACTGATCTGTGATCTGTTTGTGAGCGGTGAACTTTGGTGTTTGAGATAAAGAAATCACCCTGTAAATTTTTACATGGTATCAGAGCCGTTTTGAGGGCCGCATCCATTGTTAATCCAAATCCAAATCTAGTTTGACTGCATGTGACTGTCGTTTTCTAGGTATATTATTTCTGGCCATTTTTGTGTCGGGAGAACTGCTTTGTTGTGTTCGAAGCCTCTGTGATAGTGAGGAACCCCTTTCATTTCATGTGAAAATGTTTCTGGTTGCCCAAGTTATGTCATTTTAGATCTGGAGGTATAAAATATTTTTTTTGCAGTTATATTTATTAATCTCTCTGTTTATTTCAATTTATATTTTTTTTATTACCAAATCTATACCCTCTTCTCTGTGTATGCTCTTTGATCGACGTTGAGTGCGATCTGGCAAACCAGAAACATGAAGATGACATTTTTCTGCTACATATTCTCTTTCCTCGTGACTTTGTGCGGTCTCGGGAAATCAGAAATAGCGAGAAAAGTATATAGTTTCCGGAAAAACTAACCGGAAATGTAACATTCTACCGTAAGAAGTGTAATTTTTTTTTCTTAACGTTTGTTTTTTTGCAGGAAAAAGCATGCACACCAAAGAGAAAAAAAAAAAAAAAAAAACAACCTTCCTCCTTCCAAACAATTATGGAGTCCTTTCACTAGCTCACTTGGTGTAAATTTATTTTATGAGAATAGAGGTCTTCAGTTCAATTCTCTTTGTGAAGCTCATTTTTCTGAAAAAAATTGTTAAGTTAATTTTTCTTAAAACTTTTTTTTGGCAAGTAGCCCTTATTTAAAAAAAAAGGGGGGGGGGGGTTTATTTAAAAAAACACATGTAAATGTGACTCTCACTTATTTATAAAAGTGGGTCAGATAAAGTAGTAATTTTTTACAAGTGAGCTTATTATATTAAGTTTGGAAAAGGGGAGGATTTTTTTTATTTTTTATTTTTAATTATAACTTCATCATCAAATTTCAACCTATCACGTAAGTACTCAACATCTACGACAACTTTTATTCAAAAATGCATAAATTCTTCATCCGGAAGCCATTTTCAAAGCCATTTTTTTGAACCAGCCTAATTTTTCGAAATATTTCCATTGGAGAAGTTACTTTCAACCGTTTCAGCTTCAGTTTTTAAAAATGGAAAGTGCATGCCCGATTACTCTTAACAACACTAATTATTTCCAATGGTTATCCTACATGGTAGACTTACTTAGAAGTACAAGGCTTTATAGAATAGGCTTCGGACAAGAATCTAAACCTATCGATGCTGATAAAATGACTAAATGGGAAAATAAACAAGATCAATCACGAGGGTTGATAGGAATGTTAATTTCTCAAGGTCTTAGATTTCATATCCAAGAAATTGACTCCTTTGCTAAATCTATGAAAAATCTAAATACTATTTTTGGCATTAAAAATGAAATCAAAGACCACCACCTTGAAAATTAGTTGCTTATTTTGGACCCCAATAATTTCTCCTCTATTCAAGACTTTTGGTCTAAATTCAAGACCCTTAGACTTATTTTAAAAGGTTCTAAGGTCAAGAAGGAAGATGGTATTCTTATCTATTTCTCAAGAAACAACCTACAAGTCCCCCTCTTTTGATGCCTTTTGCGGCTCTTTGATAAGAGAACAAGAAAAACTCTTACACTTTGGTCTTATTAATACTAAAAAATCTTCTAAGAAAGCCTTAGTAGCCCAATAGCCACCATATCCAAAAAATTATAAGAAGCAACATCCTAAAAAGAATGGTCCTAAACCAAACAAGGGTCTTAAGCAATTGCAGCTGCAAACTGAAAAAACAACTCAACAAACTAATAAGGAAAATAAAAACAAAGGGAAGAACATGGATAAACATTGCAAATTTTGCAATCGTGGTGGCTACATACAATAAAAATGTTTTAAGAAGATGGAAACCTTGGAAGAAACAATGAAGAAGCACAACATCCATTTAGATAATTCTCCAACTTCATCTTTGGGAATGGCACTTTCTGCATGTGTTTTTCAAGCATCAAGATCTGGTTATGCATTGAATGTCTCTTCTTCTTCTCATTCTCATGAGTGGCTCGTTGATTCTGGAGCCGCTTACCACATGGCCAAAAATAAATCCATGTTTTCTTCTTTAAATGATTGTAACACCAAAAAAATTTATGTTGGTGATCATAGATATCTTAGCGTTATAGGGCCTGGAACTATTCATCTAGACAAAGTTCAATATAATGATGTATTGTGTGTTCCTACCTTTCCCTGCAACCTTCTATCTTTTTATCAGATAACTCATTCAGATGAAGGGAAAACCATAGAATTCTCACCTCATGATGTTGTAATTAAGGACCTAAGATATCCTAAACATGTTTTCGCTACTATCATTGCTAATGATTCCAAAAGGTTTTATAAGTTTGACAACTTTGGGTCATCATGTCTTCCCTCCATTTTTGTTGCTCATAATGAGGAAGTGGGCAAACTTTGGCATGAGCGATTTGGTCACTTAAACTATCTCTCTCTTCAAACTCTATGTAAATAAAATATGATGAGAGATCTTCCTATGGTATCTTGCTGAGATGGTGTTTGTTCCATTTGTGTACTAGGAAAACATCATCAGGACAGTTTTGACAAATGTGCCTCTTGGCACGCTTTGGCCCCTTTGTAGCTTGTGCACAGTGATTTATGTGTTCCACTTCCAGTTGTTTCTTTCTATGGCTACAAGTACTTCTTAAATTCCATTGATTATTTTTCCAGACGCACTTGGGTATACTTCTTAAAATTCAAAAGTGAATTTTTAACATGTTCTTTGCCTTTAAGGCCTTTTTTGAGAAACAATCTGGACATCACATTCTTAAATTATGATATGATAATGGAGGAGAATATGTTAACAATAAATTTATCAATTTTTTCACTGAGCATGGCATTTAATTGCAACATAATATTATGTATACTCCACAACAAAATCGGATAGCTAAACGGAAGAATCACACTCTAAAAGAAATGGCTAATTGTATGGTTCAATCTAATGGACTTAGTCCTAATATTTTGGGCAGAAGTAATTAACTAATCAAATTACATATTAAATCACACTCCTACTAAGTTTTTAAGGAATATCACTCCAAAATAAGCATGGATCTCAATCAAAGTAGGTGTAAGTCACTTTTTTGTTTTTGGAGGTGAAGCTTGGGCCCATATTCCTGATAATAAACATAAATCCTTAGAACCTAAGAGTGAAAAATGCATTTTTATTGGATATTATGAAGATGTAAAATAATATAGACTTATTCAATCCAAATCCAAAAATGTAATCATTAGAAGAGATGTAAAATATGATGAAAATATATCAGCTTTCGAGCCTAGTTCGACGGGTATGCCACCTTTCACCTGTGAGCCTGATTTGACATATGTTCCACATGTATCTATCTCTTGTACTTCTGAAAACATTCCTTCTACTTCAAATGATGAATATGAGGATGAAAATCCTCCTCCACCTCCTCAAGATCTTACTTCAGCTCCACAACCTCCAAAATAGGTCCACTCTACTCGAGATGCAACAGGCTCTCTTGCAGGTGACCTTGCAGATCAACATCATACACGTTGTGAGTTTGAAAGAGCATCTTCCTTATTGGCTCAATTTCCAGAAAATACTAATCCAAACACCTTTGAAGAAGCTTCAGGTCATCTAGATTGGGATGCAACTATGATTGAATAATATCGTTCCTTATTGGAAAACGATACTTGGGATCTTGTTCCTTTTCCAAAGGGAAGAGAACTTATTAGATGCAAACCGGTTTACAAAAAAAAGTTTGGAACAGATGGAAAAATGGATAAACATAAAGCTCATCTTGTTTCTAAAGGATTTTCACAAGTTGAAGGCATTAACTATACTGAAGCATTCATCCCTGTTGCCAAAATGAATTCTATCAACCTTTTTCTTTCCCTTGCTACATCTTTTAAATTGAAATTCCATCATATGGATGTTAAATCCACATTCCTACATGGGGACTTTCATGAAGAAATATACATGGAACAACCCCCTTGATTTATCCAAAACAACTATAGCCTTGTTTGTCGCCTTAGGAAGTCTCTCTATGGTCTCAAACAAGCGCCTTAGGCTTGGTATGCCAAAATGGATAACTTTCTCTTAGATAATGGCTTTTCTAGATGTCATTCTGACAACAATGTCTACACCAATAATGTGGGTAAGTCCTTAATCATTATTATTCTTTATGATTTTGATATTATCCTTACTCGTATTGATCCCAACCATATAAACCATGTGAATTCTAGCCTCAAAAAGAAATTTGAAATGACAGACTTGGGACACTTGCATTATTTCCTTGGTCTTCAAGTCTTGCAATCCAAAGAAGGTATTACCCTTTCTCTGTCCAAGTATTCTTGTGATATTCTACGCCACTTTCACATGGAAGAATGTAAGCCAACCCTTCTCTCTTTTAGTCTGGAGTCAAGCTTTCAGTCACTTGTACTTCCCCTGAAGTTGATGCTACCTTATACCGTCAACTTGCTGGTAAACTTCTGTATCTAACCCATACCCGTCCTTACCTTTCCTTTGTCGTTGGTCTTGTTGCTCGGTTTATGATAAAACCTCAAAAATTAAATGGAAAGTATTTAGAATAGTACTTCGATATATTCGAGGTATAGTTCAGTTCGGGATTCATTACAGTGTAGGATCATCTCCATTGTTGATTAGTTTCACTGATTATGATTGTGTTGGTGACCCTGATGATAAAAATTCTACTACAAGTTATGTATCCACTCTTGGTCTAGGACCCATTACATGGTCTCATATGAAACAAAGGGACAACTATATTTCCTCAAAAGAAGTAGAGTATCGTGGTGCTATTGAAGCTAGCAAGGAAGCCTTGTGGCTTCGTCGTATCCTGTCCAAATTTGGTCTTCATCAGCAACATCCAACTACACTTTGGTGTGATAATCAGAGTGCCATTAAACTATGCAAAGATCGATTCCAATATCAGTGCATGAAACAAATTGAGATACACATACACTTCATTAGAAAGCGCATTCATGATCATGTTATTGAAGTGCATTATTGCTCAACCAATGATCAAGTTGCTGATATCTTTACAAAGGCTCTCATAGAAGCTAATTTTAACAAAATTTGATCTATGCTTGGATTTTAGGAAAGTTATCATAAAGGGGGGATATGATCTAATACCTCCTTCATTCTCCTATTGTGTCACCTTTACAAATCCTTCAATCCTATTTTCTTAAGGGATGATGTTAGGATATTTCGACACATAGGAAATAGTTAAGTATAACTTGGTCTAGCGTAGAGTTATGTAACGTTTTTTTCTTTACTATGTACTTTTGTAACTTATAATCTAACATTCATGACATGTAGTGATCTGATGGTTCATTCTCTCCTCGGTATTACCGACACTTGATCCGTGGCTTAACACTCGATTATTCCATGATCTCTATTTTAAGAGCACGAAGGGTCATTTGTCTGGTGACCGTATATGACAGACGATTATGTAAATTTTCTTTATTTATATTAATAAATTTCCTGAAGTGGTCGCGTTGGCTTAGGCTGTGGATTGTTTCCCTCTTCGAGGGTTTTAACCACATCAAATACTGGTTTAATAATCTGTGATTTGTTTGTGAGTGGTGACATTTGGTGTTTGATCTAAGGAAATTACCCTGTAAATTCCTACAAAAAACTTGGCCTCCCTAGAATATGTTACCCGGAAACTATTTCCCAAAAACACACATGAGAGCTAGGAAAGAGAGAGAGAAAGCTAGAGAGAGATAAAGATGATCTTCATCCTTCTTCTTCATCTTGCTTGTCTTTATTGTCCTTTTCATGGATGCCCATAAACTATATTTATCATGTCAGGTTCAATGGTTCCATTACTGAGGAGGTTGAATGCCTTCAAGAATGAGTGTGTCCCTTCATTGGACCTGACTTGACTTGTGGGAGGGCACACTTGACTAGTTTGGAGTGAAAAATTCAAAATTATCTCTTTTAAATATGACATGAAGAACATGTATTACAATAATTCCTTGAAGGGCTAATAAATTAAAATTACATGAACAACATGTCTTACATTTACATTATACATTACAATGGCTAAAATATAAAGTATGAAAAATGAACATAGCTAAAAAATTCAACACACCCTCTTATTTAGGGAGGTATTCATAATGACTATAGATATGTTCTTAATGTTGACAAATTTCTCTATGAAAAGTTGATAATAAATCAACTACCATAATTCTAGCCAAATAATTTTGACACATGGTAGATCAATAACAACGACATACTAATACCATAATTTTGGCGAAGTAACATTACAACATGGTAGATAATTAAAATCAATCAAGCTACGATAGTTCCAGTCGGTACTCCTAACACATGGTATGATCATTAACATCAACTAGTCACTGTATTTTTTCTCTATCTCAAACATGGTATACTGAATAGTCTTGGCTCACCATCATTATGGTAAATAATTGAAACATGGTGAATATAGAAAGGCCACACTCTATCTAATTAATTATGGGCTTTATGCTAAATGATATTGATGTTGGAAGGCCACAATCTTAACACAGTAAGACAACCTTCAGATATACTCTTTATGTGTTCTGCATTCACTAACCAATTTTCCTTTGTATAACATTGCAGTTGTATATCACCATTTGAGACATATTTCAAACAATTGTAAACCATACCATGTAAATATATTTCAATGTGTGATTTTCTTCAATCCAATGATCATGTATTGGTTCCACCTAGAGCTGCATGAACATGTTCATTGAAAAACAAATTCTTGGCCTAGTATTAACCAAATAAATCAATGATTTAATCAAAATTAAATACATAAATGGATCTACAAAATATGACTCATATTCTCTCATATTTCTCATATTTTTGAACATGTTAGTTTCCATATATTTAGAATCCATCATTCCAAAATTTTGTATGGTATTGCTAATATATTTTCCTTGATCAAGAAATATTTTTCTAGGCTTTTTCCTTACTTCTAGACATAAATAGTAGCACATCAAGCCAATATATTTCATACCAAATTCAGAGGCCAAATCCCTATTACACTGAAGAATGATATGTTCAACACATGTTAGAAATAAGTAATCAACATATAATAGGGGGCTGACAAGGTCTTCTTCTCTACCTTGAAGTACAAATTTGGATCAACATTACTTTTGGAGAAGCCAAGTCTTGTCAAATAACTCTTAATTTGTCAATATTAGGTTCTCGATGCTTGCTAATACCATATAAGGAATTATTCAATATGAAAATATGTGTCTCTCTACCATGAACACCAAAATCTTGAGGTTGTTCTATGTACACGTCTTCCTCAATCAAAACATTTAGGAAAGTACTATTTACATGCATCTGATGTAACTTTCAACCCATAAAGGTAGAAATAGAAAAAATAGATCTAATAGTAGGGTGGAAACCATAAAAAAAGTTTGATCATAGTCCTCTCCCTCTTTCAAGGAAGACCCTCTAGCCACAACCCTTGCCTTTTATTAGTCAATACTTCCATCCACTGCATAATTGATTTCGTATACCCAGTTGGAGGTAAGCATTGACTTACCTTCAAGTCTCAGCACAATATCCCATACATCATTCTCCATAATGGCACCCTTAAAAACTTGGTGGCTAGTTTCTTATTTGTAAGTGGAAAGTTTAGAGTCAATAATATTAGTCATCAAAGAGGCATAACCAAAATACTTCTTTGGTCTCTTTCTTTCTGTGAAGTTTCCATGTGGTTTTTCATGCCATTTTGCTTCCTACAACATAGAGCTAATCCATGTTGGTTTTTTCTTTATCTCAGGAACAAAAACTGCATCCACTAGATTGCTAATCCCTTTTGGCTATTCTTGATGATCAAAATGATGTTCCAAAGGACTTGAATCTTATTCCTTTGGAGCTTCATGTTCTTCATCCTCATTAGAGTCCATTAGAACTATGGATTTCCAATATCCCACATTCTTAGCAAAGGTCACATCCTTGCTAAATTCAACCCAATTTTCTCCTGGGACATATATTCTATAGTCCTCTGATGACTCACTATATCTAATAAGTATTCCTTTATTTCCTAAAGGCTCAAAATGCTTTATTTTATATTTAAGGACATGGATATAAACATGACAACCAAATATTCTTAAATGACCAACCTAAGGTTTCTGTCTAGTGAATGGTTCTTTAGGAGTCTTTTCTTCCAAAATTTGATGAGGAATTCTATTTTGAATGTAGAAAAATATCATAGATGTTTCACTCCATAGGAACATAGGCAATTCTTGATCGTGGATCATTTCCTTCACAAATTCTTTGATGCTTTTGTTCTTTCTAGCCACTCCATTTTTTTGTGGATTGTAAGTGACTGTTAACTCCCTCTTAATCCTAGATTGTTTATAAAATAAAATGATCTCCTTACGAGTATAGTATCCTCTATTATCAGATCTCAAGATTTTGATATTATTTCCCTTCAAGTTTTCTAATTGAGAATTAAATTCCTGGAACTTGTTGAAGACTTCATCCTTTTTCTTCATGAAGTAAATCCATGTCTTGTGAGAGAATTCATCAATAAAGGTTACATAGTACAAATAATATCTAAGTGATTTCACTGGAATAAAACCACATAAATCAAAATGGACTGGATCTAAAATTTATTTGAATCTACTTTTGCTGCTTGGAAAGTGATTCTTAACATTCTTTCCAAGTGCACAACCTTTACATACTCCTTCATTTTCTACCTAAAAATCTAGAATTCTTGCAACCATATATTTTATGTTTGCAAAGCTCTATAGTGAAGGTGAGAAAATATTGTATGCCAAATTTCATATGGATTAAATTCAAAAGTATATAAATCTTCCTTCGTGAACTCTAATTATTCTAGTAGAATATATGATAGAAAATTTTGGATATACAATAAAATTTCCATAAAAAAATGCTACCTTGTCTCATTTATCTTCCAAACACGAAATGGAAACCAAATTATTTTTCAAAATTGGTACATATAATATGTTGCTAAGATGAACACTTTGACCTTATTCTAGCTCATAGAAGTGTTCCCAATGCCTTTTACTACATCATTGTTGATGTCCCCAAGTTCTACCTTTTGAGATAGTCTTCTTTTCATTAAGCTTGTAATGTTTTCATGGTATCTAGTTGTATTAGCCTTGAGACACCACTATATAATAACCACAAATCATCTCTATCTACAATAGAACCTATAAGAGCAAAGAAATAAAATAAATCTTTACTAGCTGTATATTTAGTCTTAGGTTTATTTGGATGTTCATCCATTTCTTCTGTGGTGGCATACTGCTTTCCATTTGTTTTACTATCATTCAATATTTTAGTAAAATCACTTCTATAATGACTAAATATATGACACTAATAACAATGAACTTTTCACATGTCTCTCCACTACAAGGAAAATACTTTCTAGCGGAGGTTAAAATGAAGGTTTTTAGTGTTATAAAATTGGAAAACATTGTCAAAAAAATATTTGTTTGTGATAATGAATTTTTTAGCAAAGATTATATTGAAACTTCATCAAAACTAAAAAAAATGGGCAACTGAATGTTTAAGAAATTTTTTTTTTTTTGGTGGTGTGCTTCATGGAACAAGTAGCATCGATGCGCTACATATAAATGCATCGGGTTGCATGCATAACTAAAAGAATTGATGCATTGAATGAAAATAACACTCATGTCTGAAATGTATATCTCTCCAATGATTCTATATCAAAAAATGCCTCACGGTTTTATTTTAAGGAATAACACCGAGGCACAAAAAAAATAACTGTAGTCTCGGTGATATTGTTTAAACTCACATCGCCAATGCGTATTGCTTGTATAAACACACCAATGTGTTAGAGATATAATAAGTCTAGTGTTGTTAATTTGAATAATGCACTAGGGATGGAAATAATATTTTGTACAAACAAGGTGTTAGTTCTATGAAACCATTGGCGCGTTAAGAATTACAATGCAGTTGGGCGTTAATTGCAAACAATACCGGCACTTGAAGAAGCAAATTCCTCAGTGTTTTCGTTTTTCGAAAAGACACTAGTCATGCAAAAAATATGTCATCGTGATTCTTTTGTATAACATAATGCACTAGTGCATTATTGTGTTATGGATGCACCAATTTTTTATATGAGATTTTCTCTTTTTTGGAAACATCGACCTATGATAGTGCAATTATTGAAATGTTTTAAATTCATTATTCATCAAAAAATCAACATATATTCTATAAAAATATTCATAGAAATTAAAATTTGATCAGTGCATTTGTATGTGATGTTTGGATTATTCTTTTATATTATCACAGTTAACATCTCTTCATTATAATATTTAATCATCCATGTATTTAATCAATGGTGTAACACTTCACAACGACATTGGATAACACAATAGAATAAATTGAAATGTATTTTATTATATATTAATAAGAGATTTTTTGTCTTACAAAATGGAATTGTTATTGCTAACTCGTATTTCAATTGGGACACTATGTCTGTTACATTAAAAAAATGTCTTATTTTCACAAATAATTATTTCAAAAAATACAACAGGTTCCATTTATATCTAAATAGATCATTATTCTTCATTGAAACTACTCTCAGTGCTCAATCTACTTCCATGATGGGGGTTATTTGGAGGAATGTTTTGTTAGTTTCATTGATTTTTTTTGACTTCTTGATCTTTTTCCATCTTCGAACATAAAAATCAAGTGTAATGAGTGTATCTACATTGATGAGAATAATTAAAATTTAAATAAATAATATAAATCAATTTAAATAAAATAGTAATGTACTATAGCAAGAAGTGAGTCATGAATTTTATACATTGTTTCAAAACCATGTCTCATGCCTTGTTGCAACAACACTTCTATTGTCGTAGTTCCATACTTTGGTTCCTGCAAGTTTTATACCCCATAAAAATCATAGATTTAATATAAAGTATTTTTTTGTTATATTAATTTTAAACTCAGAGAAGTAAAAAAACATAAATACTTACAAATTCCATAAATAATTTTTGATATGCCAACATATACTCACAACCAATACTTAGCCTAATGTCAATCAATTCTTCTAATGGCTCTTCTTTGTATGTTTGCACCAATTTGAATATATTCAAGGATGGTTGTTGTAAAATAATTTAAAATATACAAAAATGAAACCTTGAGTTGTTATAAGGAAATATAAGCAATTACCCACAAACTTTGATATCAACCCTTTTCTTCATTGTCATCCTATTTTATGTGTTGAATGGGTTCAATTTCTGTTTTATTTTCTGCAAGAAAATACTTGGAAATCAATATTTAATGCTAAATTATTTTTATATATATACGAAGTAAACCATGATTACATACATTTGAAGCACGTTGTTGTTCGTATGGATCCTCCTATGATGCAATTATGTCCATTTATTTGACCAAATCCTTGTACACTTTTTAAACATTCTTACTGGCATGTTTCCCATATCAGCTCATTGATCATTTGGGATTTTCATAATATTCTTGAGAAAAATTAATAAACTATTTTTATATTGATATATGAAAACTAAATATAACAAAATTGATATTAGTAAATTAAGGGTTTGTACTAACATATACATATAATTCTAGAAAAAAAAATTAATTAGGAATATTACCTTTTGAATGATTTTTTTTGTTGTTGTGTGTTTTTGTTATTGCAAGTATGACATGTCTCATTGACCATTACACCGGAAACGCTTCCTATAGTTTAGATATAATTTGGTTCTTGGGATCATTGGATTGATTTTTGTATTGTAAGTGGAAAGTACATGTATATGTTCATTGCACTAGATCCCTCATAGTTTTGTAAAAAGATTCCCCCCTTTCATTAACCTCTAACACCACTCCAAATCAGCTAAGGACCAATTCATTGCCACTTACATGTTCTATAATTTTCCTTTTCTTAGAGAAAAATTGATCTTTGTATTCGTTGTTTCTCCCTGCATAACATTAAACATATATGAATTAATATATTGTTTGAAACATATTATTTAATATTCTTAAGTATATTATTAATGAAAAAAATAAAAATCATATTGAATAAAAATTTTTCATTCACCTGATTCATCCTTTTGCAATTTTTCTATTAGGGTTTTACACTCTTCTACACTTATATTAGAAATAGCATTATTGAAATTATTCATTTTGTGGCTCTGCCTGACACACACTAACTAATACATATTTGTTAAACTTACATATAGTTCAAACATATTAATTTTGTAAATAATTTACAAAGAACTTTAATTCTCTGATTTTTTTTGACATGCTATCATTGTGTCGATAAATATTTATGTTACTTGACACCTTCTCAAACATTTTTTATCAATATATAACCTGTACGATTCAATACAAAATCCATTAGATATATTTTATACATAAGTCAAATAATTTTTAGCCAAAAAGAGCTCTATTAACCAATGTGTTTATTTGAATAAACACACTTGTGCATTTATTCTATTAAACACACCAGCCATTCGATTGTTCAACACCGTTAGCGAAAATTATTATTTTTTAAATAATTTTAAATTATGACGGTGTGATTTATAAATATAAACACATTGCAATGAATTAAAAATGTTGTTTTGCAAAGGTGCATTGGTGGGCTATATTACATGGGGTGCAACGATGAACAAACTCGATAAAATTCACAGTGTTATAATATACCTGTGAAATGTATTACACATGGAACAGTATTGAACATATATCCATTTAAAAAAATATATATTGGGCCAAAATGGTTTGGATCTAATTCAATAAGAGACCCCCCCTACTTTACATGTAAACCACCATATATATAGTAAGCAAACAAACCCATTAAATATAAAATGCCTAAAATTAAAAACCAAAATTGTGAAGTGGTAGAGGGAGTTAAGCCCTAAGGTGAATTTTTTGCACTTACATAATCAAGAAGAAGCAATGGTTTAAGTTAAGTATTTAATTTTTTTTATTTTTGTATTTTGAATTTTAATTAAATTTCAATAAGAACAAAGATCGTAAAAAAATTTACTAGTTAAATCAATAGTAAAATTTTTATTATACAATATATATATATATATATATATATATATATATATTGAATTTTGAATATATCTAACAGAAATTGTAAAAAATTTCATCAATAAAATTTAAATTTTTTTCTATCCAAGCACTAAAAGAAAAAAAGGCATTAGCGAGGGTCATGCCTGTGACAAACCTTTAAGGACAGTCACCAATCTCGCATATTGTGATGGTCCTTAAAAAAATGTTGTTGTAAGTGTATATGGTGATGGTCCTTTAAGGTTTGTCACCAAAGCCATTTTCAATGACACTTTTGGTGATGATCGTTAAAGACCCATCACTAATTCTCTCTTTGGTGACAATTCTAGTGACAGTCTTTTATTGACCCTCAACAATGCTCTTTTTGGTGAAAATTCTAGTGACAGTCTTTTATTGACCCTCAACAATGCTCTTTTTGGTTACTTTTGGCAATAGTAAAAAAATGTTTGTCATCATCGATCATTCTAGTGCGTTTTTTATGACGCTATGCGCTTGTTACTGTATTTTTGTCAAAAGATAATGATTTAAGAACATTATTGTGGAGTATTTTTCATTATGTGTCCAAGGCCATAGTGGTTAGAGTTAGTCAATTTTTTAATAATTAATTAGTGTGTATCATTTCCATCAAATAATGAGAATATATTTTTCCTATGAGTCAACACATGATTCATCTCTATTATGTTTATTATCTAGAAAATTCCCTTTAGATAAAGTTCCACTAATGTGTGTAGGAAATATATTATTTAATACATAATCAAGCTTTGCCAATTTTATTAATGAGAGAAACCTAACAGTCCTCAACAATATGGGCACACCTTAAATTATTTCTTTGGCACACACTAACATTTATTAGCACCTCAGATGTCTCAGAACATATTTGTTCCTAGAACATATTTCCATGACTCGGATGCCCAAGCACATGTTGGCATGCCCTAGCACAACATATCACTCTATTAGCATGTGTTGGCATGCTTGTACTCCCTAGATTCCCTGGAACACATTGGTCACATGCATTGACATGCATTAGCACTTGGCACAAATTAGAACTTGGCCATGGAAAGTTTTAGGGGCTAATACTCGTAGGTGGGCTAATATTCTATGCTTTTTCAAAAAAAAATATTCGTCAATCTCCATTTTTATAAAAATGGATTTGCCCAAATTTTATAGTATAAAATTATTTTGCCTTAAAAATCACCAATATTATATATTTTCTAATAAAAAATAATTAGAAATATAATTTTTTTTACAAAAATATCATCAATCATTTTAAAATTTGGATATCAGGGGCTAGTAAGATTCACCAAGGTTTCTAAACTTTAAGATAAAATTCCATCCTTAACATTTTCCCTAAACTTGGCATGTATTGGGACTTATGATTAGTCTACCTAGCATGCCCCTTTTGAAAAATATAATGTCCTGACTTATTAACCCTATTATGTGTTCATTTCCTTGCATTTTAGCTTGGTTCTTCCTTTTGTTTCTTTGAAACTCCTTGATGCATATTGGCATACGCCGACACCCTACACATCCTAGCATGCCTTAACACCTGACATGTCTTGGCATACCTTGGCACTATTTGGCACGTATTAGCACACCCTGGAACTCCCTAGCACACTCTAGAACTTCTTGGCATGCCATGATATTCCCTAGCATGGCTAATGGTTAATGAAATGTCAATGGATGGGTTTTCCCTGGACTTGGGGTTTTTCTTGGATAAACATCTTTGTTCATGTTTATGTGTTTTGTTGCTGGTTATTTCTATTATTCCTCTCGGTAATTCTTTCGGTAAATAAGTTTATATTGTGGTTAAATTTTCTTCATTTGGTATCAGAGCTATATATGGCTTTAGAGGGACGCTTCTGTTGCCAAGGGTTTTATTGGCCTCTGAATGGAGATATGATTTTTTGCACTGATGTAGATCTGGATCTGAAATGTAAGAGTTTAAAAGAGCTATGGTTGTAGAGAAAGCTTGGGCTGAAGAGATATTAGATATTAGAAAGGGTCATGTCCATATGAAATCGACGAAGCATTCTAGAGGCAGATTTTGGAGGCGGTTTTGGCTCCAGATAAGGCGGTGACATGGCTAGCTGATGGATGAAATAGAGGCTATGTTGTGGTTTCCCAGATAAGTCAAAACAACGGAGGGAATTATTGGTTGATAGTCATTGGAGACCGAATGGGTCAGAGACATTGATCCCTACCTATTGTATATTTTGAAGGGCGTAATGGTGGTTGAAAAAAGTGGTGGTCGACATACGTAGCATGATGGTGGTTGAGCGCTAGAGCAAGGTCATGAAATAAACAGTCGTTGTGGTGGCCGAATGTCAAAGCTAGACGCTAGAAACTCAAGCTACGAGGAAAGATCGCGATCTAGTTAAGGTAAGATGCCATAGGAAGGGACCACAGTCGTAGTGGTCTTAGTGAATACAAAAGTGAGGAATGTGATTTTCTAGCAAAGAAGGAGGCACATGATTGAAGAAGCATGGGAGTGGACGTGCTAGCAGGTGGTGCATCGTTCTCTTCCTCTCTTCCATCACTCGTTTCTCTCCTAACCAAATCAGATTAGAGGTGTATTTTGCAGTGGTTTTTCATGAAATGGAGGTCTATAGATCATGATTGAGAGTGGTAGATATTTTCGCAATGATGATGGTGGTGGTGGAGATAATAATGTTACTCGCAGGAGAAGTCGCAACTATTGCCACTAAGGTCAATCCATCTCGTTTCTCTATTGGAGGCACTCAGCTGAAGCATATTTTTGGCTCAGGTGGGTGGAAGCACATAACATAGGAATCAAATTCTACAACTTGCACTCGTGTTTGTCAAGATAAAGATGGCAGGCATGAAATGCCAAGATGTGAGGAGGCCAATGGTGACTATGCCCAAGTATTTGAGTGTCAAGGCACCAGAGAAGACAAATGCTCGAGAAATGATAATGGAGGTAATAATTATGGTTCTGAAAGCATTGCATGATTATGATGCATTGCAGGAGTAGGATGAAAATTTTGAGAATGAAGTAGATAGAAATGGGCAGAAAATGGATCAGAATACAACAATAGAAGAAGCACAGTATTCTTTGAGGATCAAGGGTCTGCGTAAGTTGATTCCAATGTTGAGTCTGGTAAATCAAATGCATAATAGAGCAACTTGGTCATGGTGCATAAATATAAAATTTTAGAGCCTTTTAAATTACAATATCGCAAGATGACTGAGTATTGCTTATGTCATTTACTAAAAACAATTTTCTAGGTCTATCATTTATTTTCAGTGAACGAAAGGGAACTCCTGACTGTAAAGAGCTTCAAAGGACTCAATCTTCTTTTCTGTTCAGTAGAAGGAAGGAAATGTTGCTGATAAGGTGTCATGGGAATCAAACTTCATTTCTACCCTCATTCCATTTCATCCACCCTCTTTACCCCATAATTTCCTCCATGTTATGAAATGCTTTGATTCCCATTCAGATCCTAAAACCCACATGCATAACATTTGGGACTTATTCCTCTATAAACCCTTTTACATATTTTGAAATTCCATGATTATAGCTCCGCCCCTCACAACTGGTCGCTTGATGCATGCATATATATCACATAAATCACCCACATTGCATCTATATCCTAAGCCCAAAACTCTACCCATCTTCGCAACCACACATCTCAAAATTTAAAGGATAAGCATCCAAGGGTAAATATTATAGGTGCCGAAGTGAAATATGCGGGGCAGGCAGGACCCATATCATTCTCATCTACACTTCAAAGTGCTTTGAAACCTTTCATTTCTTGGTTCGGGTGGATTTTTCCATTTCTTAACTAAAAACAGTTGTCTGCTCAGAAAATTTTATGGAGGGGTCCATTTCTTGATCGCAATCGCAAATAAAAATATTTTGGGCATGGAAGAAAAGGGTTAAAGTCAGCAAAGTGTGATGTGGGTAGGGTGACATGGTGGTGACATGGAAGAGGACTTGGCTTGGCCCACGTACTGCACGTAGGACATCTCAGACGTCAAGTTTATGATTAAATGCTAAAAAGTTGCGAAGTGAGATAGAGGCCCAGACGCGATGTAGTTTTTAAGGCAAACTCTAGAGGATTTTGAATCCACATGTAGGGCCTTTTCTGTTTTATATCCCAGCGAAGGAGGAAAAGGGTTACAACATAAAAATTTGTGGAACACCGAAGTGAGATGGGCAATACGATGGGGCCCGATCGCAATGCACACCTCGCAAATGTTAAAAGACAAGTGCTAAGGAAAAGGTAAGAATATCCAAATTCAAAGTGCGATATTGGAGTAGATGAAATGTATTCCATAACCAAGATCTAAGCATTTTCAGGTCCAGGTGAATGAGTTTTATGTTGTTTTGTGTGTAAAATGATCAAGTCAGGCATACAAGGTTTGAAGCTCATTTCATGAAGAAATAAGGCTAAACACAGAGCAAAGGTTGAACGTCATGAAAAGGAAAAAGACAGAAAAGGTCGAGTCTGGAATTAATGTAGAGATAATAATAGCAGAGACTAAAGGAAAAGAAAATCACATCAGCACCAACATCAATAAATGAAAGTAGTCAGCGCTGCATCAGACTTAATGACCCAACAATGATATTTTGAAAATTAGGGCTAGATTTCAGGACCATCATTCATTGCCTCTTTGAAATCATCACACACCACTTCCAAGAACACATTTGATCCTACGGAGAGCCATTGAAGCTTTTAGATACATTAAGAGTTGCTCAAAATTAATTTCACATGCGATGCTGTCAGAGATTTCCTTTGTTCGGGCCTTGCATGGCCATACTTGTTTAATTTTTAGTTGTTGTAATAAATGAATACGGCTGAATTATATTAAGGAAAATGACTTAACTTGTTAGTTAAATACTGCTTGAACCTCCATTTTGAAGGGTTGGATATTTTAGCACCTGTATTGTAAGAACTACTATTGGAGCACTGTAATTTTTGAAGCTGGACATTAATAATAAAAAACTGGATACAAGATTCTTGAGTTGTGTTAAAATGTTGACGCGTTTCTTCTTTGTTTAAATGTTTCCGTTGTTTTCTCTACTATGTATCTGCTCATCTAATTTTAAATAAGAAATTTTAGACTAAGATTCACTGTTGGAGCACCTTAATTCTATCCACATTTACAATCTGAATGTTTTCTACTGAAGTATGATTAAATCATTCTTAATTTCTCTTTAGTCACTACTGAACCTTATTATTTCTTCCACCTCCTAATTCATATAGCTCTTAAGACCCGTTTCACATGGTTAGCTTGCCTGTGATTTTCTCTTGATTTTGATGTGCCTTTCGAGCCTTTGACTCCATCGCCAAATGGAATAGCCTCTGCAACCCTATCTATCCAACAAAATAACCAAAAATCTTCAAAAAAACCTCATTTCTATAACTAGCCTAACATATGAAACTATAACCCTCAAGGTAAATCATAAACCATAAAACAGAGAGAGCCCTCTTTGAGTCTCGGAAGGCTAGGTCCTGGACTCCAAAGTGGTTTGATGTTGTGCTTTATATTTTAGTCTTGAAAATCTTCTAAATTATAGAGTGTTAACATAATGGCGACCATATTGGGGAGTTTTTTAAAAATCTTAGTATTTCATCAGAACTCAAAAACCCTTGTCAAGACACTGTGGGATTTAAGTATTTTCCACAGATTGGTTTTTGTAAAAATATTCAGCCTGTTTGTGCCTTGGGTCTGAATTCTAATTTCCAGAAGAATATTTACCAGAGCTCATCCTGGCCCAAATCCCCATGAAATAGTTGAAAATCCAGATAAAATCCTAAGAAAAACTCCCAGATCTAAAAATCCAACTATTAGCAGGCCTATTCACAAAGCAAGTTCCCTCCCTGAAAACCTTGCAACCTTACAAGATATCTAGTTTGACCTACACTTTGAGAAAATATTGTTTAGAACCAAATCTCATAATTGGATAGACCAAGAAGCTTTCGATCCAACCATATTAAAAAAAAAATCATTTGGGTAAGCCTCTACCTCCAATCAAACTGATTTTTAGCTTCTCCAACACTTTGAATCCCTTCAAGGTCTGGTAATAGAGCTGACCTCAACTATTGATGATGCTTATCTTCAGCAGTCTTTAGAATTATCTGCTCTGACTATAGCAAATGCTTCTGGTGTTTCCAAGTTTTCTCATGCTCAACTCAATTACTGAAGTGTAGCTTCAACTCCCACCTTTCCCTCAAACCTTTCCCCCCAGAGTGCCCAAACCTCCACTCATACACCCACTATCCACCTTCCTCCATTTAACCCCCCACCCCCCTTGGTAAACCCTACTCTTATCAATCATCCTTGGATCCCCCCACCACCAATCATGGCAGCCTGGTATTCTCCATTAGTGCTACCACAACCTATGGTGCCTATGCCACAAGATTATCAATCCAAAATACCACATTTTGATGGAACTGGTCTCGAAATTTCTCAACAACATGTCTTCAAAATGAATGATGCTTTTGACTACCAAGAAATAGAGGATGAAACTATCCAAATGAGAATGTTTGCTCAAAGTTTAGGGGGAGAATTAAAAAAATAGTTCAAAGGCTTGACCCCTAACAGTGTCTAGGACCTCCATACCCTTCACCATCTATTCATAAATAAATGAGAAGTTAAGAAAAATCCTCTCCAAAACTTGTCAAAATACGAAAACATCAAGAGAAACGTTGGAGAGAGTGTCCAAGATTACTGCACTAGATTCAATAGTATATACAATGCCCTCCCTCCTCACATGAAACCTCCACAAATCTTAGCCCTAATGAAATTTTCAGATGGTTTCAACCCAGAGATGGTTTATTAGCTGAGAGAAAAATATTTGGCTACACTAGAAGAGATGCAAAGGAGTGATGTAGGTGTGGAAGAAAATCTGATTTCAAAAGGGGATAGAATGAGAAGTGAGAAAAGAGTCATGATTAGGGAAGAGCCTGTAGCTTCCACTTTTGATGCTAAGATCGATAGTCTGATGAGAATGATGGAGATAATTATGGAGAGAATAAACTTGAATGAGAGAGTTGTCCCTAGGGAAAATCAACCAGCTCCTCAAAATAGAAACCAAAACTTTAGAAGAAACCCCCCTCAAATAAGACAAAGATAACAAAGAGGACCTGACCAGCAAATTAGGCCTCCATCCAAGAAAATTACGCTGATGAGGATGAGGGGGTGGTTGAGGAGCCAGAGGAAATTCAAATTAATCTGATGGGAATTAATGATGAAGATATTGTTTTCCTCATTGAAGAAGAACAAGATATATTTTCGTCAACCAAAACTGCAGTAGAATTTGAAGAGTCTGAAGATTATAAACAAGGATTCGAGAATGCCATCATGGAGGTGCATATACAATATAACCTCTGAAGCAAGAAAATTTCAGATATCCCCCAGAGAAAGAATTTTGAAAAATATGCTGCTAAGGCCCCTGAAGTTTATCCCAAGAAAGCAGCAGAGAGTTCAAAGAAAATTACTAAAATAACTGGAAATAATGATCTAGAAAGCAACACTAGCAGACCAACAGTTAGCCCTAGCAAAACTATTCTGGTTGATATCCCTAATACAAGTCAACAATCTCAAATGGCTGCAAAAATGTGCTTGAGAAAAGTGATTCAAATCTGCCAAAGACAGACATCATTCAATATTGAGAATGAAATTTCCAAAATAAAAATCTATGTCCCTCTCACTGAATTGGTGAACCAATATGTATATAGGTCCCAAATCCTAAAAGCACTAAACATAGGAGAAATCACTAAAATGGTCATTCTAAATGATGACAAACCTAAAAATTTTGTTGGGCCAGAAGTAGAGAGAAAATTCTAAGATGGAGGTTCTCCCCCATTTTATCTCAGTTTGAATATTCACGATAAAATTCTCCATAATGCCATGATAGACTCAGGTGCATCTCATAATCTCATGCCAAAGGCCGTTATGGATAAACTTGGCAAAGAAATAACTAGACCCTACAAAGACCTGTGCTCTTTTGACTCCAACAAAGTTATATGTTTAGGCCTCATCAAGGATCTATGTATTACATTAGCTTAGATACCAACCAAGAGTCTAGTGATGGACATCGTGGTGGCTGACATCCCTCTCAAATATTATATGCTTTTATCATGCACATGGGGTGCCAAGCTTTCAAGCACTCTCCAAATGGATATGACTTATGCTACCATACCAGTTTTTGTCTAGCAAAGGAGGTTATATAGGGAGACTCTAATGAAATACATGGTGAGCAGTTCGGAGAAGCCTCATAACTACCCCTTGTACTCTTTCCGCTCTGACCTTGATTCATTTATTCTTTATAATGATGTAAATATTGATGAACAAGTAACTGAAGAAGAAGAAGACCATAAGAAAGAACATTCAGTCCAAATGGAAATTGTGCAACACAAATATGAAATGAACCCTTTTGGAACATGAGTTTTGATGGTTAATGTGGTAAAGCTAGCTTCACAGCAGGTGTGTGGATATGCAATACTAAATATAACTATGTAGAAGGGCGTTCTTACAAGCTATGCTTTCAGTGTACCAACAATATAGTAGAGTACGAGGCACTTACTTTTGGTTTGAAACTTCTGAAGAGACAACACCCTGCCAAGAGGACTGGTTTCTCTAGAGGAACTATTTGATTTCAATTATGTGGCTAAGAAACCAAAAATGGAGTGTTAGTATGAATCCTTTTTCGAAGTGTACGAAAAAGGACCACTTTAGCTACGCATAACTAATAGCCCTAACAACAAAAGTGGCTGCCAATATCTTCAAATCTGCGGTTAGTTAGACATAAAAGAGCTGCAAAAAACCAGATCTATGCATGGAAAGACATTGGAGTGGTGTACAAGGGTTTGTCTAGATACTAATAGATGATAAGAACAATTTTTGAAAGAATTTTTGTATTAAGGGCACCTGAGAGGAAAACAAGAAGGCGTATCCAATTCTCCTCAATGGGATGGGTTCTTGGAAGTCTGATTTGTGACTAAGATTTTCTCTATATAGAAACCTCACACAAAGAATGGAACTAGTATAGCCACAAGGTAAATGAAATAACAAGGCATAGATCCAGAGGATCAGAAAACAAAAAGCAGAAGAATGGTAGGAAAACCTTTCCTTCCTATTTATAACAAAATATTAATATTCCTAGATCTTAAAAGGGTTGAACGTAGATCTAGATCCCATTTTTAGTGGAATATTTTATTATATTTGTTGGAGGGAAAAGGTATTTGACTTGGGTCAAATCCCTTAATTTGTTTTAAACTAAATAAATAAATGATTTACTTATCTTTTTAAGGAAGCGGTTAGAAGATAATCAAATCAATAATGATTTATTTAATTATTTAAGGAAGTGGTTGAAAGATAATTAAATAAATAGTGATTTATTTAATTATTTATGGGTGATTTGGTCATATTTAACAAGGAATATCATCCAAATAAGGTTTAAATGATTATTCCTAGAAAATAATAAGATAAACAAAGGTTTACCTAATTAATTTCTTTGATTCACATTACGAAGCCTTCGTGTTAGAATAATTAATTTATATTTAATTAATATTCAATATATAACCAAAAAATATAGGTTTGTTTAATATTTCCTTAGTTTCCGTTTCATGTGGTGGTGCCAGCTATTTATAAATGACTGTCTTGTGATACTTGAGTCCATCTAATGATAATAGGTTGGGATGACTAAAATAAAGCAGCGTATTGTTCTGAGAAGCAAGGAAAGTGGAGCAATCGTATGGACTCAAGGCAGACGTTGTAGTTGAACAATCATTCAGAGACGCTGTAAAAAGGGAAGGCCTGGAGAGAGAAATGAGGGATAGTGTGTCAAGGACTGACCAGAGACAAGACCAAGAAAAATGTTCTTTGCAGGCACCGTCACAGCAGGGGAGGCACTGTGCCTGCCTAGACAAAGAAGAATAGTGTGTCCAGTAAACAAGGGACCGAACCATAAAGTACAGCTGGCATAATCATGAGCCAGATAAAAATACAATGAGGAATCCCACATACATGCTGTGCCTGGGATAACAGCCAGGACTTGTACAATAATATCCGAGTACATGAGATACAAATACAACCCAAATGCCCCCTGTAAATGGGGAAGGGCTCACAAAATCTGACTGATACATGCAAATCAAAGAGGCGCTGCAAGTGGCTACGACCAACATCATCAAATATCTGGAGCTGCATCGAAGGCTGCAAGGAAGAGGTCATCCGGGCATGTGGGGGGCTACCTGCAGGGCCACCCCCTCATGAGGGTTGAGACATCTCACACACACCCCGGAATCATCAAGAGCTGCTGCTGGATCACTGGACCATCAAGTATACGGATCTCGATCATGCTGAAAGGAGCTGGAGAAACAACCAAGTCAAAGGGAAACGAGAGATCCCTTTGCCTGATCCGAGGCACCGAACAAGAGTGGAAGCTGGAACTAAGGTACACCGCCCTCTAGACCTTTCTTCTGGAAGGAATGAGCTGATGTCGACAGAAGGAGGTCCGCTATAGGTGAGGCAATGAGACATCCTCAACTAAGGCACGAGAGAAAATAGTGGAGCGACGAACAGACTGACACTAATGATGATAGGGAAATGGAAAGGACTGAGTAGCGAATGGACGACTTCCCTTGTTAGAGCATAAAGGGCATGAATGACATGGCAACGACTGACACAATATCATAAGGGATAGGGGACAGTGGGACTGAAGGTCATAATGTGCGACACAAGAGAGAGACCAAGCAATGAAGGATGGAGGGCTATGGCGGGGTACAAAGGGACTCGGGATAGACTCCATGAATGCGATGATGACTCAACTTGGATGCTCTAAACAAGGGCGACTCGATGGTGCTGCCACACAGTAAAGGCCCCAATGGGGGACCGTGGAAACATGAGTACAAGGTGGGAACTCATGACGAAAATCGACACGAACATGGACAAGTATGGAGGCGAAGTGATGCCCCAAATACAAGTGTTGTAAGTGAGGAAATTCAATTTAAAGTGGAGGTGAAGTGGCCCTTCTTGGACAAAATGGGTCCGGGTGAAGTAGCAAATCATAAACATGAAAAAACAGATGCTGGCTATCTAAAAGAAAATAAACATGCATTTCAGAAGGGAAATGCTAAGGGTAATATTTCTTAAGATAGAGTGCATTGCGAGGATTAGGGAGGGGGTGGCCTTCGAAATCCTCTAAGAGGTATGCCCCCTTACCGAGATCCTTACTAATGATGTAAGGGCCTAGCCATAATGAGTCAAACTTCCCATGACCAAGGACATCATGGGCCTGGTCATATACTAGAACAAGGTCGCCTTCGTGAAAAGTGCGAGGCTGGACTTTTCGGTCATACTGAGCTTTTGGTGCGCTTCTTGGCCGCTTCCATGGTTTGCAAGGCAACACGGCGGTCTTCGGAAGCGTGCTCAAGCATGATAAGTCGTTGTTCTAGAGGTTGGGTGTCAAGGAGAAGTTCAACGGCCAGATGTAGGGAAGGAATTTCACACTCGATCGGTAAGACTGCCTCCTCTCCAAAAACTAGGTGGAAAGGAGTAAACCCGGTGGCGGTTTTAACAGAAGTTCGATAGGCCCACAAAGTAGGGAAGAGCATGAGATGCCAGTTGGTTTTGTGCTTATTCACCATTCGTTGAAGCATAGTCTTGAGGATTTTGTTGACTGCTTCAACTTGGCCATTACCTTGGGGGTAATAGGAGGAGGAATATTGGTGCTCAAAACCCAACAGTGAGGATAGCTCACGCCATATCTCATCTTCAAAATGTCTGCCATGGTCGGAGACCAGTTTTTTGGGAACCCCGAATCGAGCTATAACGTGGTTAAAGAAAAAGAGGGTCGTGGTAGCTGCCGTGTTGTTGAATGTTGGCATGGCCTCAGCCCATTTGGTGAAATAGTCGACCGCCACGATGATATACTTGTGGTTACCAGCGGATGGCGGGCGACACTCCATAAAGTCGATGGCCCATTTACAGAAGAGGCCAGTTGAGATGACCGGATGGAGGGGAGCTGGGGGAGCTCGTGCCTTAGGGGCGAAATGTTGGCAATTGGGACAGTGTTTGACTGCCTCAATGCAATCACTGAAGAGGGAAGGCCAAAAATACCCAGCGCGCATGAATTTCTGGGCAGTAGCAAGACCGGAGAGGTGGCCACCGCAAGCTCCGCTATGGCAGGCATTAAGGACCTGTTCAGCTTCAGCGTGTGTGAGACAACGACGAAGGACAGTATCAACCCCACGACGATAGAGGTTGTTGCCAATAAGGAGGTATCGGGGAGCTTGGTGTTGGATACGTCGGCGAGCCTCACGATCAAGGTGGAGGGCGAACTTTTGGGTTCGCAAGTAAGTAAGAATATCGCCATACCACGGGTCGTCGGAAGTAATGGCAAATAAGTGTTCATCAGGAAAGTCATCATTAACTGGCGGGTCGTGCGATCCGGTAGGTAATTCAGAAATGAGCTCAGCGAGGGCTAAGCCTTTCTTACTCTTTGGTGTGACAAATTCGAGGTCGAATTCCTGAAGAATGACGACCCAACGGGCATACTTCCTAGTGAGGATACGACGACTCAATAGGAAAGCCAAGGGGTTGGAATTAGTCACAACCTTGGTGGAGCGCATGAGGATATAATGACGAAGTTTTTGGACTGAGAACACTACAGCCAGTGCTAATTTTTCTTCAGGTGAGTAGGAAACAGGGGGCCCTACAAGGTTCTTACTGACATAGTAGATCACATGCTCGATACCATTGTCATCTTCCTCGATAAGGACTCCAGCGACCGAATAGGTGGAAGCGGAGATATACAGGATGAAGTCCCGATCAAAGTCGGGAGGGCGGATCAAGGGAGCGGATGTGAGAGCCTTCTTGAGGGCATCGAAAGACTCGTGAGCATAGGAATCCCAAACGAAAGGGATAGTAGATCGGAGGAGTCTAAGGAACCCATGTGCAGTGGTGGCGTAGTCAGGGACGAACCGTCGAAGAAAATTAGCTTTGCCTTGGAGACTTTGGAGCTGGCGGAGGGTACATGGAATGGGAAGTTCAAGAATGGCTTGAACTTTCAAAGGGTCAAGAGTGATACCATCCTTAGACACGATGAAGCCTAAGAGACGGCCGGCAGGAACGCAAAATACGCATTTCAACGGGTTAAGGCGGATATTATACTTGCGACATCTGAGGAAAATGGTACGCAGATCTTGGAGGTGCTGCGCCCGATGCTTAGAACGTGCAGTGAGGTCGTCTAAATAAGCAAGGATAATGTGAGCTAATTCATGGAAACAATAAGACATAGCCCATTGAAAAGTGGCGCCGACGTTTTTGAGGCCGAAAGGCATGACCCGGTAAGCAAAAGTTCCCCACGGACTAATGAACGCGGTTTTGAGTTGATCGGCAGGACGGATAGCAATTTGGTTGTATCTGGAGAAACCATCCATAAAGGATAGAACCTCATGCCTCTCACACTCGTCAATGATTTGGTCAATGAACGGTGTGGGGAAGTTGTCTTTGGGACAAGCTTGGTTTAAGTCGCGAAAGTCCGTGCAGACACGGATGGTGCCTTGTTTCTTGAGAACGGGAACTGGGTTGGATACCCAAGTGGTGTATTCAATGGGGTAAATGAAACTAGCCTGCTTGAGCTTATCGATTTCGGCTTTGATAGCGTCACGTCTGGAAGGATGAATGGGTCTCAACTTTTGACGGACCGGTTTGGCGTCAGGCCATGTATCGATATGGTGTTCGACAATGGCGGGATCGAGTCCGGGCATTTCAGAATAGGACCAGGCGAAAATATCGCGGAATTCTTTGAAAATCTTGGTGTAAGCTTCGATTTATTCCGGGGTGCATTGAGCGCCCAAGGTGATATATTCTTGGATACCTGGGGTGACTGAAATGTCGATTTTGATGGTAGGAGAGATATTGGCCATGTTTCCTTCTTCGAAAGCATCAGGTGCAGGGATGGGGTTTTTGAACCAATCGACTGCATTAGGGATGAAGTCTTTGGTTTCCACAGCAAATTGGTCATGGGACTGCTGTGGGAGGAAGTATGCGCGATGGTGCATATCGTTCCATGGAAAGTCCAGGTTGATAATGGCTTCCATAATGTCTTCATCGGATTGGAAGATGGGAATACTGGAGGAAGAGAGGTCACCCGAGGAGGTAGTGATGTGTGACGGGTCATCAAGAGGAGAAGGGCTCAGATGTGAAATATCAACAGATCCAAGGTCGGCTGAGGAGCCGAGAGTATCTACAGGTTGAAGGGTAGGTGAACTATCTCGCAAGGATGATGATAGGTACAGAATGGTGATGGACGACTCTGTTGGCTCGATAGTGGGAGGAGGAATGTGAATGGGAGTAGGAAGATCCTCTGGTCCTATCGAAGTGGCCTTGAATTGGCGGTACATGTCCAAGGAGGAACGATACTCGTCAAGGCGGGGACAGAGGTGGGTGTAATGGCCGTGGAAATCACACAAAGCACAAGGGTGGTTTGTGCGCAAGGTTTTGAGTTTCGGGATAGAATCCGGGATAGTGACGTAGACTTCGGGGATGTCAGAGTCGGGAAACGTCTCGTTGACCAGAATCTTGAGGTGCGGCAATTCAGGACACATATGGGTGGCGTGACCGATGATATCGCACAAAGCGCATTGTATAGTGGGCTTTGGCGGTCGCGGAGGGGTAGGGGTTGTCGGGGCGGCCTGGTCCTGATGGGTTGCCCCCTTACGAGCTTTGCCTTTCTTTCCGGGGGGTGGCACCACAGGGGTAGGGTCCTGTGGAGGTGCTGGGGGCCCGGAGGAAGTGAGGGGGACCGGTTGAACTGGTGTCAAAGAAAGGTAAGGTTTGGGGTGACCGGGAGGGGTAGCGGCTGGAGGGTCGATGTACTAGACGGGTATACCGAGGGTCAGGTTAGGGAGAGAGAGGGTGGCCATGATGGGGACAGAAAATACTCCGGGAGGGGGAGCCAGGAAAGGTATCTGCCCAGCAGGGTAATGACCAGGAGGGAAGGCTCCGAGATGGTTAAGGCCTGGGGAAACTGAGCTAGGAGGATAAAAGGGGTCGGGGATACCAGCTGTAGGGGGAGGGCCAGAAGGAGGAGGTCCGACTGGCTGAGATGAATGGCTAGGAGCAGGGTGCGAAGGGCGAGGGGGAGGTTGCTGACTAGCCGAGGCAGGCTGCGTAAGGGCAGCCTGAGACAATTGCATCATGCAAACATTCGATAAGCTGGGATCAGTGATAGGAGGAGGGGGAAGGTTAGGGAAAGTTCCAAGCAGGGAGGAATCTTTGTAAACGCCGGGGGAGACACTGGTCAAGGAATCGACGGTTTGCTTGTTGGCTACAGAAGAGATGGTCGTCTCAGGTGAGGTCTGAGATTTTGGCTCATGATATGTCAACCGGTCAATGGTGACTATCTTTCCATTATGGGGGAAAGACATCTTGCGGAAAACCGCGGATGGGACAGCAGACATAGCATAGGTGTAGCTTCGCCCCAATAGAATGTTGTAGTCTAGCGGGGCGTCGATGACTTCGACATCAACGCAAACAGTCTTACCGGCGAGGGTGATAGGACAATTACGAAACAGGCCAATGGGCTGGGAGGCATGACCGTCCCACGCTTGAAGGGTGATCGTGGAAGGGGCCAGTTCAGGGGATCCGAGTTGCTTCCAAACCGAAGCGGACATCACGCAGGTGGATGCCCCCTCATCAATGATACACCGGGACACGTTGGCGTTCCGGATTTTGACTGGGATTTGGAAGGCGACGGAAGGAGGAAGAGGAGGATGGTCCGATAGAGTGGCGTCGAAAACAATCATTTGGTCATCAGCAGGATCTACAGTGCCCACGGCAGATAGTAGAGCCTTCTTTTGGGAAGGGCACGACTGGAGGAGTTCCAGTGTGGAAATGGCGGCAGGAGATTGCGCCAAATCATCTACTATGCTATACGAATGAGCAGCTCGACCGGAAGCATCGTTTCGACGTAATGGTCCCTTAGGAATCTTGGTATGAACCTCAAATTTGGGTTGAGGGATATGTAAGGGGCCATTCGGTGTCGAAAGAGGCTCTGTAGAACCTGAAGAAGGAGGCTCGGAGGCAGACGGAGTAGGAGGCTGGGGGTATTGGCGAGACCAAGTTTGAAGGTGAAGGTCGACGATCGGGGAAGGATCGGAGTGCATCATAAGGATCTGGTAATCAGAGGAACCAGAAAGGGAAGGGGGGGTGGTGACCTGGCTGTCAGGCGGTTGGGTAGCCACGAATCCTTGCTGAGGGAAAGGATTAGTAAACACAGACGCTTGAGAGAGTGAGTAGCCCATGGAGGAGCATGAGGGGAGGCGTGTTGTCCGCGCAATGTCGCTTGAGACTCCCACATCTGCCACATCTGGGGTAAGAGGGGACAATCATGGGTGTAATGACCATAAACACGGCAACACGAACAAGGCTTACTTGTGCGAAGCGGCCTGTTCGGCTTGGGCTGAGTGCCCTGTTGCTGGTTGGCAGTGTTAGGGTCCACACCAGGATTGGGTCCACGGGTACCAGGGGCAGATTGGTTTTGATTGCCTCTCCGCCTTCTTTGAGAAGAAGGGGGATTAGTCACGCCCTGCTGTGCAAATACTTGCCCTGGAGGGGGCTGTAAGTGTTGTTGCGGGTTTGGAGGAGGCAAGGGAGATGGAAGTGCATATGCTGGAGGAGCTGGCGCACCAGGCTGCGGATAAAGGTAATGGTTAGGTTGGGAAAAATTGAGGTAAGCAGGAGGTTGGGCAAAAGGAGGAGGCATGCCGTATCCTGGATACATGCTACCGGGAGGGGGAAGAGTGCTGGAGGAGCTGGCCCCTCCTTGAGGGAGACCATAGCCCATAGGAGGTTGAGCGTACGGATGGGAAAGGGCTCCAACGATACCGTCGGCGGAATGAGATGCCCCCGGGGCGTTAGCACCACCGGGCCTGGGGAGGTCAGGAAGAACGGTATAAACATAACCAGATTGAGCATAGATCGGGTCATATTTCAAGGCTATTTGGAGGGCGGCTTCTTCGGTTTGAGGAAAGTGAGAGGCGACATCTTTGCCGATAGGAGCTAAGAGGGTGCGAAGGAACCAGTCCATGTAAACCCGATCTTCGAAGGGGGGGGCTCGACATAAGCTCCATCTTCGTCGCCATTCCTGAACATGGGCGGAAAGGCGGGTTGAAGAGGTTTGCTTGAATGAAGTCAAGAGCTCTGTGCCAGTGTCGTATCGGAGAGGGAGCTGGAAATAAGATAAAAAGGCTTGGGCAAGGGTCGCAAAGGTGGTATGGGAAGAGGTGGCTTGGTCAACATACCATTTAGAAGCTTCATCGGTAAGCGTGCGTTGGAACAAACGAAGACGGATGGAGTCATCGGTAATGGAATTGGAGGAACACCACATGTGGAAAGATCGGACATGATTGGTTGGATCTTCTCCAACTTGGCCTTCGAATTTAGGGATGTCGGAAGGGAGCTTGGTTGGCATGGCAGGCCAACCAACATCGTGGCGGATAGGGTCGTTGATCAACTGATTGAAATCGGGGAGGCTGAGGCCTGCAATGTACGGCAGCAATGGGGTGGCCGGAGTCGTTCCTGTGGCGGTTCCGCTAGTAGTCGGGCCGGCATTAGGGCCGGGAGAACCGCTAGCGTTAGGCCCTGGACCAGACATGGTGGTAGGGGGAGAACCAGGAGGAGAAGGGGAACCCGATGAATCAGGAGAGGAGTCAGAGTGCAGACTCGGAGGAGGACTGGCTCGACGACGGCGGGTCGGAGCAGGTCGATCGACCGGAAACTGAGGGTGAAGGCCAAGAAGTCTCTGGGAAAGGCGCCTTGGGGGCGCAATGACGACAGGAAGAAGGAAACCGACAGGGGCAGAAAGGGACAGAATCAATTAAGGTCAAGGGCAGAAAAGGTGCAGTGACAATTGATTTTAGAGTCTTTGCCAGGCGGTGTTAACCAAGCGCTTCTTCGCTTAGGGTCAGTGTGTGGCGTGCGTTAATTTTAATTTTTAAACCCTTTCCATTTTGAGAGCAAGAAAAAAGTGTGTTGCGTAACTGAAAATAAACCTACAGAGAACAGTATATAATGCTGAAATAACAGAAAAATAACAGCTACTTGTGCATCTATCTAACCCAAGAAGGCGGGTCTCTCAAAACTAATCTAAAAAGAAAGGGAAAAATCTAGGCAAAACACACGGAAAAGAGGCCAATAGATCTAAGGTCAAAAGGGACAGGGATCTAAAGGATAAAGCTGCTGAAAAGAGGTGCAGATCACAGCCAAAAGACAGAGGCAAGGTGGCTGGAAAAAGGAAGGAAATCAGCAAAAAACGGAGGGGGAAAGGTGGAGGCCCTAAAAGTAGATCCAAACAAATCTTTAGGAGGTGATTTGAGAGGTAGAAGAGCTGATTTCAATGGATCTGAAAGGGAGGTAACAGATCTGGAAAAAAGGAGGCTGAAGCTTTGAAAAACAGACGGCTGAAACAACTAAAACTCTTCCACAAAAAGTGGAGGGTACTAAAGCCCTAGGGGGCTAGGTTCCCACTTAGATGAGTAAAAACAGATCAGAACTTAGTCAAGGCGGGCTGAGACAGAGGCTGGAAGACCCTGACAGAAGCTGCAGCAGAACCCAGAAAAATTGCAGAAAAATCAGTGAAAAACTGGCAGGTCGCAGTTTCTGACCTGTTTTCAGTGCAGGTCGCAGAAAAGGGGTAGAAAAGTGCGACCTGGAGGTCCAGGTCGCAGTTTATGGGCCAAAAAGTGTGACCCCCCGTTCCGGTTGTCTCGGCGGCAGATTTTCAGAAAAGTTGCCGTCTCAGTTGCGGCTGGTGTCGCTTACCTGCGCAATAGGGCCAGAAACACACGGAAGTTAGAAATTTTGATGTTTTAGGGTTTTATGTGAGAAAAACAACATAAAAATAGAAAAAATAAACATTTGAAAAGAAACCCTAGGGTCTGAAGTAGCTGGATATGCAGGAATATGAAAAACGACAGCGGTCGTAATTTAAAACCTATGTGGAGTCGCCATTTATTAGTATGAATCCTTTGTCGAAGTGTACGAAAAAGGACCACTTTAGCTACGCATAACTAATAGCCCTAACAACAAAAGTGGCTGCCAATATCTTCAGATCTGTGGTTAGTTGGACATAAAAGAGCTGCAAAAACCAGATCTATGCATGGAAAGACATTAAGCAGAAAAAATAAGGGTTTACTCCATATACCAATAGACAAGACAAGAACAATTTTTGAAAGAATTTTTATATTAATCGGGCACCTGGGAGGAAAACAAGAAGGCGTATCCAATTCTCCTCGGTGGGATGGGTTCTTGGAAGTCCTCAGCACTTCAGATCTAAGATTTCTCTCTCTTGTTGGTGTAGAAAACCCACACAAAGAATGGAACTCAAAGGGAGCTCTCACAGCAAATGGCAAAAAATGGTGACCAAGTGTATAGATCCAGAGTGATCTAATAGGCAACAAAAGGTGAAGAATGGTAGGAAAAACCCTCCTATTTATAACAAAATATTGGGTCATTCTAGATCTTGGTGCATGGGTTAACCAGATCTAGATCAACTTTCTATGGAATATTTTATTATATTTGTTGGAGGAAAAAGGTATTTGACTTGGGTCAATCCCTTAATTTGTCAAAAATAAATAAATAAATGATTTATTTATCTTTTTAAGGAAGCGGTTAGAAGATAATTAAATAAATAATGATTTATTTAATTATTTAAGGAAGTGGTTGAAAGATAATTAAATAAATAATGATTTATTTAATTATTTGTGGGTGATTTGGTCATATTTAACAAGGAATAGTATCTAAATAAGATTTAAATAATTATTCCTAGAAAATAATAAGATAAATAAAGGTTTATCTAATTAATTTCTTTGTTTTGGGTTAAACATGATTAGGAATAATAATTAAATTATGGTTTAATTAATTATTCCATGAGGAAAATAAAACAAATATAGGTTTGTTTAATATTTCCTTTTGGGGTTTCCTGTTTTAACATAGTGAAGGCAATTTTACTTAGGGTAAAATTGGTCTTACATGGTGTACTTGGGTCCATCTAATGAGAATAGGTTAGATGACCAAAAAATGGTGTAACAGTAAGTAATCCATTTATATATACATGACAGAATGTGTTTCAGAATTATATGACTAGTGGTTGATTTGAATTCTGTGCGAGAATGTTTGAATTTCTATGAACAATGTATAATAAGACTCTGTGATAGGGTTTTAGATGGTGCTCTGTTTAATGGAACAGTCGATGTCAATGATCATGGGTTTGGGACTGAATGCATGACGGGTTTAAGATTGGGCTCGCATATATAAATGAGGAAGTTGTTCTAAACTCTATGAGAACTTCCTATGCATTCTTGGTCGAATTCCATGCAAGGAATATTTGAGTTCTGTGGCAATTGTGAAACTCTGTGTTGAAAGGGTGACCCTATTGAAATAGAGAGTTCGGTAGGAAGTTGCATACGTAGTATTGGTGAAAGATCGATCACTGAAAGGATCGATCCGATTGAAGGACATTGAAATGGGATTTAGCCTTCGAGGATATCGATTTTGGTTGCAACCGCGTTAATAAGAATAGGAGAGTTCTATCAGTTAATATAGAACCGTGCGAAGAAATAATAAGTAAGAATGAGGACGGAGTTTAGTTGTAATGAGACATGGAAGAGTGGGCGGAATCTTGATTAAGAAAAGGCAGAACCATGAGAGTGAATAGTGACAGCGGTTTCGGAGGCAAAAACCGGTGGTCTTGCAAAATTTGAAAGCGGTTAATGAAACCCCTCAAAAAAACGCGATCTGCATCGGTGTTTGACACGTAAGGCAGGGGTGGTAATTTGAAACTTCCCATTTCTCGTTTTTTCTAAGCGTTAAAGCTCCTAGGGCGAAAAAACGCGATATGCGTATTATCCATTGGATCATTGGATGGGGGCGTGATAAGCCTACAACCATTGGATGCGGAGGGTAGTTTAACTACCGGGACCCAGTTCATCACGTGAGTTGGAGAAATAAACTTTGTGCAGTTGGTTGTGCGACGATCGTCGGATCATGGCATGACAATGCGATGGCTCATCAACCGTTCGATGGAAAGGTATGTTAGTGGCATGGGCCCAAGTGTCGTTCTATCGTTGGCATTAGATTTTAAATCAAGTCGAGTTTGTATATGAATTAATATTCATATATGGTCGCATTTTAATTAATGCGTGAAGGCCTCATATGTTATCGTTGATTTATATCTAAGTGCATGAGTATTGAATGACAACCATAGCATGGGCCTAAAGGAAACGTTGAAGTCTTGAGTGCATAAAATAAATGTGATGTTGGAAATTAAACCCAAGGTAAGGACCTAAGGCATGGTAAAGGTTGTATATTGTAGTGATCGGACTATAATAAAAGGAGTTTATAGTGTTCCGCTATAAATAAACAAAAGGAAGAGACTTTGGATAAGCAGGTCCCGATAAGTATGATTTCACAATTAAAGGTAAAGGGCATTGAGTTGTGTTATGGGGGTTACCATATGATTTGACCATTGGCCGAAAAGCAAAGTCCCGCTCATGTATTTGGTTGTATGGGTTTATAAATTATAGTGAAATGATTTATAAAAGAGCTTCCGCACTTATCTATTTAAATTTCCAATCCAGCAAATAATTGATTGTGAATTGCCCAGGCCTTGATTTTTTATTGGAACATGGAATTGAAATGCATTTTATATGCATAGATAGTGAAAAAGAGGGTAAGCAGGGTAACCTAGCTATTAGGAAATGACATGCATATGTGACTTGACATGGAAAAACTATGTATAGGTTGTTGTATGCAGTCTATTATAGCCATGTACTTATCATTGATTCATCATTTTATGTTGGTAGAGGTTCTAGTCATTAGTGGTTTTAGTCATTATGTTGATAGGAATGCTATGGAGGAGTTTCATGGAGTTATCTTCCAGCCACATGTATGGGCTCATGATGTTGTAACAATAATGTTGTATCATGTTTTTGAGTCATTGGTCCATAGGAGATGATCCTAACAACCATCTATTCATTGATACATTTTTGTAAAATGCACCTGGAGCCATGTATTTATGTTGTATTATCATTGGGTCATTTAGTTATGAGTCATGAAGTCATGTTATGGTCATAAGAGATTATCTATGAGGTTTTATATCACATCTATAACCATGGATGTATCAATTTATATGTCATTTGATTCACGGTCATGTGGAGTCTTAGTCCATATGGTGCTTGTTTCTTGGCAAGGAAGCAATGTTTGTAGTGGAAGCATTTCATTGTAAGTGGGATATGATGATGGAGATGGCATGTGTTCAGGGGGAGCATATATTTTCTCTTGTTTACTTCAGGCATCCATCGTTGGAAATAATGATCCACTTGGAGGTGTCATGAAGTGCCTCATGCTATGATATGACAATTTAGTTTCTTAGCCTCATGTTATGTTCATATATTTTTGGTAGTTTTTGTTATGTAGTTTCCATAGAAAGTTGGATTGTTGCCTCATGAGCATATTTTGATTGATATTGCTTATAGTTGCCTCATGTTGGCATATTTTTTCTACTGCTAGAGGTTGTTGGTTGGACATGCTTCTTTGAATGTTGTTTGGTTCATATGTTGCTTACTCTTGATATGGAGAGTATAGTCATTGGTTAATATGCATCATTTTTCAGCCATGTAGATATATGATGCTCCAATGCCTCAGCACTTGTGTTCTTGCTGACTTATCAGATGGATTTGACCCTTTGCCATTGATGTTAAAGGGGGAGCGATAGAGGATAATGGTCTGGAGAGTTTGTGTATGGTTGTCATCAATTTCAAATGGGGGATTGTTGGCATTATGGTGTGCATGGATCCAGCTAGCTGATGTAGGCATTGGTTCATGGTGGAATCTAGCACATGTTGGCATCAATGTCAACCTTATGTAGCCTAGCTTATGTCAGTTTCCTTCATTATAGCATATGCAGCTAGGGGAGTTGACATTGAGTTTATTATGTTGGCATTGATGTCAACCTTATGAGGTCATGGACTTGTGTCAACTCATGATGATGTATATTGTTGATGAAGTAGTTGGTTTCTGTTGGCATTGATGGTGGTCCTATGGTGATGGTGGTGACATGGTTTGTATGCAGATATTCATATGTTCATGTGCTAGCAGTGTTCATGACCTAGTGCAGGAATTGATGGTTGACTTGTTGTAGTAGTATGTTGTCTTTATGAGGATGTGTTGAGATACTACAGTGGTGTACACATGTGTTGTAGCTTGAGCATATGTTTGTTGGAGAGTGGAGAACTTGTTGGCACTCTTGTCATCCTTGTTTGTTAGACTTTTAGGTCAATCTTGCAGTGGCACTTAAGAGATAGGTTTGACTCATTTTCAAAGGTTTCAAAGGACTTGGAAGAGGTTTGGAGGCATGTGAAAATGCTGGAGAAGGTGATCCAACATGTGGCAGAGGTTTTGAATTGAAGTTCCATTTTGTTTCCTTATGTTATTCCCCAATCGCTCCCATGCAGGCTTATGCGTGCGACTGAAAAGCTCCAGTAGCTGGGAAGAAGGCTTGTGCATGACACTAGTCTTTTTCAGTTAGTGTTGTGCATGTGATCGAGGTTTTTCACGAAATTTTCTATGCATTCCTCACGAAAATCAGATGAAAATTGACATCGAAATTTCTATATGAATCTAGATGAATTGGTAAAGGTCGTAAATGGTTGATTAAGTCCTCCAAATGGTGTGAATGCATTTAGTGCACAAGTAGTGATGTTAGTGGCTTGGTTTTGTCAAGTTTGTGCACTCTTGATCCTAGCCCCAAGATGAATTTCTCCCAACACATTTTATATACATCATTTTGGTGTTGAGAATTGGTTGGTTGAGGGGGTTGAGTGAGTGAGAACATTGGAGAAGTAGTAGAATGTTTCAAATCAAGTTTTGAGAATGATTGCTTTAGTGTGTGGCTTCTAATGGAAATACTGTAGCAGAATTATGAAGTAGAGGATTAATTTTCAGATGAGATTCATGGTGGTTACAACAAATTTTATTTGAGGGATATGGAGCAGAATTTTTACTATTGGATGATTGTATTATTGATGGTTGCATTTGTGCCACTTTTTGCTAGTGTTTAGAGCACATTGTTGGTGGTGTTTCTTATTATGATTTGTAGAGAGTATTACTGTCAAGATAATGGTTGCAAGAGCTGAATCAAAGTTGAGAAAAGTGTCTTGGATCCAATATGAAACATTTATTAAATGAGATCCGCATAGAGGAGAGGAGCAGTGACTTCATAAGAGTGGAGTAGGGATTTCAAATCTTTAGCAAAAGGAGCAGTTTCTCCATCCAATTGAAGTTGGATATTCCAATTAGAGTTGGGAAAGGATTGTCGATTGTGGTGGCCTTCAGTGGATGGTAGTCCGTAGATCCATGTGAGAACACAGTTTACCGATTTGATCAGTAGAATCGAGTCTCCTGAATGATCAGAGTTAGATAATTGTAGTGAGATCGAGTCTCCATGTTAATGGGAGTCAATTATTCTATGTAAATGACATCATTTTCTTAATAGAAGATTCATAGTAGCGCAACAAAAACGAGGGTGGTTTTTTCCCCAGTGAAGGGTTTTCCACTAGAGAAATTGTGTCTTCATGTGTGTGTTTTTTTTGGTCTTGTTCTGATAGTTTTCTCTTAGTATATGTTGCATATATCTTTACATTTTTATGATTTACATGCACATGATATATGTTAAGCTTCCAACAAGTGTGTGATTCAGTAAAAGTTTAATAATTGGTAAAATTGTTAAAGAATTCACACTAATTATTCACCCCCCCTCTATGTAGTGCTCAAAGGTTTTTAACATTTTTTAGTTGATTCATTAATTTTAATTTATTGTAAGCATACATTTCAACAAAGAGCCAACATTTCTGAGTCATTTATGCCAGAAGGCTCTGAATTGCCTCGTCATAATCCACCATATTCCTCAGCAACATTTCCAGAAATGTCCATACAAGTAATCCCTACGGTTTTTTGTCTTATATGATATCAAAGTAATTAATGGGTTGATGAGGTCATCCTAGGGTTCATGTCTATCTTTTGATCTAGGAAAAATCCATCCATATTTCTCAATTTTGGTTAGTTCATTTCAGATATTATTCATGAGTGATTCTTGAAGTTCAAAGCAAAGAGGGACTTTAAAGATAAATTTGTATTATTATATTTGTTCTTATATAATCAATCTGAAAGGTTCAAGACGCCACTTCAGAAGTTAGATTCATAGGGAAGGCCACAGTCTGTCATTCATTGGACTTCACTTTCCAGGAAACATTTAGAGGATTATTTCTTTAGTGACTTTGTAGATCAATTTCTATATTTTTCATTATGTACTATTAGAAGTGATGCAATTCCAAGGATATCGACAAAGATAAAGAGAATTTTACATTTGAGTGAGTAGTCAAAGGTGGGAGACTAGTATTTATACCATAAGTTTACAAAGATTAGAGTTTATGGTTATGAATTTCCACCCTACAAACTACTTGTATTTCTTCCAATAATATTTTTTTCTTTATAATTTTTAAGCAAAAGTTAAATGTAGATGAATTTTGTTTTGTATCTAGGAAGCAGAAGGCACAATTCAAAATAAAAGCTCAAATTGGTCCTTTCAAAGTAAATCAAAGATCAACTAATAAGGAAGTAGAGAGTTTATTGTCTCAAATGAAGTTCAATTTAAGTTTCAATTGGACTTATGAACCTTTGGGAGTGATTTCATCTATTATACTTGAGCAACAGTCTACCCCATATGCTCATTTCTCCAAACCTAAGATTGAACAATATGCTAATTAGGATGTTTAGGAAGATAATACTTTGCAGGAAGTTGAAGATAAGGTTTCTAGTCAAACATCCTTAGAAACTCCTAGACATAAAGAGAAGGAATTAAAAATACCAAGTGAGAGTATTTCTCCTGTTGGTTCAGGTTCAAAATAAACAGAATTCAGATTTTTTAAGAGGTGAAAAACAAGGGATACAAAGGAGGAATAATTTGAAGTCAGGAACACAGAAGTGTCTACTAAAGTAATTATGCTATCAGGTGAACCTATTTTCACTTTACAACAAATGGAAGAATTGGTCCATGATGCATCTGATCTCCTTCTTCTTGTGGACAAAATATTTTTGCTAGATTCATAGAAATGAAGAAGAAAAATTAATTACTTAAATCCGCCACCTATTTTCAGTTCTAGAAACATAATTCTTCCACTATAATGGGTTATTTTTTGCACTAGTTCATGACAGAGGTAAAATTAAATAAGAATTTCTTGAGTTGAAGGTCCCAGCTTCGAAATCTGCAAAGGATTACAAGACTTCAATGTTCTCTTTTGATACAAAACAAATCCATCCTATTGATCAAATAAATCTACATAAACAAGCGAGTGAAATTCTATTTTCTTCTCTAACAAGTTCTACTATGGTTATGTCAAAACTACAATCTTCTTTGAATAATATTCATTCTCAGCTAAATTTATAAATGATGTCATCATTGGTAAAAGATACAAGGATAAAAGCTTTAGAAGAATTTAGTATCAAATTAGGATTGGACCCTAATAATGTGGATGCAACTCAATAAATCAGCAAGAATAGAAATGTAGACACTCAAGCATTATATAGAAAATTTAAATTTTCAATAATAGAGCATCCTCAAGCTCGGGAGGTAGGGGGATTAGAAAATTAAAAGGAAAATATGTTATGTATGATTATTGAGAAAAACCTTCAAATACAAAAAATGGAGTAAAAAATGGAAAATGATTTGAAGGAAAAAGAACAACTAGCTAGTGCAGAGACTTCAACAGTGGAAACATGATCAGTCATCCTAGATTCAATAGATCAGTTGTCTAAATAAATGGTATATCTACCATTAAGAAATATGGAAATTGAGAAATTAAAAAAATCATTGCAAAGAGCAGAATAAAATAAGATTAAAGTGGGAAATGCATACATTTCAGAAGTACAAAATAATTTCAAGCTTACAAGACAACTTGAAAATATATAAATGAATTAGAAAGTGCACAGAATATGTCAGAAGCCAAAGAGAAAATATGGAAATATATTAATTCAGCTATTTCATATTTTTTGACATCTATAGAAATTATTTTTGAACAGGAACAATTGGTGAACAAAGAAAAAGCAACCATTGCAAAGATCAAAGAAGAACTGGATCATAAACCTAGAGAAACAACTAGAATCATCAAGGTCTTAAATTCAAAAACTAGGGAGGAGATGGAAGACATGGGGATTGAAGATAGGATGGATGCAGTCCTTGAAGTAAGGAAGGTGTTGACCAAAAGGAATTTGATGCTATAACTGGAGAACAAATGTCAAAATATAGAAGTTCAAATGAGGAAGTTTCATAAAAAGTTATTTTTTCTTCAACAGAAAGGACTACCATCATTAAGGGATTCTCATGGTCAATTAATCCAACAAGAAAATTATCAACAAAGGATACATGATATAATAGTAGATAAATCAAAATTTGCCAAGGTTAAAGGAAATATTAGTGGTAAAAATTTTCTCGAAGGTTTAGAAGACAGTTTATTTATTTCACATGAAATTCATCATCTTTTTTTTAGCAAACGTACATTTGAAAAATATACCGAGGTAGATGAAGCATATGGAAAAGTAACAAAATGTTCATGCACAAATGATGATAAGTGGGATAATTTCGTTGAACTTATTAGTTGAACAACAAACAAATTTTTAGCCAGAACTTTGGCAAAGTGCAGAACAATCAGGAACACAAACAACATAAGCAGATTCTAAAGCCAAAATTTGAAAACTCGATCCTTAATTAGTGTGCAGTTTCCACTTATCTAGTCAATGATTTCTTTTTTTTAGTAATTTTGTTGTAAATAACCAAATTCTTTTGGATAAGTATTTATTTTCTCATGAAAATTTGTAATAGGTTAGAGATTTTGAGAAAACTATATATATACTTTTTAATTCGAAGTAAGAAGGATTTATACTTTGACAGAAATAAGAGATATTATTGTAATTTTTGGGAATTTTGAAGATAATCAAAGGCTTTTGGCTTCATTTTTTAGCAATAGTTGTGTTCATGTAAGTTTTCATGTGTAATCATTTTTTCTATTCTTCATATATTTGAGGTAACATATAAGTACTAGGTTAGGCTAGGTTGAATGTTGACCTCCATGACAACCCACTTCAAAGTTATTATTTATATTGAGAATAGCTAATTGAATAGTTTGTTTAAATTAGTACTTCTGCATCAATTAATTGTTACCTTCTATCATCTCTTGAATATATATATATATATATATATATATATATACTATAAGAATCTTTCTATATGCCTCTACTATGTTTGATAATTAAATATTCAAGAAGGATATTTAATTATCAAGTATTTTCCATCTTTCATCTACCACAAACATTTAAAGGATTGTATGTTGTTAATATTGGAATTAACGCTTTCAGAAATCTTTGAAGTTTCTGGATAATTTGCATGTGAATGGTTTGAGTCATTGATCATCCATTTTATACAAAATCGTTATTTAGATGCTTTTGCACAGTTCTCCAACATAAAATTGTCTTCAAAGAAACAATAAATTACATACATTTGAAGCACGTTGTAGTTGAGATGGCTCCTCCTGTGATGCAATTATGTAGATTTCTTTGACCATCTCCTAGTACACTTTTTTGGACATTCCTACTAGCAAGTTTCACATTTCAGCTCATTGATCCTTTGAGATTTTCATAATCTTCCTAAAAAATGTAATAAAATGTTTTTATATTGATATATGAAAACTAAATATAACAAAGTTGATATTAATAAATGAATGGTTTGTAATAATATATACATATAATTCTAGAAAATATATTTGATTAGGAATATTACATTTTGAATGACTTTTTGTTTTTGTTGTATGTTTTTTCTATTGCAAGTCTGAGATGTCTCATTGACCATTGCTTTGGAAACGCTTCATGTAGTTTAGATATAACTTGGTCCTTGGAATCATTGGATTGATTTTTGTTTTGTAAGTGGAATGTATGTATATACTTTCATTCCACTAAATACCTCATTGTTTTGTAAAAAAAAATCCCCCTTTTATTAACCTCTAGCACCACACCACATGAGCTAAGGACCAATTCATTGTCATTTACATGTTCTATAATTTTTCTTTTCTTAGTAGGACATTGATCGTTTCCTTCTTTGTTGCTCCTTGTAGAACATTAAACATAAATGAATTAATATATTGTTTGAAACATGTTATCTAATATTCTTAACTATATTATTAATGAAAATTCAAAAAAAAAACGCATATTGAATATATTTTTTTCATTCACCTATTTCATCCTTCTGCAATTTTTCTATCAGGCTTTTATGCTCTACTGCACTTAGATTAGAAATAATCTTATCGACCTTCTTCAATTTGTGGCTCTACATGACACACACTAGCCAATACATATTAGTTAAACTTACATATAGTTCAAACATATTAATTCTGTAAAGAATTTACAAATAACTTGTCTTTTCTACTTTTTTGGATATGTTATCATTGTGTTAATCATTATTTTTGTTACTAGACAACTTATCACGCATTTTTATCAATATAAAACCTATGCCATTCAATACATAATCCATTAAATATATTTTATACATAAAACAAATAATTTTTAGCCAAGAAGAGTTATGTAACCAGTGTGGTTATTTGAATAAACGGCCCAATGTGTTTATTCTATTAAATGTATCGAGTGTTTAATTGTTTAGCACCGACATCATAAATTATTATTTTTAAATAATTTTAAATTATGATGATGTGATTTGTAATGATAAAAGCACTACCATCATGGTAAAAAATGAAAACATAAAAATTTAAATACAATTCACTTAATAGTGTTATTTAGTAAAGGCGAGCCAGTGCGTTAATTATATAGGGTGTAGTGATAAACAATCCATATTTTATTTAAAACTTATAGGGCTGAAAATACTCAATGTGATACGTAACATTAAAATCACTGTGAGCACCATTTCGTTATATTACACAGGGCACACCAAGAAACAGACATTGTTTTTTATAAAAATGGACAAGGTCAACACAGTTTGGATGTAATTCAATAAGTTGTCCCCCTATTTTATATGTCAAATGCACTATATATAGGAAGTACATGAACCCATTCAATCTAAAATTCCTAAAATGAAAAACCCTAATTGTGAAGTGGTAGAGGGAGTTAAACCCTAAGGTGAAATTTTTGCAGTCACATAAGCAAGAAGAAGCAAGGATTTAAGGTAAGTATTGATTTATTTATTTTTTATTTTTTTCTAAATTTTAATTCAATCTAAATATGCACATAGATCGAAAAATATTTTACTAGTAAAATCAATAGTAACATTTTTATTATGCAGGGTTTTAAATTATTATTTTTTCTGAATTTTGAATAAATCCAGAAGAAATTGTAAAAAAAATTAACAATAAAATCAGTAGTAAAATTTTAAATTTTTGCTATGCATGGTTTTGAGTGAATCACCATACCTTTCAAATTCTGATCTTTTTGCGGTTCCAAAATATTTTACTGCTACACAGTGCTCCCAATATGTCTCTCTTGCAAATGATCTCTCTTTTAATCAAATTTAACAAAAATTGTAAAAACACTTATTGGTAAAATCAACAATTAAATTTAAAATTTTTACTATGCACAATTTTGAGTCAATCACCATACCTTTTCACCTCTGATCCGGTGTTCCAAGGAATTTTGTTGTTGCACAGTGCTCCCGGTATGTCTTTCTTGCAAATGCCTCGAAATTTTGGGGAAAATAGTGAAATATTGAATAACTTATTACTATTGAAAATACTTTATGAAACTAGATTTTGAAAAATCAACTGCTGCTCATTTTTCAATTTGAAAAAAAAACACTCGCTTTTTTTTTTCACTTTTTTCGAACATCAGTGCGTTTGATAGTAAACATCACCGATGTGTTTACAAGTAAAGCGCACCGATAAATTACTGGTGTGCTAATTTTTCGAAACACACTAACATGATAGAATTCATTTTATTTGTTTTCAAAACCCCAGAAACTGTGCAGTTAATATTTTAATGCAAAGGTGCGGTTTTTATTTAAATGCATCGATGCAATAGTTGTTATAAGAGCACCAACATGATAGAATTCCTTTTTATTTTCGAAATCCCAGAAACAGGACCTATGGATTGGTATTATTTTTATTTAAACACATCGGTGTTGTCTTGTTTACAAAAGCACCTATATGATATAATACTTTTTTTTTATTTTCGAAATCTCGGAAAATGATGTGGTTATTTTTAATGCTCTAGTGTGATTGTTATTTAAACACATTGGTGTCGTTAATTTCAGAAGAGCACCAATACGAAAGAATTCCTTTTTTTTCAATTCTCGAAATCTCATAAATATGTGCATTTTTTTATCTTGAAGGATCGGTGTGGTTTTTATTTAAAATCAACGGTGCATGTGGGTATATAAGAGCATCGATATGATATAATTCCTTTTTTATTTTCAAAATCCCAGAAACTAGTGCGGTTATTATGTTAATGCATTAGTGTGTTTATTATGTAAACGCACTCATGCTGTGATTTTTGATAAGAGCACCGATAAGGTTTAAAAGTTCTTAGACATTTTATTTTCACTTAAAATGGCATATTCATCTCAAATTATCCTTTATGATGCATCCACCTAAGTTACAATATTTCATGGTATAAATTTTCCGCTTAAAGTCGCCTTATTCTTGAAAAAAGATTTGAAAACTATATTTAAATTCAGATTGTCGTTATATGGTTCTCGAAATTAATTTTAGGAATGTACATAAAAAATTTATATCTAATTTTTCTCAAATGCAGGGAGAAAATTTCATAATATAAAATGGTCAATTCTTCAAATTCTAGCTTGTTCCATATTGCTCAAACTCCTTCATGAGTTCTCCCTTTCCATCTCCAGTGAGTTGAAATTTTATTTATATTTCGATTATCTAATTGATTTTTTTAATCCATGCTAATTTGAATAAAAATGTATCCAAATTTGCAGGATCCTGATTTAGAATCGAGTTTATATGCAGAAAATATTCCTCCATTTCCAAAACATCGGAAGCTCTTATCAGGAGCAACACATCGCAAGCAATTGGTAGATGAAAATGGACAGTCGCTTCACCCTGCCAAATGGAACATGGCATCTTCCAAACGTAATCCTGGATGAATGATGTTAATAATTGTTTCGTATAATGTAATTTCAACAAATCAATTTCATTTTGGTTACTGATATCATTTATATACTAATGTTCAATATTTTTTGAAATTAGGATTCTAGTGATGATGAGCGACCCACCTACCATCTTCCATTGAACCCCACTACAACATCAAATCGAGAGAAGGTTGCATTAAGAGAAAGACCCAGAGAGGAAGCATACAAATAATGGTTAATCAACCACCTATTAAATTTCCACCATGTCCAGATTCAACAATTAGGAATGACTACAAAAATAGTAGTTCTTCATCACAATTTGGCAATGGAGGCAATCAAATAAATATTGGTATGTATGATCACTTATGGGATAGTATGTCCATGGAGGCAATGTTGTTAGATGAATTCCAGAATGATGAGCTAGAGGATGATGCTCATATCATTGATGCCTTATTCAAAAGCCTGAAATATGATTCCACCACACCTCTATTTGGACCTGGCGGTCAGTCAAATTCTACTCAGCTAGAGGCAAAAATGTTATGGTAAAACTTGAAAGAAAATTTTTGCATGTCAAATGCATGTTTCTCGACATTATTGAAGTAACTGACCTGCATGATCAATCGAGTCCCTTATATTTTGAGAAATCTTGTCACACAATCAATATTAAAAATGGATAGTTATATGAACGTTAAATATTAACAATGTACATTTATATTTCCCACCAACTATAGGTTATTCAAAGATAAGGTTCTTCTAAGTGATAATGTATTGTCGGGTAGTTGCGAAGAGGCAAAGCAGTTGTTGAAAATGTTGGGTGTTGATTACATATCATATCATGCATGTCTGAATGAATGTATTCTATATAGAGGAGAATATGCAGACAAAAATATATGTATGAAATGTGGGCATGACAGGTATCGTAAATAAAAAAAATGGGTAAATCACACGGTCCTCCTCATAAGATATTGAGGCATATGCCTATAATATCAAAGATTCAAAGGCTCTTTCGTTGCAAAGAATTAGATATGTTGCAGGGATGACATGCCTTGCACAAAAGTGATTTGGGAGTTATTCAAATCCCAACAAATTCAATAGCCATGAAGCACATAGAGATACATGACCTGAAAAATTCAAGGATGAAGTACAACGTCTAGGACTTAAGATAGCCATGGATGGAATCAACCCATATTCCCTCGAAAACACCAACTATTTTGTTTGGCATGTAGTAGTGATAAATAAAAATATCCCCCCATGGTTTTCCATTAAGAAGAACATCTTATGTTGGCTCTCATAGTCCCTAGTAGAAGAAAAGTGAAGATTATGGATGTCTACTTACAACAATTTGTAGATGAATTGAAGGAATTATGGGAAGGGATATATGTATATGATGTATCAAGACCCATCGCAACAAAGAGGAGTTTTACATTGTATGGAATATGTGCTTACACCATACATGATTATTCAGGACTAGGAGTTTTCTTTGGTTAATTACATGTTTATTGATTTGTTTATATACGTAGAAATATTGTTTCACATATTAATTTAATTCACTACAATTGTTTTGATATTCATGATTGCTAATGTGCCTTGTATACACTAATTTCACAGGTGTTGTAAAAAAAGGGTATCATGGATGTAAATGTTGTGGACCTTCTCTGAAGGATAGGTGGTCCAAACACCTAAGAAATTCAGTGTATGACTTCTTCAGGGTATTCCTGCTAGAAGAACACCCTTACAAAAGAGTAACATACACTTTCAATAATATACTAGAGAGAACTGAAAGGCCTGCAATAATGACACCAGTTGAATCACTTAGAGAATATGAGAGAGAGAAGGAGGAGTTTTCAGAAATGTTCGATTCAAATGGGGAGCCTATGTTCAATGATCCATAATTTTTCAACAGTTATGTTGATAAATTTCCCATTGGGATGAAAAGGAAATTTGTCTTTTATGAGCTCCCATATTGGGAGCATATTAATATTTCCCACTTACTAGATCTCATGCATATATTTAGAAATGTTTCATCTTCTTTATGGAGGAACATATCATCGAAATAAAATGACACATTGGTTGTTATGAGAGATATTATTTCTTCAAAATATAAAAAGAAACATTGGCGAGGATCACAAGAAACTAGAGGAGAGGTTGGTCCCTCTTGGTATTTCTAAGAAGGTGTTGTCCCATGGATTTTAAAGAAAGCTAATCTTTCTTTGGAAAAGGAAGTTATAATGGATGTGAAGGTTCCTTATTTATATGGGTCTTCACTACGACGTTACTTCACTATGGAAGACCATTTGTCAGGGTTGAAATCACATAGCCAATTGAACCTTCTAAGAGTACATATGCAAAAAACATAATTTTATTATTTATTATTATTTTTATGCAATGAGATAAAATATTATTAATTTTTGTATGTGTTTACTTTACAAAGCCATTCTCCATTTCTCGTGTGTGGGTGTGTGAACCATGACTTCCCCCAATACCTACTACGTGCCATATGTAAATTATATGCTTTTGTATGTTGGGTCACATCAAAGGAGATTCATATAGTTAGCATTCCAGGTGGCGTCAAGAGATATATGAGATTGTTTGTATGTTTGAGAAGGAACTACCGATGAGTTTCATGGACCTGTAGGTTCATATTATAATTCACCTAGTAGATGAGGTTGAAAAATTTGGTGTGGTTTCTTGTCGTTGGATGTTCTTCACAGAGAGGTACATGAATAAATTGAAAATTTTTGTTCGAAAAATGGAAAAAATCAAGGCATCTATGGTAGACACTACAAGAAAAAATCACATTGGTGAGGGGCGAAAATGGTCACCATAAGCTCATTGGTGAGGGTCAAAAGAGCCTTCGTCACCAAAAACTGAACGTCACCAAAGGTGGCGTCACCGAAAGTATAGGTGTCGTGGTGACATTCAAGGTCCGTCACCAATAATGATTTATAGTGACAAATAGTAACAGTCACCATTTCATATGAGCAAAAAAAAAGCACATTGGTGAGGGTCATGCTTGTGACGGACCTTTAAGGTCCATCACCAATGTCACATATGGTGACGATCATTAAAAAACCGTCACTGTAAGTGTATATAGTGATGGTCCTTTATGGTCTGTCACCAAAGACATTTTCAATGACACTTTTGGTGAGGGTCGTTAAAGGCCCATCACTAATTCTCTCTTTAGTGACACTTCTAGTGACGAACTTTTAATGACCCTCACCAATGCTCTTTTTGTTACTTTTGGTGACGGTCAAAAAATGTCCGTCATCATTGATCACTAAAAACCGTCACTATAAGTGTATATAGTGATGGTCCTTTATGGTCCGTCACCAAAGACATTTTCAATGACACTTTTGGTGAGGGTCGTTAAAGGCCCATCACTAATTCTCTCTTTGGTGACACTTCTAGTGACGAACTTTTAATGACCCTCACCAATGCTCTTTTTGTTACTTTTGGTGATGGTCAAAAAATGTCTGTCATCATTGATCACTAAAAACCGTCACTGTAAGTGTATATAGTGATGGTCCTTTATGGTCCATCACCAAAGACATTTCACTTTTGGTGAGGGTCGTTAAAGGCCCATCACTAATTCTCTCTTTGGTGACACTTCTAGTGACGAACTTTTAATGACCCTCACCAATGCTCTTTTTGTTACTTTTGGTGACGATCAAAAAATGTCTGTCATCATTGATCATTCCAATGAGTTTTTGATGACGTTATGTGCCTGTTAATATTTTTTTTTTCAAAAGATAACAATTTAATACCATTATTGTGGAGAATTTTTTATAATATGTCCAAGGCCATAGTGGTTAGGGTTAGTCAATTTTTTAAGAAGTAATAAGCATGTATCATTTCCCTCAAGTAATGACTAGTCGAATAGAGATTTCCTATGAGTCAACACATGATTCATATATATTAAGTTTATTATCTATAAAATTCGATTTAGATAAAGTTCTGCTATTGTGTGTAGGAAATATATTATTTAATACATAATCGAGCTCTGAGAATTCTATTAATGAGAAAGACCTAACAATCCTCAACAATCTGGGCACACCTTAAATTAATGCTTTGGCACACACTAACATTTCTTAGCACCTCACATGTCTTGGAAAATATTTGTACCTAGAACATCTTGTGATGACACTGATGCCCAAGCACATGGTGGCATGCGCTAGCACAACATGGAACTCTCCTAGCATGTGTTGGCATGCTGCATATAGTCCCTAGCATGCCCTGGAACACCTTGGTTGAATGCATTGACATACATTAGCACTTGGCACACAATGCCACTTGGCATGTATTAGGACCTATTATTAGTGTGCCTAGCATGCCCCTTTTCAAAAAGATAAAGTCCTGACTTATTAACCCTCTTATTGGTTCTTCCTTTTGTTGCCTTGACACATATTGATATACCCTAGCACCCTGCGCCACATCCTTAGCACCTAGCATGTATTGGCATATCTTGGCACTATTAATTGGCACATGATATAATTAGCACACCCTAGAACTCCCAAGCACACTTTGGGAATTCTTTACTTGCCTTGATATTCCCTAGCATGCCTTACCAATTCTTATCATACCTTGTCACTCCCTACTTGGCATGACAACTAACACTCATTAACACTAGTCTCTGGCACACGTTCCTCATATTCATTAGCTTCCATGAATTTTTACCTAGTGCTCCCTTAATGTTTTTCCTAGTAATCCTTAACACTCATCAACATGCATTATCACTCTCTAGCACACCTTAGCACTCTTCAACATTCCCTTCCACTTCATAACATGCATAACACTAGTCCCTGACACATATTGGCGCTTGGCACGTGTTGGCGCTTGGAAATTCTTAGCATGTATGGAATACATTGAGATGCCTTGGTATGATTTAGCATGGTTTAATATTAAATTTATTTGTGATGATCAATTGTTGGAAAGTAGATGAGAAGCAACAAAGGAATACTTGGCACATAGAATGCACTAAGACATTGCACTTGGCACCTATTGCCGCCTAGTGTTAGTGTGCCTAGCATGCCCCTCTTGGAAAAGGTAAATTGTTGACTTATTAACCCTCTTATATGTTCATTTACTTGTAGTTTAACTTTTTGCTCCATTTTGTTGTCTTGACAGTCCCTGACATGCATTGACACACCCTTGCAGATCTTGGCATGCCTTATCACTTGGCACATCTTAGCATGTTTGACATGTATTCCCACTATCTGGCACATTAAGGGGGTGAAGAGAGATGTAGTCCTAAAGTAGGTCGAGTACGAGGGCCGAGTAAGGGTTGCTAAAGGGAGGTCATGATCATCCTCCAAGAGCAAGATCATCATGTGAGGGTTTAGAAGAATGTTGCATACCTTAATGGTCGGTTTGCGCTAGGAAGTAGGATGGCATATTGTTGGTTCTCTTATGGCAGATCAAGCTTAAGAGAGGTTTCTCATGAGAATCTGGGCATGTGATTTCGATGGTTTATTTGTGTGAAGGCCGCATCAAATTTTGAAATGTTGAAATTTGCAACAAGAAACGGTGAGATTGGAAACCATAAAGGACAAAAAAGAATGCACCCACACTGGTGAGGAATTTTGATGCACCGGGAGTGAGGAATGTGGGGTGTCTAATTTATTTTTACCTTAAATAAATTGGACAATAAATTGTAATTTCATCTCATAACAACTTGTGTCAGTTAATTAAGTCATGATGACCAAGTTAGCTCAATAAATTCGAGTTGAGGGTCTAATATGAGGCATCTAGAGGGATTCTAATATTTTTGGGGTCCAGTTGAAGTTGATGCATTACTGGGGTGCAAGTGTAATTAACTCAATTAAATGAGTAAAAATCAGTTTAACTAGTTCTAACTGAGTGACGAGCTAGTGAGAGGTCCAGTGAATTAAATTAGATTTAATTCACAATGAGTGATCAATCAGATAACTGATAATTCGCTACCAATAGTTGCATGCATGTTAGTTTCGAGGAATACCCAGTTGATACAGAGGTTAAAGGGAACATAATTATCAGTTGTATTCAGAGAAAATTTCCCATGTGCAATTATAAAGTCATTGGGATGCCATGATGGATTACGCAATCAAGGAAGACTGATTTTCCTAATTAATAAGGAGTTAATTCCCTAGGAATTGCATGAGCAAGGCAGGCTGAAGTAAGGATGAGAATTGGCTAAGTACTAGACCGAGTTTGCCTAGATCAACGGGAGACAATTGACAGCGTGCTAGAGAATCTCATGAGAGATTAAGCATTGTATTGTTTCATGATTCCTTGACTTAATACACAATAGAGATAGAGGGGTTTTGATTAGTTGCTTTCCCCAAATACATCATGTTGTTGTGTGATTGATAATTTATTTCTCTTACTTATATGTGATTGTGCGATCAATTTTTGTTTCCGTAAATTGTAGGAAGGATTCAATATCTTGTTTTAGAAGATTACAGGATCAGATTGAATCTTGTTGGTTAGATTTTCTACATGGTATCAGAGAAGGAATTTTTTGGGCAGCGAGTTTGTAGAGAATATCTGAAGATTTTGATGTAAATTTTTTGAAAAAAAATAGAACATTTGGATTCCTTGCAAAAATCTACCCAAGTGGAAAAAAAAAATCGATCAAATCGGAGCTCGGATGAGGGAGATATCATCGATTTAAAATCAACTCTTTTTTAGAAACTTTTTGTAACTTCGGGACAATTACACTGTGTGCGAGTCAAAAACCTATATGCACTTGAGTTACTAGATGCATGCAAAGCTTTGAGGACAAAGGTAGAAGTTAGAGACTTGGTGGTTTAGAGGGAGCATAAATTACCTCTCAACATGCATCCTCATGAGAAGCAATCTCATAAGGTTGTGGAGTAGCTGCCACAATTGGAGAAGCAGAGAGGAGACCGAGTGGAAGCGTCCATTCAAGTAGAGACCTCCATGAGGGGGAAATTTCGAGCCAGATGGGAAGAGGGAGCAGCCATACCTCGAGGTGTACGGTGGGGTTATGTGTAGACATAATCCAAAGATAAGAAATTTGGGCAAGGTCCATTGAGATGGCGTGTCTCATGGATCGAACCTGGCTACGAGGAGCCCACAATACAGCATTAGTAAGAAGGATCAGTTAGATTGATGTAGTCACATGTCAGCAAGACAAAAATCAGAGTGACAGATGTCAAATACTGGAGCACAAATAGAGTTAGCAACAATTCAAAGGGCACGGATGCAGATGTCAGCAGTAGTGCAGAGAATCCAGTACTAGACAAGTGTAGTAGCTAGCAGCATTCAAAAGACTCTGATGACAGATGCATTATACTGATTCATTTGTTCAGAGGCTATTCAGTTTCAGGATTTGCAGGTGCAAACAACACTAGAGAAGTGTAGCATGCAGAACATTCCAAATGTACCGGATGGGGATAGATTGAATTCCTTTCTTTTTGAGAGGGAGTGTTGAAATTTTCAACAAGAAACAGTGAAATTGGCGACTAGAAAGGACAAAAAAAAATCACGCGCACTGGTGAGGAATTTTGATGTACCAGGAGTGAGGAATGTGAGGCGTCTAATTTATTTTTCCCTTAAATAAATTGGACAATAAATTGTAATTTCATCTCATAACAAATTGTGTCAATTAAATAAGTCATGATGATTGAGTTAGCTCAAGAAATTCGATTTAAGGTGATCGAGGTGGATATTGGTGGCCACCCACCTATTCCACTTGGGCCCTTGCCATTGTCTCTTTCAGTTTTTCAGTTTCCTTAATTATAGCACAATTTACTATTTTTGTCTGTTTTTCGGGTCTTGAACTTTCGAAGCCGTTTTGAGGCCCCAAACGATGATTTTTGGGCATGAAAGGTTTGGTGATTTCATAGAAATCATATTAGTAGTTGTAGTCCTCGGAGAGATCTTTCTAACGAGGTATCATGTGCGTCAAAAGAAGATCATATGACCAAGTTACGACCCCAAGAAGTTGGCTGCCCAACTAACCCCAACGGGGCCCATAAACTCTTGGTGTTACATCTCCTCGGGATAGGGTTTTGGTTCTTTAGGGTTTTATCTTATTTTAAATAATAAAAAGACCCTTGATCCTTATTGTAATATAGTTTAGAGGAACATAACTATCAGTTGTATTTATAGAAAATTTCCCATGTGCAATTATAAAGTCATTAGGATGCCATGATGGATTGCGCAATCAAGGAAGGTTGATTTTCCTAATTAATATGGAGATAATTCCATAGGAATTGTGTGAGAAAGGCAGGCTGAAGGAAGGCTGAGAATTGGCTAAGTACTAGACCGATTTTTCCTAGATCAGCAGGAGACAATTGGCAGAGTGTTGGAGAATCTCAAGAGAGATTAAGCATTGTGTTGTTTCATGATTCCTTGACTTAATACAAAATAGAGATAGAGGGTTTTGAGTAGTTGCTTCCCCAGATACATCTTGTGTTGTGTGATTGATAACTTTTTTCTCTTACTTATATGTGATTGTGCGATTGTGTTTTGTTTACACAAATTGTAGGAAGGATTCAGTATATTGTTTTAGTACATGATTACAAGATCAGATTGAATCTCGTTGGTTAGATTTTCTACATGAAATAGAAGAGAGGGTTGAAACCATATTTCCTTGTGGTTGTTAGTATGTCGTAAGGTCTGTGATAAAGACCAACATAAATGGAGGAGGGCTTGCACTGTAATTTAGAGCCATAACAGAAGTTGACGCAAGCGTAATATTGACTGAGTTAACCCTAGTTGAGGGTCGACATTGAGATCTGAAGTTCATGTCAAGATTCAGTCAAAGAAATACCCAGAATCTGTGGATCCATATGAGCTAGGTTGAGTCTCTTATGGAGGCAAGAGTCGTGTTTCTTCTATGTGTGGATAGGGTTTGTTCTACAACAATTAGAAGTACATAAATATAATGCCCTAGTTAGGACAGTTTCCTAGCATGTTTAGTTCATAAGGTATGACCTTAAGACTGTGAAAAATTTGCGTAGAAGAAGATGGGTTGTGACCCTTAGAGCGAGGTTTATTTATGCAATAAAGACCATAGATCTAGAAGATGGTTTGCAGATTCAGTATCTGTGGAGACAACAGATCCAACGGAGGGTGGAACCTGAGCAGAAGATTGAGCATGCAGAAGAAATGTGCCATATGAAGAATGGATTGGCATGCAGAGGAGTTTATTTTGGTGGACTTTCCATAGAGTTTTAGACAAAGATCTGAAGAAACCTATAAAAAATTAGTGAATGGACTGTTAGTGGTTGATTTGTGACCCTAGTTCAGTCATCTATAGATTGTTAGAAGTATGATACGAGGAGTATTTCATATTTTTTCATAGATTGGACAACAAAGATCAAATTGTCAATACACAAGAACAATGATCTTGAGAGGACTCAAACCATTGTTAGGTGGCAGATTTGAAGAGCCCTAGATGAAGACAATATTGGGGGCCCTAGATCAGTAAAAGGAATTGACTGTGGTTGGGAAGATTGATGGTAGGCCAAGTACAGTTGGAGGGTTGTTAGGTTACTATCAAAGAAGAGCCCTGACTCTTGTTCTGGTGAAGGACAACAAAATTGGTAGAAGGGTAGGTGTATAGGGCCTAAGGATGTGTAGACTTTGAAGGACTAAAGTAACAATCAAGTGGGCCAACCAACTAGCCCTAGTTCACTATATTATAGAGGATTGATTCAGTGAGAAGAAGGGCAACCTCCATAGCCCTGGACTTCTCATCTTGGAGTTGTAGTATGGAAAAATTGGGCATACCAAAGAGTTGTTCACAAATGGAATTGTGAACAACTTGTTACCACTCAAACTAGTAGTGGATCTAAAAGGGGTTCCTAAGAGGGCAACTGCAAGGGAAACGATGGAAGCTTAGCCCATTGTCACCACAGCTAAGGCTCCTTGCTCTTCATGGAATTTCACCGATGGGTGGAGTCCCGGTAGTTTAGGAAGTCACTTGTAGATTATAGGTCAATGAATAGGTGGAAAGTGACCCTCGAAACCCTTTCCCTAAGATAAAATAAAGAGTGGGACTTGCTTTCCTTTTAAGCAAAGGAATTATCTTCTAGGGAGAGAGGAGGGGGATTGAAGGGTTGAGGGAGAAGAATAAGACTTATGAAGGAAGTTCTCAATCCCTAAAATCCTTTGGGAACTTGGATTTCCAAATGGTCCTTGATGAAAGGCCTTTGACACCAAATGGGACCACACGGGGCCAAGTGGACCCAGCCCAGGTTCAGGGATGGAATTTAGCAACCAATGATGTTCCTATCCTAGACAAGGTGATGGGAAAGGATCAGACAAGTGTTTTTACTTTGATAGGTCAAATTGATCCTACTAGGTTCTATCCTTGGGAACACCTAGGAAAAACTTGATCCTAGAGCTAGGGCTTGAGGTATCTGGAGATTCCACCGTCAGAATTGGCCCAAGTTCGGAGGAGAATGAGGGCACCCAACAACGCAACTGCCTCTAGGAGATATAAGTTTTCCTCTAGCTAGATTCTTGGGAAATTGTTGCCCTAGGTGACCTAATGGGGCTAGACCTAGGGAATGTGAAAATTTCTTAATCTAAGAAACCCTATTGCAGTATCTTGATTTACTTCTCCTACTTGAATTAAGTTACAAGTTAATTTCTAAAATATTCAATAACTTAGCGAAGTAAATAGTAAATACAACTAGCAACCTACACATATAGATCAAATACTGAATAACATGCTCATAGACAAAGTGACACATGATTTTTCTGGACAACTATCCCCAGAAAAAAACCCAATGTGGGAAAACCAGTGCAACTAGCTCTGGAGGGTTTTCATTATTATGCCGAATCTAAGTACAACAATCCTGGGCACCAAAATTGGTTCACCCAACAGAGAAATAAAAACGACAGTAATACGCTGTTCTGAATCCCTTTACGTCAGCCTAAATGGCCTGCGTCAGCCTCTGTGCTGCTCAGTAAGGGCCTGCATCACACCTGAAGGGCTTACACTGCCCCTGCGCTGCCCTGACTGGGCCTGCGTTAGCCCTGCGTGGCTCCTGCTGCCTCTGCGCTGCCCCTGCTGGGCTCTGGCTGGACTACGTGGCTCCTGGTACCCCTGTTGCTCTATCTAGTTGGAATGCTTAAGAAGAAAAAACACAGCTAAGAAAGAAGGCATTGGCCAAAGGAAACGCATAACAGTCAGAAAAATTGAAGAAATGAAATGAAAATAGATCAATGTCCACAAATAACTGAAATAGCTCAATGGGACTAGAGAGTAAAAGCTTTGACAACAACAATAAGTGCTTATAGAATCAGCTAAGAGAACAGAGGAGACTAATTCATGAGTTTAAAATGTTGTATAATTTTTGGCATGGGAAAACTGTAGAATTGTTAGAGTAAATCTCTGTAGGTACCATTAGTTGGTGATCATCGATAATCATTTCATTTCATCAAATACCCTGATGAATGGGCCTTACAAGTTATTTGCGTAGACAAACCCCACAGAAGCTGTGTGATGGAAAAATATTCACACTATATTGAAGAAAACACCTACCAAATAAGGATGACATTTCAAATGGGGCAAGAAACAATAGAGAGATAGACATCGAAAAAAGTTAAAATGCTAGGGAAACAGGAAAGCAACTAGGTAGCATGGTAGAAAGCACAACAAAGAAAATTATAAAAATGGAAAACCCTACAAATTAGCACCCATCCAAACATCACCACAATTTTTTCTTTAACTCTAAATCTCCAAATTCATCAAATTATATCTTGTATTCAAACCTGATCCTCTCTGTTAGCCATTCTGAAGATAAGGCTGAGAACTTACTACAGAACCATCACCTACATGTAGTGATCTTATTCTGTGACCAGAAAACCTACTTTCATGAAGAAATGGAAAGGTAAACACTCTCTGCCAAGATTTTCCATACAGCCTAGGTGGAGCAACCACATATACATCACCAATTTTTTCTCTTCAGATTTGTAACTTAGAAGAGCTTTTTCTGACCACCTCTGGGTTGCTCCTAGAGTCACCCAGGCAAGCCCTCTCAACATCATCCTCTTTTTGTAGTACCTAATTAGTAATTTAATTAACCATAACAGTTTCTTGATCATGCAGGTATTTAAAATATATTGCCAATAAGCATAAAGCTTTCATGTTAAACAATCAGGTCAAAAGACTTTAGACTATGATGAAAAAAATACAAAGAAACCTCACCAACACTCAAAGGACAAACAAAGTCAAACCTCTACAAAGTATAAATAGATATCTGATAAACTTCATTCCACCACAAAAATGTGCTTAACTAAATAAAATTCTAATTATTGTACCCTCTCATTCTTCATGCTTTGTTTCTAAGCTCTAATCTTGCTCAAGCTTTCCTGATACAGGTTGTTCAATTTTACAAACATGTTGTGATGAAGGTGCTTGTAGGTCATGAATGCATAGTTTGTTCATTTTTTATGTTAGTTTCATCATATGTTTTAACATAAAAGAAAGAACCCCAGAGGTTTAAAACTGTAACCCTAGAATCAACTTCCTAGTGGTGCAACTTTTGCATAAAATCTCTGTTTGGGGAACACAATTAGTCCATATGAAAGAACTATATTTTATCGAGGCTCATAACCAGCACTTAGTCAATCCCTTTTACATAAAAGAGGTTCTCATCCTTTAAAACATAATTGTTCTTAGACAGGTCTTATTACTGTCTCGAAGTACATATGCTGAAGGTCAAAATCCATTAAATTGACAAATTAGAGCATGCTCCATGTAGTCAACCCTGAGAGAGTCGGATTAATTTTTTGGCACACCAATGGATGGGATTTTCTCGATTTTATCCACAAGAAAGGTTGGCACTGAGAGCTCCTTAGGAGGCTGGTTCACAATCCCTATATTTAATGCTTCTTTTAAAATATTTGGGCTGAGAGGAAGAGGGCCCACCCCTTCCTTGAGCTTTGCCTCACAATCTAGAAACTAGATTTATTACTGTGTTGTTTACTATGTCGTGCTCACTTAGTTTATTTGTATCCTAAAGTTGTTGGCCCTCATAAATGAGATGCATAAGGCAGAGGGGATCCCGGTCCATTCTTGAATCTTGGTTGCAAGGGAGGAGACCAGATTCGTAGCTCGCACTTGCAAACATAGTATCCCCCTGAGAGGGGTCACACAAGAACTCAGAAAAACAAAAGAAATGAATCCCTGATTAAAACTAGGGGGGGGGGAAGGTGGATTCGGCTTCATACAACTCTCCAAAACTATCTGCCGCTCATTATGACTGGAGAAAGGGCATGCCTGCACCAAGCCTTTTAAAAGAAGGCCCTTGACAACTACAATGTTGAGAAATCTATGGGATTTAGTGTTAAGAGATTTCTCTTCATTAGTGACTGTTTGTGAATGCCTTTTAACTTCTTTAGATTAAGATCTTTTTCTTGTTAGATTATTAGTGTTCTTTCTTCATCAAACAGTAACCAATGCATAAACATAAATAGAAAAGAGACACAACATGTAGGCTATGAGCCAGGGCCAAAAACTCTCACTCTTTGAGAGGAAAAGCCACACAAATTCTTCTTATAGAGATTTCAATTGACAAATACCAAGACCAAAGCCCTTGACCTATTTCGCCACTCCAAGACCAAGACATAGTCGTCTTCCTTGATCCTTTGATATTCAAATCATAATCCCTATAGCAACATCCAAACATAGTGATTCATCACTGAACTTCATGTTATCACTACAACACCGAGTAGCACCAAGTGTTGAGAATTTAGGGGGCTGGTGATCAATTCAATTTTTCTTCTTGATAATTTCTTGTGAGCTTATTTGAGTTTCTTATGTCTTCTCTTCTTTAGCTTATTTATTCTTTCATCAAGTCAATTACCAAAATACAAAAGACACAAAGTTAGGCTCTTCGAGCCAGGGTCTCCCTCTTGGAGAGGAAACCCCACGAGAAATTCTTCTTATAGAATTTCAAGATGACAAGTACCATGACCAATACATAGACCGTTGACCTATTAATGCTTCCAAGACATTGCCACTACTTCTAAGTCTTCCTTCAATAATGATCCTTCTTTTCTTCAACAACTTGCACTGATCTGCATCAACCTTAGAGAACTCGGTTTCTAAGTTCGTCTTCAGACACTTCTTATTGCTTATTCAAATATAAGAGACCAAATCATTTGAAGTCTCATCGTTCACTTGTCATGCATTTGGAGATGTGTAACCTTTCTAAGAGTAGGAAGGTAAATCATAGATTTACCTTCCTCCTTTTCCCATACTTATACTAGCCCTTAGACTTATCATCACATCATGATCGTTGAGCTTAGCCCTTCGCATAACATAACATTTGAATGCTTACAGTCATTACAATACATAGAACACTGAACTTATACTATTAGTGAATTCATTACAAGTTTGACCGCACTTCACTTGACTGTAGCTTCTTCATACTAATCCACATTCACTGCTCCAGAATGCTACACAGAACAGAAATGCACTTACTGCTTCAATTTGTATTTTAACCCATAATTTATTATGAGGTAACCATCATAGGAATGTCTGCAATTCTTTCCTTTAGCCCGCACTTTTCTCCTTCCTGAAATTCGCACTTTTATGCTTCCTGAAATCTGCAGTGTTTCCTGTTTGTAGATCCGCAATTCCTTGGTTCAAATGACCACAGAGTTGACTGTATATATAGGCATCATGTCATTGTTGTTAGGCCGACCCTTCCAGCTGATTGGAGGCTGACTAGATCACTGTGTATATAGGCCGACATATAGTGCAATTATTCCAGTGTTTAATGAGGGTGAACATGACAAGGTCTTGGAGCATTTCGATGACTACTCTTCATATTTATGACCCTTAATTACATTTATAACTAGAAGACGAATCCTAATAGACATCAAGAAGAAGTCTATTGACCTATAATAGAATATTGCTCATGAAACCCATGAAGCAAGTACAACAAAAATACATTTTATTATCTTTGTCTTCTTCTTTACATAAATACATAATTACATAGTCAATATGAAGACCGATCCTAGTTACACTTTTCAACACCAAGTAGCTTCGAGCATCTTAGCATCATAACATCAGTGAGCACAGTACCTAGAAGTGCCGAGGTTATACATTATGATATAGCACCTGGCACTGATCAACATCGTAGCATAGAGTATTATTCTTATTAACACAGTACCTGAGACCTTTGCTGAGATTTGTGAGACTCCATGGTGTACTGCAAGCTCTTGCTATGGTAGCATCGAACCACACATACCAAATCATAATGCAAAATGGCCTCGGATTTGCTTGGACCCATGCTCCCAAGGGTCCCAAAGCAAAGAAATTGGATCTCGAAGAAATGACGTGGACTTAGACAAGCAGGATTAAGCCTATATGCTAAAGGAGAAGCTTCTAAAGGCTACTAAACCCACTCAAGAGGTAGCTAATTGCATTTTTTTAATTGTTTAATTATAGGACTTACTGCAAGAAATTTTCCCATGAGGGACTTCCATTGGCTTAGTTCTTGGGTTTGAATGGTAGATATTCTACCAAAATTGATGACCTTTAACAATCAAACCTTTATTTTTTGGAAAGAAAAATGCAAGGAGAAATGAAGAGGAATTAGGAATTTATAAAGCTCTAAACCCCCTTCATTGAGCACATGAGGCCTATTGGGGCCTTCTCGTAGGCCCCAACTTGTTTTAAAAAAGTAAAAATAGCTTTTCCAACTGTCTTGGGACTAGCCCTACTCTTTGGGGAGTGTTCAACATTCTCTAGACAACATGAATATGCAGATTGTGAGCGTGCTCTTGAAAACAAGGTTGCGGGGAAGAGCCTCCCCCTATCAAACCCGCTCCTTGAGCGCGCTCCCTCGAACCTGCTCTCGAAGCGCACTCCCAGAGCCAATGCTTATAGGGTGATATTAATGACAAAGATCCCTATACGAATCTAGAGGTAATGATAAAGATACCTTTGGTTCAATGTATGTTTTTTTGTCTAATTCATCATTCTACATGCTTTTGTTGACATATATGCATCAAAATATAAAAAATAAAATATATATATATATATATATATATATATATTAAAAAAATGCCACTCGAAACACTCCTGGACCGGGAGCTTTTGAAAATGGTGCTCTTGCTCCCGCTCTCGCTCCCTGTTTTCGCTCTCGCTCACAAGTAACCTTGCTTGAAAACACTCGATCAGGAGTATTTTGGGAGTGCACTATTGTAGATACTTGCTTGAAAGTTGAGCAAGGGGAGTGCTTCCCTACAATATTTCCTTTTCCTAGGTTTTTCTTAATGGAGACTTGAATGACTAACACATCGAGAAGGATATTGTTATACAACATCTACAAATCTTGAAAGATATTATGATGTGGTTTTTATTAGCAAATCTCAAAGTAGATATTATTATGTGACATATAGAAGCATGTTACGTGGAGTGCCCATTTTTTGGATTTCAAGTGGAATTCTGTGTTGTTTGGTCAATTATTTTGTTTGTACATTATTAATTATCTAGATTTCGGTTTTTTCCAGTTTGCCAGGCTTCCTTATCAACCTTATCTCTTTGGTGAGCTATGTACTTCATAGGTAGGGGTCTCTTTTTCATATCTAATATCCTTCACTCTTGGTCTTAAATAGGTTTTTATTCTTCCAGGCTTAGTCCCTTATTTAACTAAGGGACTAAATGCGTCAATCCTTCGGGAAGTCTGCACCCAAAGATGGCCTTTTACGCTGAGCACTTCTTGGAGATCAGAGATGGACTCATCACTCGACCCCCTTATACCCTCCAACATTGGATGCATGCCATCAGGATCCCCCTTGGGCAGCTCAGAGTTGGATCACACAAGCTTTGGGTGGAAACAAACCACCATATTGACAAGACGGAGAGGATCTGTCAACTTTGTCACTTACAAGAGGTGGAAACCGAGTCACACTTCATCTTTAGATGCCCCATCTACTATGGGATCCGCAGGCGCTTTTATTGCTTATCAGTCAACTTCTTTAGATACATTGACCAGAGATGCTTGGCACTTTACCTCCAGGAGACCTTCAGACACCGTTTGACTCTACTGCAGCTTCCGTCCGCCTTGGCCACCACACAAAGGATCACTGACTTCTTCAGAGCACTCCCAACATCGCAGGGCACCAAGAGAGCCACCGATCGATCCTTAGACCATGACTCCAGGTCAGTGCGGATCTGGGAATCTCGTCCCACTAGACCCCATCAGCGATCCAAAACCAGGCACCCCCCCATCTCCAAGGGGCGCCCGAAATCCTCCTGACGGCAGCGGCAACAGTCCAGCTCCTCTTCAGGGAAACAGACATTGACAAGTTTCCTTTAGTCCTCTTCTAACGGCCTCGGATGCTAGGAGGAGTCTCCCCCCACTCAGGAGGCTCATCCTTCTCCTCCAGGACTTCTTCACCACAACTCATTGTCAAGATGTTTCAGTCATCCAGAATTTTACTTTCGTATTCTTTTTAGTTTTTCTTTTCCTGCTCTTATAAAGAAAGGGGACCGTTTGGTCCACCAGCTAGTATGTTGTAATCATTGTAACCAGCAGTCCCATTGACCTTTTTGTGGTAATTCGTTGGAAGTTAATAAAATTATCTTATCTTTATCTATTACTTTGTCTTCCTTGTTAAGTATATATTGTTTAATGACCATAATGTTTATTTTAAGGATCGAGGTTCATTTTTCTTTAATCTATCCATCTCCATTTCTGTCTCACTCAGAATGATGTATTGGGAACATCACTAGTAGAGCTTTCTATGGAGCAGGAAATATAACCAATTGAATTGTCAAAGTAATGTCTATTATCTTGGTAACTAAGATAAAGTTGAAGATGCCGACAGTCATGTATGAAGGGAGGGTATCAGGGATGGCAAAAAAGATAAAAGAAGTAGCATTTCCCTGACCTAGCAGAATTTATCTAGGATATCTTTTAAAAACATCATCCAAGAATTGTTTACAATTTTTTTTTATATTAGCAAATAATGGACCCTACCAAGAATTATTGTAGTGAACATATCGAAGTTAAAAATGCATTTCCCTATGTCAGAGTAAAATGAGGTAATAAATAAAAGAGTACATAAGTTGAAAGTTCATTGAACAAATGTATAAATTAGGATGTGCATACGAATGCCAAATAATGGAATAAAAACCCTTTTAGCTAATTCATCCATCCATTCTTCAGGCACTTTGTTGTCCACTATGATGTAGGCTCTGGTTTGTAGAGTAAACAAGAAATTGGATGATGAACACAGGGTGGTCTTTGGTTGTTTACAAGGGTGATGAGATTGTGGAGCAGTTGCACTAATGCTTTTAGCTGATCTTCATAACTCAATTTTTGTAGCTTCCACAATTTGGTGTGTAGTCATATTGTAAATTCAAAAATTTGGCTAATAAATAATAGTTATGTAGGCCCCGGGGTTGGCTCAATTAGTTGAACCATATGCCAAAAGCATGTTGTTGATGGGGATGGCATAGGTCACAGGTTCAAAGCCAGTCGAGTCTGTCAGGGTTTCTAGCTGCTGTTGTGGCTGGTGGTTGTCCTGCTCTCCATGGTGGTCTTTGGTTGTTTACAAGGATGATGAGATTGTGGAGCAGTTGCACTAATGCTTTGAGTTGATCTTCATAACTCAATTTTTGCAGCTTCCACAATTTGGTGTGTAGTCATTTTAAATTCCAATATTTGGCTAGTAAATAATAGTTATGTAGGCCCAAGGGTTGGCTCAATTAGTTGAACCATCTGCCAAAGGCATGTTGTTGATGAGGATGGCATAGGTCATAGTTTCAAAGCCAGTCGAGTCTGTCAGGGTTTCCAACTGTTGTTGTGGTTGGTGATTGTCCTGCTCTCCATCTGGATATTTGGGGGAAGGGGGTGTGGGGGGATCTTGGGAGGTTTTCTTTGAAAAAAAAAGTTATTCATCCTTTTCATATGAACCATGAATCATGATGTAATTTCTCATGCTTTATCGTTTAAGAAGTAAAATATTGAAATATATTTGCATTTATACTGTTTTATATCTTCTTTATCTTTCATGTTCTCATTTTTTTTTTTTGAAAATTTCTATTTTTTGGGATTCATGCTTCCCAGTTCCTAATTTTTTTTTCCATCCGCATTCTTGCTTCTGGCAACATTGTTATCAGCTACATGTACAAGAGGATTTCAGAGTATTTCTGATGTTTGCATCAATTTTTTTTTAGCATTATTAAGAGCAATAACAATACAAAGACTGTTTGTCCCTCCTTTAACAACTAATAAGCATAATGGGGATTTATTGTACATTTTATGGATTGCCTTGTTTTTTGGCTTGGGTTGTCATCATTGTTGTTTGAGCTTATCACTGGTAGAATGATTAAGTGAGGCAGCTGCTCCAAGCACCTCTCCCAGTGGCTAAGTAGCACCTTGTTGGCATCCACTTAGTCGCTTGTTCTCTTTGAACCATCAGTGTACAATCTAATCTCCTTGACTTTGAACTTAGTTTTGCATTGAACTGGGAAAGCTAGAAAATGCGGTCAAGCTTGTAGCAATGTTCTATCCTTAACTCAATATCAGCAGCCCTCTTGTCTTCCTCATGCTTCCACACTCACTTAGAAAACTATGCCATAGCTTTTTCCATTGCCTCCCTGATGATTTCTCTCACCTCCAACTTAAAAAACAGAGTATTATCCTCCAGTCATTGAAATCTCTCACCCACACTGACAAGTGACTCGTGAATTTATTGTTTGAGGAGCACATGTTCAAGGAAAATTTTCACTTCCCAAAGGGTTGCTTAGTATCATTCCACGTGGAGGACTCTTCCTGCCTATGAACATATTGCTGGTCAATCTAGACTGTCTCCTTAGAGGATTTCCATCGTTTTTAATTATGCAATTGACATGCAGGACCCTCTTTCCTCACAGTTCCTTGAGGGAGCGTTTGGGCTTTTCTCCTCTCCTTTCTAGCCTTCTTCTAATTGCTAATGGCTAATAGAGACTGAGATAATGCAGAGAAAAAGTGAATTAACAAGCCCAGTTCTTCTCCAGGTGTGAAAACAAACAGAAACTTCATAAGAATTAAACTATGATTTATACTACTCACTAATGGCTACCACCATTGTTGCAAATTATGGAGGGATTTGCAATCAGTCCATAAATTTGATGTCCTACAACTTAAGGTATTCTGCCTTAATCTTTCTAATTGAAAAAACAGGGACATCTATGTCAGCTCCCCAAGGCCTAGTGTTTTTTCTAAGTCTCAACATTTTGACTTACTATTAATTTCAATAATTCATTATTCTTCCTTTGAATCTCAGGTTTTGAAAATCTTGATGTCATATACTTGCCACTCAATGGCATGTTAGAAAGCCAATCAGCAACCTTGTTGGCTGCTCTTGTAGCATAATGAGATCTATTTCTAACCTTTTTGTTGAAACCTCCTTTTAATCCATTGACATTGGGGGTTCAAACTTCCAAATTCGAGAAGAAATGCATTCTGTCATCACAACATTGATTATAATATGAGAATTCCACTCCATTCCATTGCCACTCTTTCCAGGCTAGGCCTAGGAAAAATTTAACTCCACTATAAGATCCCTCATTCCTGCTTGATTGTTGATGTTGATTCCTATTTTTTCCATATATACTGCAATCATCTCCCCATTCCTGCTTGTTATTACCCTTCCACTAACTGCTCTTCTGGGATCTCTTTTTGCAGCCTTATCAAAATTTGACTTAAATTGTCCTCCCTTTGGGGGTTCCATTTTGATGATGACTAGCAAAGCAGAAATGAAGTCTGTATAGGTTACCAAATATAAATATTGACCATCTCTTATCAATAATTCATCCACAGTTAATAGCTAGTCATGTACCTCATTACACCACATGGAACAAAAAGTAAACAGATAAATGGAACAAAAAGTAGACAGATAACTAAATTTTTGCTAACTTACACTTAATCTTCCTAGGGAAAACAGAGCAGAGACTCTCAATCACTGCCAAATCCTAATGAAGGAAGAGTGGACCAGATAGCTACAATTGCCAAACAAGGCAGCACACTAGTGAGCGCGGCATTGAAGGAGAACTAAATACTGGTCCTGATTATCTATCCAAACAGATTAGAAATGGTGTAATTTGTGTGCTCACTTGTCTTCTAGATCAACTGACACCCCATCTTGCATTGAGAGTTGGAGTTAATAGATTCTGCTAAAGCAACAAAGGTTAAAGCCTTTGTGGTTGATACTACTGCAAGGACTGACCAAAGATCCACCCCGCATCCCTGCAAAATGGCCTCGATGTCACAATGTTATTTTTCAACACATTGGGCAAGGGATGAGCCCCCCCATCCTTATGGAATATTGTCCTTCCCACCATACTTTTACCACAGGTATGATTGCATGATCTGCTCTAAATGCTGAAATTGAGTCTTACTAGGCAACCAACAAGATACATAATAAACGTGTGAGGCATAGAGGATCTGTCCAACCCCCTTGTCAACTTCCCATCTAATGAGAGGTCCTTATGATGCCAAAATCAATTCTTACTCTAAAATTGTTGAAGACACGGTACACCAATATTGGATAGCCACTGATGAAAGCCCCACTTCAAAATTTCAAATGCAATGCCTAGATACCTCACAATTACCCTCGGTCGAACATAAGTCCGAGCTGTGGGAATCTAGTAGGCTGAGAGTCTAACTCTAACAACTAAAAAATTGTCTCGTGGTCACTAACCACAACATCTAATGTAGATCCAAAGATGTGAAAACTAGTATGAGCACCATCAACCAAGCTCTGCTTAACACTCATAGAAATAAAGGATCCATTAGCAAAATGATTGTTGACCATGTCTAACCCATCAGGATGTAAGATGTCCTTCACTTGCCCCTGAATGCCAGCAACTTCAAATATGTGAGCCAAGGCATCCATTGTCAAATATACAAATCTAGGGCAAAGGGCCACCCTTGACAAATCGATTGATTTAGCAAAATTTCAGGGGATAATGAGTTACTAACAAGGAGAAATGTTGATGCATTAGAGAGTAGTGTGTTCACCATGGCCACACATCGCGGTCAAAACTTCAGGTACAGCTGTTCAAGAGGATCTGCATTCAAGTGAATTGCATGCATGTTCAGTTGTTCCATATCATACAAACACAGCTTCGGAAAGATTGCAATCCTGGTGAATTAACTTTATATGATATCAAAAAAACTATCTGCCAACAAAATGTACATGAAGCTTACAATGATGCAAATTAGTTAAAAAAAGAAGCCCATAGCTTATTTAAGCTTGGTTTCCTAAGTCTTGAGCATAGGGAACAAGTTGAAGATGTCTATGATTCTATTTCATTTAGTGTCTTAAAATTTTGTAGACTCTGAGTTACCAGATGAAGTAGATAAGCTTAAGAAATACTTAGCAACGACATATCATATCAACTTATCTATTTTCCGTTCCATACCTGATTCATGGGCCATAAATCAAGTTTTCCTTATAATTCCTTTGCATCAGTTTCATGAGAAGCCAAATACACGGGCAACCTGGGCTGATTTGACATGTGACAGTGATGGAAAAATAGAACACTTTATTGGACCTAGTGGGAAGGTTGAAAGTGTGCTCTCTGTGCACCATTTGTGTGAAGGATAACCGTACTACATGGGATTGTTCCTTGCAGGTGTTTATCAGGTATCCTCCAAACCTTTAATCATCTTCTTCGTGACGAACCGTATGTCAGGTTTAATGTTTAAATGGCCAATCTAAAATCTGTGCAGGAAATATTGGGAAGTGCTCACAACCTATTTGGTGGAATTAATGTCATTCATGTAAGGTCTAAAGGACCGGACATTGTAGATAAAGCAAGTAACAGCAAGGCCAAAGGGCAATACGGTTTGGAATGAATAGTGCGGGGTCAGACGGTAGTACAAGAAAAACTAACATGTCTGTGATGAAGCTTCAATCTGCAGAAAACAAGGCTGGTAGCCACTGTCTCAAGCCCATTCCAAGGCCTCTCGAGTCTAGATTACATGTCTAGAATAATTGGACCCTGTACAAAACCTGTCTGCTCTTGTTGAACTACCTTCCATGCAATTGAGAGCCATTGCTTTAGCCATGATCTTGTATGAGACACCGAGGAAAGTAATGAGGCTCCAACCTTCAATAGTGCCCCTAGCTACATTCTTGGTAATGTGTTTACTAAGGCCTTGATTGAGAGATTTAGATAGCCTTTTAGAAGAGAAATTTTTAGCTGTCAAACAATAGAAATAATCTTGTATTGTGTTCAACATGGCCTTGTGGAAATCAGAACGAAGGCCATCCATTCCTGATGAAAAAATCACAACAAAGGCCATCCATTTCCGATGACTTGATATTCTTCATAGAACTAAGAGCTAAAAAAACCCCTCTTTCGAGAAGTCACTATCCAATTTGAATCAATCACTACACCAATAGATATAAATCTTGCATGGAATGACTCTACAATGAGCGTTCCTGACATCCACCACATGATCTGTAAAAGCATTAAGAGAAAATATTTTGAAAATGCAATCGGAACATGCCTTTGACCTTTGTTTGATCCTCTGCAAGAGATTCATCCTGCTGATGCAAACGAAGAATCTTGTAACTGTCACTTTTCCTTTCAAGTAGTCAAAGTAGACTTTGGAATTTGGATCCTTCATCCCCTTCAAAAAATCCACTATAGTTGAGAATGCACCCTGGCACCCCTTGTAATGCAGTCCATTTCCTTACAAACTGTCATTTCCCCTTGAAGGACCACATTGTAGTGATCCCTCCCAAGGAAAATGTGTATCTCCTTGAGTGGAAGCAGAGCATCCTGCAACTCTTTTAAGTTTTTTACTTTTGCAGGCCATCATTCTGTCTCACCCATTCTATTACAAAGAAGACATTTCTCATACCCATCCTTATTTTGCCTCTGCTTTTCAAGATGATGTCATATGATTTGAAAGATCACATCCATGTAGTGTGGTCATCTGTTTTCTTTGAATTTACACCATTAAAGCACTGGTATCACAGATTGTTAAAATGGATCTATGGTAATGATGAAACTGTAAACCAAAAACAAAGCACAAACTCTAATATTTTAAAATATTGAAGGGGTGAATCCACAGTTACTATCCTGAGCTGTTTTTCTATCTAACATAAAGACTGCTTGTTTCAAATTTCTTGTTTCTAACTAAGTCAATGCCCAGCATTGACATTTATAAAAATGCTAAGATACATTGATGATTCTTGTTACCTCACAAACCTGCACTTTAAGTGGTAAAGCTTTAAAACACATGTACAACCTTTAGGGGAACTAAGAGGGTTTGTTTGTTGCCACCACAATATTTTCCTCTCTTGCGTTCGGTTGTCTATCACCTGGAACAAGGGGGGTTTCCTTAATTAAAATATGAGATAGATTTAGACATAGATTGTGATGTAAGACTGGGATTAGTGGGGATTAGTGCCTATCCATTTAGGGAAAATGGAGTCAAGCGGAAACCTTTAGAGGGTTTGAAATTGTGAATGTGGATGGCATGATAGTGCTGTTACAACATGCCAAAAACTCAACCTATGAATTTTTTTTCCAGATTGTAGAAATTACATAGAAAGCCCTTGCAAAGGTGCTCCTTAATACACACTCATGGCAACAAAAGGGGTGATTGTACTAGAAACTGCAAATGTGTCCTACCATGAACTAAAATGATAGCAGTAATTTGTCTAAATTAATAGTAATTGACAAGGGAAATTAATAGGAACACCTCAACCAAAACCCTTCTTCAAATGACAGAATTTTTCCTAATATGAAGCCTAATTTTGTGGGAAAATTTTAATGAATTTCCAGCAATAGACAAACAACAATATGGATGCAATGATGAACCTGATATTACAAAAGAAATCCTTGAAATTTCTTTCTCCAGTAGATCTTCAACTAGGCTCACAGGGGAATTTCCCATTAATCCATCCATGCCTTTACAATGGAGAGAGCTTCTGCATGATGCCTTTTGTAATCCCCACTGGGATTAGTTCCTATCCAATTAGGGCAAATGGAGTCAAGTGGCAACCTTCAGAGGGTTTGAAATTGTGAATGTGGATGGCACGATAGTGCTATTACAACATGCCAAAAACTCAACCTATGAATTTTTTTTCCAGATTGCAGAAATTACATAGAGGGCCCTTACAAAGGTGCTCCTTAATACACATTCATGGCAACAAAAGGGGTGATTGTACTAGAAACTGCAAATGTGTCCTACCATGAACTGAAATGACAGTAGTAATTTGTCTAACTTAATAGTAATCGGCAAGGGAAATTGATAGGAACACCTCAACCAAAGCCCTTCTTCAAATGACAGACTTTTTCCTAATATGAAGCCTAATTTTGTGGGAAAATTTTAATGAATTTCCAGAAATAGACAAACAACAATATGGATGCAATGATGAACCTGATATTACAAAAGAAATCCTTGAACTTTCTTTCTCTAGTAAATCTTCAACTAGGCTCACGGGAATTTCCCATTAATCCATCCATGCCTTTACAATGGAGAGAGCTTCTGCGTGATGCCTTTTGTCATCCTCCTAGCCAAAATGTTCCCATGAAATGTGCTCATTTGACCAAATTCTAGGGTTTTTTGTGCCACGTGTATGTCTTCTCATTGGAATGCTTTTCAAGGTAGTTTCTTCACATCCACTCCCATTAGAATAACATTATCTGACAAATCAATGGGGAGCTCTTTAAGATGTGGACTCTCTTGATTAGAGAAGAACATGAAGGATTTTGCACTTGCCTAGGTTTAAACATGGTATGATGTGCATTCTATTCCAATGCTTTATTTGGTATACCATTCTATGCATGGATTGAATGATTTTAGGCCTAACAAATATACTTTGCAATGTGTCAAATTTGAACCTTCTTCGTTTGTTATTATCCCTGCTCCTATTCATTTATTCCTTAACGTATTCATCCCCTTTTATTCTGGTTAGTAAATAAGCCTTTGTTAATGAAGTGGGCCTACTTTTGGCCTAAATGCCATGACCAAGCTGTATCTATTTCATCAAAATTATGCAGGACATTGCCTAGGACCAACTGCCTAGGCTTAGTTATTGATGAGATATTGGACGATAACACAAATTGACAACATTAAATCACGACATCATGTTCTTGAGGGGGGATTACACTTGAGTCTCCATGATGATAACACATTTGATTTACAACTTGATCACAACCTGCTTTACAAACATATTTTGGCAGGCCTCAAGGAGAACACGGGGTGGCCTTGGGTCCATAACATGTACACGACTTTAATCACTTCCTGATGGTGTAAGTTCAATGACTACCTCCATGTGCTGGGTAAAAGCTATGTGAATGGAACTTGGTCGGTAGTGTTTGCCTCAAGGAGAATGAGGGTAGGCTTGGGTTTGCAATATATGCACATGGTTCATCACCTCCCAATGCCATAAGTTCAATCCCTTCCTATCTCCCATGGGTGAAGCCTGTGAGAATGGAATCTTGACCAAAGGTGTGAAACTCCTTGCTACTAATTGGTAGTCCCAAGCATGTTGGGCATTGGTGTATTCTTCCCATATCTGGATGTTGTTTTTACATTTTTGAGCAAACATATTTAGTTATTTGGCCTTTTCTACCAAGGGAGTCACTGTGTTGGGGGGTGCTCAAGGGATATGACACGGTAGGATGGTAGGGCGGTTAATGAATTGTATACATTTAGCTTTAAAACATGTTTCTCTTAGAATATTTTGATAAGAATGGCTCTCTGTTCGTGAGGAGTCACATCTGGAATTTCATTGCAAGGGAGAATTTTTCTCAGCTTTGTTATTGCCAGTTACATCCTCCCCATTTTGGACTTATGGATAATTTTGTTTGCAGGTTTTGTGGCTCCCATGATACATGTCTGGTGCACTCATCACATGCAAGGACTTATGGTCAGTTGTGGGCAAAAGATGTGGAATTCAGCACAACAGACTATTCAACTACATCTTCTGTGGGTTAGGACATGTGGACAATTCAACCTAAAAAGGTGATGTGATGGGTGCATCTGCAGTGGTTGCAATTTGCAAATCCTCGGGTGTGGACAATTCAGCCTAAAAAGGTAGTGTGATGGGTGCAGCTGCAGTTGTTGTAAAGCCTTAGGATTTGTGTGTGTGCCATGACTCATGAGGGATGAATTCACATTTTGTACCCATTTATTTCCATAAGTCCCTAATTAAGTATTGGTTTAAGACTCAAGACTTTTTTCTCTAGTGATAACCTCAACTCAGAAAGTTGTATATGATATCTCCTTGTCCTTGACGCAAATATTTTAACTCTGAACCTTGTACTTGTTCCCTGACTCAAAATTTTTCTAATATGATATAAAATGTTAAGTCATGTTGAAGATGGATTTTATTACTATAATTTTTAAAATTTAGAACAATATCTTCATAGTTGCAATCTAATTTTCTGCAAGATTTTTGTTGAAATATGGCCTTGGTAATTTTAGTGTCTTTTCATATGTTTGAGAGAATAAGTAAAATGCTTTAAATTTTGAAACAACCAATCAACAATTCTACCATATCTATAAGTATAATAGCTGGTTAATGAGAACCTTATCATTTTCTTTCTTGGATTCATGTTTTTCGTCTTTTCAAGGATTAAATTAGTAAGGCATTAATAATTTAATTATGGTTTTCATTGTTGGCTCATGTTATTTGGGACATGCAGGTCACATTGTACCATCATACTCTCACAATAAATCTTGAATGATGAAGTGGCTGAGCAAGCATTTTAAAGGTTCAAGTCACAAAGTGTCAGATGGACACTACTTAGGGGTGCATTTGGAGATGACAATGTAATTTGGCATGTGCCCTCTAATGCCATGGTAATCCCTAATTCATCAGAGTGTATTGTCTTTTAAACTTCAATATTCTATCTGTTACCTGTAACAAAGTTAGCACCATGCCAGTGATTAATTTGAAACTGTATTTAGTGGAAAAATTCATTGTTTTTCTCCCATCTTCTACCATACATACTGGTTATAATTTTGGCCTTTGGAAATTGAGCATGAGTCGATGCTCATTCTGTTGCGAGTACACTTTCTTCTCCAAGACTATTTTCCAGGTGCTTCTTCTGTGTTTCTCTTCACGCAACTTCTGAATTTTCAATTTTTGACCATTGAATAGATTTTATCTTAATTATGAACTGGCAAACCCCAGGGTTCAAGCCTAACTCCATGCTTAATAACCACCCATGGCTTAAGAAGTCCACACTAGTCACTTACAAATTCCGAACATCACAATCTATCTACTTACAATTTCACTTATAACAGCCCCAGTGCCTTGAGATGCTATCTTTTACTCTTAAAATGTGGGAACAGAAGGTTATAACTTAATGGGGAGGTAGCACCTTCATTAAGAACTGATTATTTTATTAAACCTATCATTAAGGAGTGGAAATATGGAACCTTAAAAAGTTTGCTTTAGATGTTTCTTCCCACGTCATTCTTGTTGTCGAGTGTGAACTTCATCCATGCTTTTTGTTGAAGTTTTATCAGATTTTATCTCTTTATGATC